>JAUJYZ010000464.1:0-50000 GCA_033675265.1 Actinostola sp. cb2023
TACTAGATTCTGATAAATGAAATTCAAAATTTAAGCCAAATTCTTCTGATTTCAAAATATAAATTTTAGATTCAGCATTCTTTTTTTATCTTTTTTATTTCAAAGTTCAATATAATATATAATTTTACAAATTTTCCATATACGTAAGGCAATATCTAACACAAAACTGATAAGTTACAGCATAACTAGTATACTAATACTACGCTAGTACACTTATTATATAATACAAATAAAGAGACAGAAATAATCTGAATAATAGTAGTACAAACATTCATCTACTCACCTATTTACAAGTGTTCACACGGTGGGAAAAAAAGACCCGAAATCGGCCAAACAATTTTTCGACATACAATTGTAATCCAATCAAACTGAAACTTGGCATGACATGATTGATGGTTCTATGGTTTTTAATTTTTTTATTTGCAGGATTTTGGCGGGAAAATGACGTCAAGAAAATGTCAACAAATTTTGAAATTCAGATATAGACTAATTTGATCACTACATTCGAAAAAACATCTTAAATTAGATATATAACTGAAACAATATCTCAGATATCGTTATTCAATCCAAAGATATAATTTTTTGAAATTTGAAATTGCCGCCATTTTGTGCTATTTTTAGTAACAAAATGGCGGATTTTCAAATTTCAAAAATTCATATCTTTGGATTGAATAACGATATCTGAGATATTGTTTCAGTCATTTCTCTAATTTAATATGTTTTTTCGAATGTAGTGATCAAATTAGTGTATATCTGAATTTCAAAATTTGTTGGCATTTTCTTGACGTCATTTTCCCTCCAAAATTATGCAAATCATGTTGCCAAGTTTCAGTTTGATTGGATTAAAACTGAATGTCGTAAAATTGTTTGGCCGATTTCGGGACTTTTGTTTCCCACCGTGCCATGCTACATTGAAGAGAGACTTAAGTTTGTTTGAGTTTGAAACACTTTAAATTGCATGAGGAGGTTTCTCTTGCGATCTTGCGCCTTATATAACACTAAAAACACACTTGAGAGAACACCTTAGGACAACAACAACACAGAGAGCTAGTTTGGGTAGACCTCGAGTACAGAAAACGGTCCGAGTAAGGAAAGCCTTCTAAAGCCGTGCTGTCTTAGGGAAAACTCATTCTTGTTCCACTGGTTCTGTAAGTTCTACCAGTGAGGTGCCGTGTGTGGACAATAAAGAAATTTATACTGATGAGTTCAGCCAGGTTGCGTGAATACTCTACCCAACAGAGTAAGTCGCCCCGATACCATAGATGGACTTTATACAGTAGTAATTTGAAATTTACTAAGCTACTATTATTATTCAATGCATTCAACAAATAGATGGTCGAATGTTTCAGGATATATAGAGCGAACAAAACGAACAAGAGGAGTGATCAAGTATTTTAAACGATGAGTTTTTATACTTGATAAAACACTGAAATACTAAGTACCACCACAGGCATATACCAGACTCGATGTTTGTTTTGTGGGATTCCTGTGGTAGTATTACGGCCTCCGGCCGACTGAATTTGTTTGAATTTAGGTACTTTTGAAGTTCGATTTTCACGTTTTCTTTTTACTCGTGCCCAGGCCTAAGGTCGGGCACGAGTCTAAGAATACAGTTGGTATTTTTTTTTGTTGGTAGACGTCGAGAATATGGAGATGGAGACAAAGAGTCTGACCACTAGAGAGATTACAAATGACAAACCAATCAGGAAACACCGGAGGTCAAGGGGCAAGTTCAGCCGTCAAAATCAATCACGTAAAGATATCTAGCTGACTAGTTCCCCAAAATCTAAGTATGTTTTCTCGATTTTGCTACAACTGTTAACCCTCTTAACCAGTCGTTTATACAAATTCTGAGCTGGCCGGTATTATGTTATGTCTTTTTACACGGCTGAAAGGGAGAGCACTTTGTAATTAATTTTAATTTTAGTGATTTTGATTCCATGTCTAAATAAAGTTCATTCATTCATTCATTCATTCATTCATTCATTCATTCATTCATTCATTCATTCATTCATTCATTCATTCATTCATTCATTCATTCATTCATTCATTCATTCATTCATTCATTCATTCATTCATTCATTCATTCATTCATTCATTCATTCATTCATTCATTCATTCATGTTGTCGAGTGCCGGGCGATTCCAAATTCTGTATGTTCTACCGAGTCACCCAACAAGTAACCAAACACTGATTTGATCACTATAATCGTTATCTCAGATCTAAACATTGAGAAATGTAAGTAGTGAATACAGCTATCATGATGACTAAGCACAATCTGCAATCAAGTGGGACTGGGAACGAGACCAATAAAAGCTGATCTATGAGGTTTTATCGACAGTCGAACTCCTCAAGTACATTAAGGCCTGGGTCTCAAACTTTTCAAAATGGCCGCCGCAATTCAAGGGGGGGGGGGGGGGGGGGGGGTAGTCTAATTCTTTCTCTTTGTAATATTTTCTCTTAACACTTTGGCAATTACAATATAGCCACGATGTTGACAATTACACATGATAGTTTCCATGGAAATATGGAATGTGACCTTTGAACTCTAATTTAAATAATTGATGTTAAAGCCTCCTGCATTATATTAAAGCGTTTTAATGTGCAGGAAATTGTTATACAAGTGAATCAGAGTTAGTCCATAGTATATATATCCAACGAGGGCAATTGCAAATATTATCGGTAAGGCTGATTTAGGCTGAAATGAAATATGATACTATCAATTTAAGATTGTTTAAAATTATTTTTCTTCACCGCCCTCGTTGGGGTAATAAGTAATGACTTACCTCCTATTCATATCCATAAAAATATCAGACATATGAAAATTAAACACTTTACTATAATGCAGAAGGCTTTTATAAAATGATATTTCAATTAGAGTTCAAAGGTCACATACCAGGTTTCCATGGAAACTGTTACGTAATTTTTGTTAAGGTCGTGACTATATATTACTTGTCAAAGTTTTAAGGTAAAAGATTACAAAGAAAAGGAGAAAGACTACCCCCTCATAGAATAAACGGCAGCCATTTTGAAACCCAGGCCTTAATGCACTTGAGTCTTTCTTCACAAATCTTGTTGATTATGTCGTCTTGTGATCGTGAGAAAAAAACATTTGAACGAAGTATGTCTAATATACGCTTATCTCGCTTATCTCTTAAGTCAACCTTGATGTACGACGACAAGAAGCACTTTTAAACAACAGTCGCCATCTTGGAAGCACACGAAGCGAAGGATAGTCAAAAGAATCATAGTACGCGAAAAAATCACTTTAAACTTGTAAACATTAAGGTGAATATGATGACTATATTATTTGTTTGCATTTTAATTGTTATTGGTACAATAAATGCGTCACAAAATATTACTTTTGCGGTCTTCTTCTCGAGCGTGTACGTTGTGTCCTTTTGTGCATAAGCCGGTTCTTGTAGTTATATGTTAAGTCATCAACAGAAGCTGCCATGAATACATTTGATGAATACATTTTTGATGATCATGATACACTAGAGAAAGCTATGCAGTTATATGCAAATACTCATGATGATAATTCCGTGACACTAAACATGAGAGAGGACTGTAGATCCCCGTTTATATGCGAAGTTTGTTTGCTTCGGGTTAATATTTAACGGGTATTTAGCATATGTCAGGACTAGAGAATTATCCATTTGCCAATTTTGTTCGTAGTGGAAAATAAATGCATCACAGATGTTCACTAACTATTGTAATTCTTGGTTATATTTGCTGACTTCCATGCTCGAGCAACGTCAAATGCATGCTGTACCGAGTCATGCAACGAGTGACCAAACCGCCACTGCTTTTTTAGTCACGCTGCGATGTCTATTTAAACTTCGGTTAAATAGCATTTCTATTAACTAAGCCCTAAATTATCAAGGATTTAGAGGGCATAAATCACTCACAATTTCTATGTAGATTCTAAGAAAACCATTTGTAAAATCAGGGTATTATGGGATATTAATGCCTGCAAGTGACGTCAATATAACATGCACGCGAATGATGGTTTATGCAAATTAGCTTAATTTGCCGCAGGTTTACGTGACGTCATATTTCTGCGTCAAAATGTAAATTAGCTGCTTCAAAATAAAAACAAGATGGCCGAAGGTGAAGTTGAGTTGAGTCAGTTCTCGATAGATTTAGACTTTCTTTTGAACTAAATCCTTGATAATTTAAGGCATAGGAAATATAAATGATATTAATGTGATCTTTTTTCGGGCATAATGGTTTATTTGGGCCTAAATAAACCATTTTGCCCTAAAAGATCACATTAAAGTTATATTATTTTCTGAATAAGTTCGCTAATGTAGTTCCTTGACTAAAATCTAATCAGAAACCTTGCATTTTTGAAGCTACCAATTCACGGCTTCATCATCTCATTATTTAGTCTCCTTTACGCGTTGCGTGACGAAATCCCCGCGACGGCTGCAAATGAGATTTGTACTACTACGTTCCGAAGTCATTTAGTGGTATTTTAGCCCTCTGAACCCATTTCAGGAACGTCAACAAAAAAACCCACACACACAAAATAAATGTAAATAAAGGTGATTAGAATGTCAGTTTATTGAGGAATACTTTAACATTTATTTTCATTTTTAAAAGGACGATCGCGCAAAATTATCATGATGGTAAGTAATTTGCCTGACTCAGTTTTTTAGTCTATTGTTGGCGGCGCGCGGGCTTCCTGTGGCGTGATGACGGCCTTCGGTCGCTTGAATTTGCTTGAATATTAGGTAGTGTCAAGAGAAAATGAGGTAAGAGAAGGAATCCCTGGTACCCCATCATGTGCTCCGTTAATTCTATTTTTAGAACTCGATCTATTTTTAGCTTTAGTTACTATGCCCGCGCAACCAAAATACTCAACCTTACCTTGGTTTTTCCTTTCAAAAACTTTTTATTTTTTGTCATTAAAAAGAAAAGCGAAAGACTACACAGCTTCTGATCCAAGATAACAAAGCAGTGGTCGTACGATTTTTACGATGTTTTAAGAGGATATTTTTTACGAACGCGCGTATTGAGCGCCAAAAACCAATAGCATAGAGAATACGTTTTGTACAAGGCTAAAACTGCTTTAGCAAAGAGTTCAAGTTAATTATTTGTGATGGTCTTTGACCGGTAAAAGTGAAATTTGAAATTTGAAAACTGTCCACATGGGCTAGCTCTGTATATTTACTATTATTGCTGATATTTCCCCTGAATTACCTCAAATTTCAAACGAAAAGCAGGAAAATGGCTTTGTACAACGCTAAAACAGCTTTAGGCAGACAATTTACTTTGTTTTTAAGTAGCGGCTCGCGTAAGAGGTGGTGCGGATTTGGACTTGAAAGCGATTTGGAGCCGTTAATCAGACTTTGTTTGCTTTTAATTAAATACAAGAATTTGCTTGGTTCAAAGCTCAAAAAAGGTGTCGTAGCGCCAAATTCAAACCTATATATTTAGATATTACTAGTGTTAGATAATATCCAACGATAAAACTTTTCAAGAAAGCATCAAATATTCATACAATTGTATTGTAGAAGTTTCAGCGATTTCTATCGTGAGCAAGTTTGTATACTGAAGAAAATGATAATACCATACACTGTAATTGGATAATGTTTGTAATGAGTCGCCAAAGTAAGCCTAAATGACCGAGAATGCTACTAATTCGAATCAAACCGGTTAGTTTTTATATGTACACAATTCACTTGAATTAAATATAAGAAATTTGAAGAAATTAAAGATTTCTTTGATCATAAGCAACTGCATGGTCTGTGTTGTATTTCCGCTAACCATGACATCTATTCAGCTAATCTCCAATTGTATTGGTCCGTTTGGTACTTCACACCTCAGCATTTGGAATCCTTCCACAAATGACCTTTCTTTCGACGTGACCTTTCGAGTCGAACGCAGTTTCGCGGAATCCCCACTCCAAATGTTTAGAACACGAACATACAGCAACACAATATGCCATGGAAACTTAAATAAACCTAACTGTTACGTAACTACAAAGAAACATGGGTAAATAATAATGTATTTGCTGGATATAAACATTCTGAAGAGTCTCACATTTCAACAACTTGGAGTCGTTTACCTTCGTATCACAAGCTTCTCACATTTCAACAACTTGGAGTCGTTTACCTTCGTATCACAAGCTTCCTCACGATGAAAATCCGTATAACTTCGGGTAATAGCGAATTATGCTAAGTACTACCAAATATGGTTCGCTCATTGTTGGAATCTACGGCAAACCATGAAATATCGGAAGAAGATGATATGGCCTCTCATCCAATCACATTCGAGTATTTGTATTTTGCCGCGAATGCTGGCACCCGCTGTTATCGCTTTGGTGCACACGAGTCGTTACTTAATAGTTTGTGCTTGGTTAAAATAAAATTAGAGTGTCAATCCAAAGCGAAAATCGAAAGTCAAACTGTTCAAAAGCGCTCGTTTTTGGCGCTTTTGGCGGATATTACGCGATGTTGAAATAAAGATCCTCTTAATACGTGCAAAGTCTGCAAACGACCTGAATAAAAATACAAAACTGAGCGAAACATACATCGTCAGCTCTCGGCTGAGAAATGCCACAATTTAATTCTCTAAGACTCATTGAAGGATTTTACGAATACTCAGGCGAATTGAGCAAAATTAAGGTGCTACAAATATAAACTACACAACGGTCAAAGTCAAAGCAATCACGAAAACAAACTATATTGTTAATGTGGTCTTACCGGCACTTGTATTCAACAATTACGAAGTCCAAGCGTTATTCTCAGGTTGGAAAACACGAAAGAAACTTTACAAAAGCCAACATCACCAAAACCTTGAAGCACCAGCCATATTGTGATCATGAAAATTTAATTCAAGGACAAGCATGTTGTAATCTGAGTCATTGTACACGTGGAGTGCACGTGAGCAGGTGTCACGTGAGGTGTGGCGTGACACAGAGTCTGGGAGAGTGTCTTGGAACGAAGTCTGGTAGGAGTCTGAAGAAGTCTAATCGAGTAAAGTTATAAGTTTAAGGATCATAATCTACGAGTAAAGGTCTACGAAAGTCTATTAAATCTTCTGAGTGTTTGTCTAAACAATTGAGTTTACGCTTTATTACAAAGCATCTCCATCTGCAGTCCTACAAGACGGCTACAACAAAACGATTCCTTGCACTTATCGGTTCTCTCTGTCGAAGCACATGGCAAAATAAAGCCGTTTTCCTCTATTTAGAATCGTCTCAAGTGTCCCAAATTCACAATAATTTCAGTCAAATCCAAAAAGGATAAGTCTATTAAATCTTCTGAGTGTTTGTCTAAACAATTGAGTTTACGCTTTATTACATTTTTGGTGCCGAAACCCGGGACTGGGGTGAAACGAATTATGGAGATTTAACCACGAGTCGTCAAAGGTCAAGAATCCAATATGGCCGATCTGGGGAAGAAGGTCCAAACAAAAAACGGACACCGACTCTTTGTAAGGAAAACAATCACTGCCGTTAAGGAAATTGTATCAGATGGAGGAGATAACATATCGAAATTGGAGTGTCATAAAACCAGTCTTCTGAAACAACAGAAAGTAATAGAAAAACTCGATGATGAGATAGCTGAAATGTTGACCGCTGACGACATGGAGAAGGAAGTCTTGGACAAGTGCGACTTCGAAGCGATGATTGACGAAGTTCTGGAGCTTATTTCTAATTCTATTTCCAGTAGTGACTCTGAGTCCGAAGATAGTGCAAGTACAGACGAAAATCCAACGAAAGGACCGAAATCATCGCAGCAAAAATCCCAACATGACGAGTCTTCAACACAATCGAAAACAACAACTAGCAAGGTCAAATTACCGAAGCTTGTCCTGCCGAAGTTCAGTGGCGACTCGACAAAATGGTTTCCTTTCTGGGAGAGTTTTGCTTCTGCGGTACATGACAATTCTGAATTGAGTGAAATCGCTAAATTCCAGTATTTAGCATCGTTATTGGAAGGTACTGCAGCCGACACTATTTCAGGTTTAACCCTTACAAGTGCAAATTACTCTGAAGCAATTGAGCTATTGAAAAACCGTTTTGGTAACAAGCAAGTCATCATCTCAAAGCACATGGACACACTTATGAAGCTTCAACCAGTGCATCAAAACGATGATTTAAAGAGTCTGAGGGGTCTCTACGATAAAATTGAAGCCACTGTGAGGAGTCTTCAGGGAGTTGGTACACATGCTGAAACCTATGGTACCCTACTAACGCCGGTTGTCATGGCAAAAATTCCAGCAGAGCTTCGGTTAATACTAAGTCGCAACATGCCAGATAAGTGGGACCTGAGTAACCTGCTCAAGTTATTCCGTGAAGAGCTGAACTTGCGGGAAAAATGTGCATTATCTGCAGTAAACGAAGGATCTAGCCGGAACAAGGACATTGGTGCATCGCATAAAGGAGAGTTATATCGGAGCCGACCAGTCACAACAGCCATCAACTGCATCATCGCTACACACGTACACAGCCAGCTCTATTACCTCTACTACACCAACATACAGTAGTGGTAAGTTATGGTGTGTACGTACTGCAAGGGAGAACATTCTTCCTCAAAATGTACAGTCATAACAGAGCCTGGAGTTAGGAAGACAATTCCGACAAAAGGGGAGGTGTTTCATATGCCTAAAGGGAGGTCACCTCCAGCGGGACTGTAAGAGTCCAGGAAGGTGTTACAAATGCAATGGAAATCATCATATATCTATTTGCTCTGGCCAGGATACTGGAAGACAACCAACACAAGGTAACAACACAAAGCCTGAGAATGTAAGTACCCACTTGTATTTTGCTCAGGATTCTACAAACAATTGTGTACTGTTGCAAACCGCAAGAGCGAGAGTCAAGTCACCAGTCAGAGAGGACAAATCTCGCACCGTGCGATTGTTATTTGACTCTTGCTCTCAAAAATCATACATCAGCACACGATTGGTAAACAGTCTAGAATTACCACATACAGGATGTGACAAAGTACTGATTAAAACATTTGGAAATGACAATGCTATGCTAAAGAGATGTAATGTTGTGCAATTTGCTGTGGAGTGCCTTGACAATCTCACGATTTTCGTCAATGCCTATGAAGTAGAGTCTATCTGTGGTCCATTGGAGCGACAAACCATAGACCTTGCACAACAATACTATCCACACTTAAGGGACTTGTCCCTTGCAGATAATGCTACTGGTGAAGAAGGTCTGGAAGTAGACATCATGATTGGTGCAGACTATTATTGGTCGTTTGTTCAGAATCAAGTGGTACGGGGGGAGTCAGAGTACAGCCCTACAGCCATTAGCACGCGCCTAGGATATGTTTTGAGTGGGCCAGTAAATATGCCATCTGGGATTACATCCAATGTCTGTGTTTCCCATACCATGAAAACTGAGAGTGTGATTGCTGAAGATGAGTTAACCTCTATGGATAAAGTACTAATAACTGAACTGAACAAATTCTGGGATTATGAAACTCTAGGAATCAAAGCTGAAGAGCCTAGCGAGCTAGAACAATTCTCTGAGAAAATAAGTTTCAATGGAAGTCATTATGAAGTTTCCTTACCCTTTAAGTCAGATCATCCAACCATTCCAGATAACTACAGCTTATCGCGAGATAGACTAGGTTCGTTACTCAGGAGACTGACATCTAAACCAGACATTCTCAGTCAATATGATGAAGTGATTAAGGAGCAACTGACCTCTGGTGTCATACAGGAAGTTGATATGAGTTCTAATGAAATTACTGAGCCCGGCAAGGTTCATTATATTCCCCATCGAGAGGTGTTAAGAGAAGATAAGAGTACTACTAAACTAAGAGTAGTGTATGATGCGAGTTCCAAGCGGAATGACCAGGCCAGTATAAATGAATGCTTGCTACCAGGCCCACCGTTGACACCTATGATATTTGACATTCTTCTAAGGTTTCGCCTTAGCCGAATAGCCCTTGTCGGGGATATAGAAAAGGCGTTTCTGAACATTGAGATAACACCAGAACATAGAGACTTTCTGAGGTTTTTGTGGGTGGACGATGTGAACTCAGACAACCCACAACTAATTGTATTGAGGTTTACACGTCTAGTTTTTGGCTTGGTGTGCTCACCGTTCATACTCAATGCAACACTTAGAAATCACTTGAATAGATATGAAGCCATTGATGAACAGTTCGTGCAGAACACAGTGAACTCTCTTTATGTAGATGATTATGCATCAGGCAAAGACACCGTTTTGGATTGCCTTGAACTCTATCACAAGCTGAAACGTCGTTTCTTAGAGGGTGGCTTGTTAAAACATGAGAAAGTGGGCCACTAACAGTGAGGAGTTAAGTAGTATGATTGAGAAGGAAGAGTCATCGTTGTGTACATCAACCACTACAGCACCCGTTAGTTGTTCTAACAACATTGTAGAAGATGACGAAGGATACTCTAAGTTAACATTGAACAATGCTGTCTGTACTGATGATGAGATCAAGGTTCTAGGAATTGCTTGGAACCGAAAGGAAGATAATCTGAAATTCAGCCTTGAGCAATTTTGTAATTACACGAAGAGAGAGACTGTTACCAAGAGAGAGCTGCTAAGTAGTACAGCTCGGTTCTACGACCCACTAGGTCTTTTGTCACCAGTCATCGTCCTGCTTAAGCGTCTGTTCCAAGAAGTCTGTCTCTTGAAACTTGATTGGGATGCGCCATTACCTGATGACATAACTAATCGTTGGAATGAAATCATTCATGATATGGAGAAAGTATCTCAATTTGAAACTGTACGGTGTGTTCTTCCCGATGTTCCACGGAACGAGATTAAGTCTGTTCAGCTACACGGTTTTGCAGACGCAAGCAAGGTGGCATATGGTGCCACAGTCTACCTACGGGTGAAAACCACGACTGGTTGTTCATCGCATTTGATTGCATCAAAAACCAGAATTGCTCCGGTGAAGGGTGACACGATACCTCGCCTTGAATTGATGGGAGCATTAACCCTAGCAAGATTACTCACCTCTGTACGTCAAGCCCTTGTTCACGAGATCACCATTGACAGCGTCTTTTGTTGGATCGATTCACAGATAGTCCTTTGGTGGGATATATGGAACCGGGAAGCAGTTCAAACAATTTTTCCAAAATCGGGTGCGTGAGATCAGAAGTCTCGTACAGAAGGAGAGTTGGAGATACTGTCCAACTGATCTTAATACAGCAGACATTGCCTCGCGTGGAGCAAAGTGTTCTGAAATAGTCGTGAATCAGTCATGGTGGAACGGTCCGTCATTCCTAAGGCTGGGTATTGAAGAGTGGCCAAGAGTGCTCGTCTGTCCTGATAACAGTGACATTATTTCTGAAGCAGCAAAGGAAGAGGTAAAGGTTTCAAAGTCCTTGTTTGTTGAAAACCAAGATGTCCCGAGTGCCAGAAACGTTATTGATTGCGAAATATTCAGTAGCCTGACCAAGTTGGTGCGAATTACAGCTTTGGTTTTGAAATTCATCAAACGCCTCAAGGAAAGAGAGCAGAGCGCAAGCTCCGAGCTAACGTCAGAAGACCTAGAAGCTGCAAAGATCGTATGGTACAAGGAATCGCAGTCTGAAGTCGACAATAATGAGAGATTGAAGAAGTCGTTGGAATCCTTAGGAGTCTTTAAGGATGACAGTGGAGTATTGCGTTGCAAGGGTAGGATACATAATTCTTCACTAGCGTACGCCGCCAAGTGTCCCATACTTCTACCACGCAAACATCACTTTACAAGGCTTGTGATTTTGAATGCTCATACAACTGTTAAGCACAGCGGAGTAAGAGAGACATTGACTGAAATACGATCAATGTATTGGATACTCAAAGGACGTCAAGAAGTGAAGAACGTGTTGTCTAAGTGCGTCGTTTGCAAGAAGGTCATCGGCAAGGCATATGAAGGTCCGCCAGCACCTCCACTTCCACAGTTTCGAGTGTCAGATGATCCAGCATTCTCAAAGATTGGAGTTGACTATGCGGGACCGCTGTTTGTCAAGAACATTTACGGCAAAAGGAACTGAAATGAACAAGTGCTACGTAGCATTATTTACGTGCGGAAGCACTAGAGCTATACATCTGGAACTAACACCTGATCTTTGCGCAACTTCGTTTATGAGAGTCTTGAAACGATTTATTGGCAGAAGAGGCTTGCCATCGTTTGTGATATCGGATAATGGTACGACATTCCGAGATTCTAGAATACAGAGATATGTGGCGACAATAGGAATCGTCTGGAAATTCAATGTTCCTGCCGCAAGTTGGTGGGGCGGTTTCTTTGAGATCTGTGTGAAGTTGATGAAGAAATGCTTGCGTAAAGTGCTTGGTACTGCTAAGTTACGTTACGAGGAGTTGGAGACAGTCTTGGTGGAGATAGAAGGCGTGTTGAATTCTAGACCGCTCACATATGTCTACGACGAGCTAACAGAGTCGCCATTGACCCCTTCATGTCTTGTGGTCGGACGCCGATTGCTTGACCAATCCAGTTCTTCGGAGAACGTTCCTAACAATGATGCAGCATCGTTGGGGAAACGCGCGCGGTATCTTGAATCAGTTATCAACCATTATCGAAGACGTTGGAGAAGTGAGTACCTGACCGGAATTCGCGAATATCAACGTCTATCAGTAGAGAAGTCAAGGAGGATGTTAAAAGTTGGAGACATCGTGCATATCCAAGAAAAACCGCGTCCTAGACTACAGTGGCGAATGGGAAAGGTGGAAAGACTTCTGCCTGGCAGAGACAATGTTGTCCGTGCAGCGGAAGTGATTACTCTAAGTCTAAACGTATCATAAGTCTAAACGTATCATTCGAGTGAAGCGACCCCTTCAGAAGCTCTACCCACTAGAAGTCTCAGCTCAAGAGGAAACAAGTGAAGCTGATGTTGGATCTGATGTCCCACAGAACATTCCCCAAATCCAGTTGATTAGAGATGAGGATATTCCAGTCGTCGCGATTGGACATTAAGACATTAAGACATTAGCATATAAGATTATACTGTAATTTATATTATATGGTTGAGTGTATTCTTTGTAGATGATTGACATGAGTCAATCAGGGGGGAGGATGTTGTAATCTGAGTCATTGTACACGTGGAGTGCACGTGAGCAGGTGTCACGTGAGGTGTGGCGTGACACAGAGTCTGGGAGAGTGTCTTGGAACGAAGTCTGGTAGGAGTCAGAAGAAGTCTAATCGAGTAAAGTTATAAGTTTAAGGATCATAATCTACGAGTAAAGGTCTACGAAAGTCTATTAAATCTTCTGAGTGTTTGTCTAAACAATTGAGTTTACGCTTTAATTATTACAAAGCATCTCCATCTGCAGTCCTACAAGATGGCTACAATAAAACGATTCCTTGCACTTATCGGTTTTCTCTGTCGAAGCACATGGCAAAATAAAGCCGTTTTCCTCTATTTAGAATCGTCTCAAGTGTCCCAAATTCACAATAATTTCAGTCAAATCCAAAAAGGATAATTTGGTAAAATCCTTTATTGAATTTTCGAAGTAAAAATGTGTAAAATGTTCGAGAAAGTTGAGAAGATTTTCTTCGCTCACTTCGCTCAATTTCAAAGCCGTGAGTAACGGCCTCCGCAACCTCGCCTTATATGATCTGACCAATCACGTTCCGTTCCCAAAATAGATTGAGCATTCTAAAAATAGAATTAACGGGGCACATGATGGGTCAAGAGCTCAATACTGGAGATTCCTTCTCTTACCTCATTTTCTCTTGGTAGTGTTAAAGTACGATTTTCACGTTTGTTTTTTTCTTGAAAATGTTTCAAACATTGAATAAAGGCTAACTTCAATCATTATATTTCTCAGAAATGTGCTTCATTTTCTCGTGTGATGTGTTTTGAAGGGGTTATTTGAGCGATTTGTATGTGCAACTGTTAAGGGAGGCTCTAGGTAAGCTGTATCAGGTCTTTATTCAAGCTCTGGCTGGCTAGGACTAATTACAAGTTGTGGTGCGGTCATCTTTATAGTGACGCGCACTGGCTGTCTATCATTATATCAATGTCAGTTTGATCTAGGTTCGTGATTGGCTATATACTATGTGCTTCTAGATTACAATTATCAAATACGCAGTTAAGTCGTACAAGTAATCTAAAGATTCTATATAGTTAGATTCTGAAACACTGCAACAAAGTTATACTGCTGGATAGTGAAAATTATAAGTTATCTGATTGTATCTAAACATTGTAAATGGAAAATAGGAATAAGAAGTTCTGACGAAGAATAGTGTCTTGGGGTGTGGTAGATAATTGTGTGGGGACTATGCCAAAATAGGAGGAGACTAAATGATAAGAAAATAAGAAATTGCATGATCTGGAATACAATCTGGTTCTAGAGATAATGGAATTAAAGTCTTAATGATATTGACTTAGCTTATCCAGAAGTGTTTTGAGAATATACAGCAATTAATAGTATCGGTTAAATCAGTGATTCTGTTGTGTAACACAACCATGCTAACTCAAAAGTATCGATAGCATGTGCAATCATGCTCACTCAAAAGGATTGACAAGGGGTTCGGGACAGATACAAATATTCAAACACACAAAAACTTAAAGATGAATTAGTGATCTACAAAACGTCCTATTTTGGTTGAAAAATTCCGTTTCCTTCAATACAAAAAACATAATTCTGTAGGACACGGAGTTTTGTTCCGTGACAAAGATGGCGGAATCGGGCCTGCAAACTACAAGGAAACAGCAAACAGAGCGATTAGTACACAACGAAAACGTAACAAAGCTGTTATTTGAAATACAAAGGACACTCACTAATAGTCAAAAGGATTTCAACAGGGCATTTAATCGTTCTCTTTGACTTTTTTCTTTCGGGTCTAGTGACTCGGAACTGACTTTTACAAGTGCAAGCGACCCGAAGCTATCCCGCAGTTGCTATGTGACGGTACGTCACGAACTACAACAACACTGTACTGGATCGTGCAACCGAAAACAATAGAGACAGCCCCTCCCTCCTGATCAAAATATAATTAATGAAAAGCTAATTTATAAAGATATTGTCTTCATCGTAATAGAGGTACTGCCGGGCTCTAAACCTTAAACCACTGGGAAGCCATTCTAGTACATGTAACGCGCGCTTGTAAGATGCAAATAAACGGTGTTAATTTTATTTTACTAAAAACTGAAATAAATGGTCATAATAAACCAAGCTTGGTCGTCGGTCTGTTAGGAGAATCTTGACCTTGGTCGGGTGCAGACCTCGATGCGCTCGGTCTGTAAATTCCGTGATATTCTTCCGTGAAGATCTCGCGCTCGGTTAATTAGCCTCCCCCGCAGACTCTTTTTAGGTGTTCTTTCCCTCGTCTCTCCCCCACGAAGAGAGAGAGACGAGGGAAAGAACACCTAAAAAGAGTCTGCGGGGGAGGCTATCGGTTAATAAGACCTAAAAAAAGCAGACCGTTGATAACACCGCTCGCATTTACCGCCATTTTTTATTATTTTCAAAATCATATTGATGAGTGATTTTACCACTAGGTATGGAATACAGTCAATATAAAAACTTACCGCTCGCAAAAATACAAAGCTGATGGAATAAAACAATAATTTTCCGTGGAACAGCTGCTGAGTATGATATATCTTTGGGCAAACGTTGACGATTTTCGATATTTCGCTATCGTACTTCTATAGGCGATATTTACAGAAAGCCCCTCTTAACTGATAGTAACAACGGTATTAAATATCTTCATGGGAAACAATTTGCGAAACTCAGAACTAAATATTTCGTTTCTAAACGAAAATAAGAAAGGATTCAACAATGCATTCATGCCAAAACATGTAACTGTACAAGTTCTCCAGAAAATAACTTTGTCCTTCCATGATACGAACGTGGAGAAATTAACGACTGCAGTAGCAACCAATGGTAGAATGCAAAACAGCACATTTGTAAACATTATCAGTGCAATTCTACGTGCAACACGGCTGTCTCTTTGAAACTGTTCTGTTCTCTCAGTAGTTCTTTTCACATTTATGTAAATGTGACAATATAAACATATGCAAACGATGTACAAAATGATTACCAAGATCCCGGAATAGAGAATAGTGTTTTGTCTGTGGATGTTTGGTGAAGGTACGCATATTGTATCTGTATCCATGGAAAATCGTTCTGAGGTCATAAAGCTTATAGCGACACAGACTGCTAAACACCATCCTATGCATAAAACTACGCAACAGTGTTTCATAGTGAGCCTTACGTGCGGTTTCATGCAATATACTATAACCAAATATCTTTCTAACGTCATCATCGACGTCATGAATGGGCTGATGAACTGTCCAATCAGAAAGAAGACACCAACGATTCTACAATAATAAGGTAAGTGGAAATGATGAAACTTATCGCTGGTCATACTTTGTCTCGTAGTTGTGATTATAATCAGGTAAAGTGTGTACAACACGTCTCCTGCAGCCACATTAGCCACTAATACATGTGCAACCGATTCTTGAAGAACTTTGCTTCTTAGAGTTGTGATGATAATGACAAGATTGAATATCATGGCAAAAATACCGATAATCAGTGTCAGAATATGAATCTTATTGATTGTGTCCCAGCATGCATTGAAGGATGTAATTGTGTACCAGCCCTTTGCGTTGGTTTCCACATTTCTGGCTTCATGGCCAAACATCGGTACCTTAATGCACAAGAATTTAAAGCGAGTTCGAGAAGTAATGTTCAAAAACGTATTAGGCATATCCGGCATTAGTTTGTGAGCATCACAGTATGAAACTCCTGCAAGACGAGATGTTTCGGGATTAAAAACAAGCCAGTTAGTCAGTGGGTCATACATCTGTGAACTGTTTCGACTCAGAATACAATTCAAGAAAAACGTTCTACTATGCATAACATTAGAAAGTAAGAAATCCACAGTATCCAAGTTCGGCAATGAAAGAAGGTTTTCATCAGGCAGGAAGTTATAGTTGAGTTGCAGCTTTAAGACTTTCAGATTCGGTAGATGCTTCTCGATGTGTCTTGTATCCCACTGTTTTAAGTTATTATCATTGAGATTCCTTGGAAAAAGAAGATCGATACAAGACCAGTAAATACGGGGAGGCTTAATTAGTCATATTTACCATATAAGGAAGTAGGTTGGATAGGAGGAGGGTATCCCTGGTAGATAAATGAGTAGTAAGAAAGCATAGAAACTTACAATTCCTTTAGTCTGGTCAAGCCATAAAATGCTTCTCCACTTATGGTGTGTATTCGATTGGATGCCAAAGACCTATCCAATCAAATATTTAACATATAACTTTAGATGCTTCTACAATATAAATGAATTGCCAGCAAATAATAATAATAATAATAATAATAATAATAATAATAATAATAATAATAATAATAATAATAATAATAATAATAATAATAAATAATAATAATAATAATAATAATAATAATAATAATAATAATAATAATAATAATAATAATAATAATAATAATAATAATAATAATAATAATAATAATAATAATAATAATAATAATAATAATAATAATAATAATTGCTGCGAGCCTTGCTGCGAGCCGCCAGGCGAGCAGCGAAACTAATCTTGACGGAGTTCCTGTGTCATGTGTGGTCGTGTGGGATCTAGACACTTATGTGTTTGCATCGAGAGTCTCGACTGCATTTCACGGAGTTTGTGGGTTTGTGGGTTTGTTTGTGGAGATGATTTTTGTGAGCCCACGGTACTTTTGATCAGCACACACTCACACCACGTTCAATCGACCTCGTGTCTTCTGTTACTAGCCTGGTTGAAGTGTCATTTATTTTTCGCTGATTCAAGCCAGGTAAGTGTTCGTTTTCTACAAATCTATTACAGCGATTTGCAAAAATTCTGTAAAATTTAATATATCGATATATCGATATATAGTAATTTGCATAATCCTAATTCTTTGTTTTTAGCTATTATAAAGCCTGAATCTAAACCCAAGTAACCTTTGTAGTATGTATGTGAAAAAACAATTGAAACAAATTAACTTTAGAGGGCTTATTCAGCCATTTTTATGATGAAAATTACCCACAATGCACCCGATATATTGATTTCAGGAAACATTTCTGGTGGTTTCTCAACATCATCGTACACAATGGTTAGTAATATTTAAATGTTTATTGTTGTTGTCTATATGCGAAAATCACAACAACAACAAATGGTTCAGACAGTCAAAGGGCTTAGGTCAGGTATTCCTCAAGTAGCGTACTCTATGCATATATTAAATAACAGGTTAAATCGTTTTTTTTAACCTGTATTCATTGGCCCAAACTAAACGTTGTAGTATAAGTATGCTTGTTCGATAGTTTCTAGCATGAATTTTATTGAAATCAGAAGTCTGGCCGTGAAGTTGAACAATCGGTCACGCAATCATCAAGTAGTATGTTTTATGCATAATTAACTAGGGAACCCGAAAGCTTTCTACAGAGCTTAACTTTATTTAACCACACTAATCTTCTCATTTATGGAATTAACGTTTCTTCCTTAGTACTTAGCGTCAATTTTATGGCAATGAGACATCTGGCCGTAAAGTAAATCGTTGATCATGCATTTACAAAGAAGCGTGATTTTCGCATATATTCACTGACAAATTCAACATATATTTAAGAAGCCCGAATTATTTTCCCCAAACTATACTTTCCAGATATGGAAAGATCTATTCTCCCTTAGTACTTAGAGTGAATATAATTTTAATCAGACAACCCGCCGATGCTCAAATAATTATTTCTTTTGAGGTTGTTAATTAGCATATGAAAACACCGACGTTCTATTTTCCCTTGCGAAAAATCTTCCAAACGCCCAAAAAGCGTAAAAATATTGCCAGAGAACAAGGAAGGGTCATATTACAAGTGAATGATATAGATGGTTTCTTTTACGTACGAGCGCTGTGTAAAATTTGGCAACTTTTGCCCATTTTAGGGTCTTCCGGGCGAGGTTCCGGCCAGGACTCTTCTCTGACGATTATCTCGAAAATAAAATAATATTTTCGAAAACAAACTACACAGCAATTGTTATCTAATAATGGCCTATCTATATTCAGAAGAAGAGCGAAAACGATTTTAAGAGCCTTGCCATGATATAGCCATTTTGTTTGAGATTTCTACGGATTGTCTCTTAATTCCGTTATGTGAAACTGCTTTATTGATTGGCTACAAAGCCATCATTTAATTGCTGAAAACATTACCCTCTGGCATTCCTATAATGCTTTGCCTCAATGTAAACAGAAAATATCACACACTGGATCAAGACTGATCTACATGTACTTGGGGTGTTTTGGTGAAGAGGAGTTTTGAGTTATCTACTTCTGTCAGACTACAATGTATTCATGACTTGTTCAAATCTCTATGACTTTTTAATATCCCAGAACACTACAACATACATCTACTCTATGAATCAAAGCTATAAATATTATTTACTGGATTCAACACAACATTATCTTCTACAAGATGGCCAGTAAATAACAATTCTCTATTTCATTGAATCCATATTTGTATTAATTACTGCATATCGTCAGTACAAACTTTATGCAATGGTGAGAATAAAAGTGATCACTGACTGCTGAAAGTCTAAGAATAGCTGTCTGTCTATGACCAGATTGTTATAGTGTTAGCATTTAAGCAACACCATACTGCATTTAATTATTTTATTTATTTTTACCAGTTAATGCGCCACGCTAAACACAGTGCAAAAGAGTGTAACACAGTGCAAAAGAGTGTAACACAGTGCAAATTACAAACAAAATTTCGCTTTTGATTGGCTAATAAACAATAGAAAATAATTTTAGCCAATCACATTGCAGTGGTTTCCATGGCAACAGAAAATTCACAGAATTTCAAAAATTTCAAGATGGCGGATCTTTGCCGAAAAAGGGTTGAAAAACGCTACCAAAATCACTGAAAAATCAATTTTATGCAGTACAAAAGACAGAAAGAATGGAAAGAAGGACTCGCTGCCTGTTATTCTGGAGTTAACAAGCACTAAAAACAATATTTTTTTCACCATTTTATAGACTCGACATGAAAGTTGACGGGGAAGCCTTCTCTAGAAAGAAAAACTGAAAAAACTACATGTACGTGATAAATGAAGAACTTTGTTGGCTCTTGTAAGCAAAAAGTACTTCAAACTTCTACAAATTAATGAGTATTCAACTTTCGTTTGAGTGGTCAGGAAAGTAATCAAGGATATCCAGTGATTTACAGTAAGTTTGGTCGAATTTCTCTCTCTGAGTGCGTGAATGAACTCTCAATTAAAAACTGAGGTCTAAGGATCAAACTTTTGAGCTTTCGGGAATAGAAAATCAGAGTTTTGTACTCGTTTCAACTTTCTAAAAACGATGAACAGCCTTTGTACTTATTACTGTTTGTTGCTACAATCATTATGTACTATAGTTGTTGTGTTGTAGTGTCGATTAATTTGATGTCAAATAAACGAGTACTTCGCTACGTGCATGCTTGTTTTCATGTGTCCTTTGCTGTCTAATTTTCGCTAAATTTTTGCATCTATATTATTAATAAGTAATCATACGGTTTCTCGTTCAATTTGGGATAATTCGCACTCGTGTGTTTTTCAAAGAGCTCAAATTGCACTCGACCTACGGTCTCGTGCAATTTGAACTCTTTGAAAAACACACTCGTGCGAATTAATCCCAAATTGAACTCGAAACCGTATGATTACCTATATAATAATACTAATAATAATAATAATAATAATAATAATAATAATAATAATAATAATAATAATAATAATAATAATAATAATAATAATAATAATAATAATAATAATAATAATAATAATAATAATGACTTTAATCAGCTTTTCCATTAGGTGGCTCTTCATCTGATTCCTAACCTGAACTAGACGCTCTTCTAGCGTGAAGTCGGGCTTCTAAATGAAATGTAGCCTATTTAAAGCTAAATATAGATATCTTATAGTGCGATTAAAACAGTGTTTGCTTCCTCGTCGTTGCGTGACTCCAGCTCGATAGAACATGCTTTCCTTGCAATTTCAGTACTGCGATTTCACAAGCTCAGCGAATCATGAATGACAATGACATAGTTTATTTGTTACCATAAATATATCCATACAAATACAAATACAAATACCGTATACATAAACTAGACATCGCAGAGTGACTAAACAATGTTTGGATGAAGTGTAAATATGGGTTTCCCTCAACGGTTATCGGTCGGCTGAAAACCTTACAACTGTTCTCTTCACCGCCGGCTGCGTGTATCAACTCACTTCGATTCGTTTTAAGTTCTAAAGATCTCTAAACCCTTTGCAGTACTAGTACTGGATTGATAAATCCATATCTCTATGAATTATTGTGGTTATTTTGAAAACAAGACGACATAAACATCCTCCAACAAGGTTTGTGTATTCAGACTCGACCAGTCTCGTATTGATAAATCATGTTGTTAGAGCCTTCGGTGATTATCTTAGCGGCCGGCACAGGGCGCATGCGCTGTAGAACCCACTTGTTGATTTGAGGTCAAAGAATACCGGCCTGCATTTTTAGAGTCGGAGCTTCCACAGGAAGCCCGACTAATTACAATTTAGATATATAATGATAATACAGCCCTTTGCAAAAATTCTGGCACTCAAGTATATCAATATATCAATATATCGGGTGCATTATGGGTAATGCTATTTTAGAGTTTTCCTACAAAATATGCATCAGATACTTACAAACAACAAACTTAAGACTAAAACGAACATGATGCTAAATATATCCACCAACTTTGCTAGTGTCAAAACACTTTAAGGGGAATTTTTGATTATTTAATTATCCATAATGCACTTGATATATTGATATACTGATATACTTGGTCGCGACAGAATTTTTGCAAATGGCTGTATAATGAGATATAAATATATAATATGATAATACAAATATTCAAAGAATTCAAACTAATATCTAGATTAATACAAAATCAAATTAATGTACATGTAAAAACGTTAAAACTGTACATAACTTTTATCTAAGCATATAACAACTGTATTAAACTAACCCAAAAACCCCGCCCCTACAAACAACGAATTAATAAACACCCCAAACTCCATTATTGACTAATATTAAAACAAATCAATTACGCGATCAGAGATAGCTACTTACAGATTAATAAGGCGGGAAACATTTACAAAGGCCTTTGAGGTGACCACTTCGATGTTATTCCAAGAAAGGTCACTGAGAAGGACAGTAATAATCACACAATATAATCAGACAACGAGCCGGAACAGGATGGACTAGTGAGGGGAGAAGAATCTAATTCACTAGATTCTCCAGAATACGAAGGAAACTGAAGGATACAATCAGAAATTGAAAATGCTTTACTCACAGTTTCTCGATAACTTGCGGATCAACAAGGTATTTGGAAACATCGGTCACGTGATTAATATTACACTTCGCAGTTTTGTTATACGCGACGCCATTGGTGCACCTGCAGCCCTTTTGATGACGTGTTATGCAAATACTATTTTGGGGGATGTCTGTACGATGGGATTCCAGCATAAAAACATAAGAAGCTGTAAGCATGAACATTGAGAGAATCTGAAAGAAACAGACAAGAAATGAAATATGTTAAAATATGTCCAAATACCACTGGAAAATACGCACGCTCCAGGTCGGTGTAAATTATATGTACATTGTGTATAAATGTGCTCAAATCCACATGTAAATTGAATTTCTATTTAAATAAGTAGAGGTAAACATACGGTTTCGAGTTCAATTTGGAAATAATTTGCACGAGTGTGTTTTTCAAAGAGTATCAAAATTGCACGAGCCCGTAGGGCAAGTGCAATTTGAGCTCTTTGAAAAAACACACGAGTGAAAATTATTCCAAATTGAACGAGAAATCGTATGATTACCAATTAATAATATTCATGAAAAAAAAAGTAATTTGCACTGCAGTGCAATTAAAGGTAATTTGCACTGCAGTGCAAATTACTTTTCAACTGCACTGCTCTAAGCCAATCAGAATCAAGTATTTTTTTCATATATATTATTATTATCGTTATACATTTTCGTGCAACTCGTGGGAAATCCCGCTAAACGATATTTCTGGCGCTGTTGCGAAGACGTACTACAAGAGGATAGTATTGTATTAATGATTTTGACGTGGAAATTGCTGCTTGAGGTTACTCAAATGAAGTCACTTAAATAAAATCAATTTTTACAACAATGAGCAAGAACGGAAGTGTGTAGGTTATATTCAATTGTTCTTTTATGTTGTGATAGTCGGATCTTCAACCTCTCTCCTCAGCACTTTTAATATACCAACAATACCGGCCATGCAATGGAACCTGAAGATCATTGAAAGCGAACGAAACTATACCATAAAGGTTTTGCTAGCTTGAAGGTATGGGTCGGCGTAGAGGACCAGAAATTGAACTCAGGAAATGATTATATAAAGATCTCGGATCTTTACAATTTAATTATTATTTTAGCTTAGTTCTGATTGGTAATAAGTACATCGGTACAATTTGAAAGATATTTGTTTTGATTTGATTGAAAATACTTTGGTTTGAAAATTCCTTAACAATCATTTTGTGAATGAAACAGAGACTGGAATAAACAAATATCTGAAGAGCTAAGTTTAGGAAAAACGTATGTTGGAAGAACTGATGAAACAAGGGCATCATATATATAAACATATTGAGCAGAATTGATAACAGATGTCCTTACACTATATACATTTAACCCAGGCCGTGTGGAGATTTGAATGTAAAGTTAGGCGAATTGTAAGCACTGTTTTACGAACAATATAAACACAAGTTTTAGTTTCATTTGGATAAAAATAATGATAGAAAATAATTATTAAAAGCAAACATACTAATATATGGAATGAAAGATTGACAACATTTTTTAATTTACACCTGTTCATACGATCGAAAAATAAATTAGATTAGTCAATTATTCAATCCACGCAAAAAAAGATTCAGAATTCGATAAAGATTATGATGTCACGTACATAGAACATTAGCTTGGTCTTCATACCTGAAATACGGTCATGTTGCTCTCTATCGATTGTTGCTCCTTTCATTCCTTCGACCTTCAGCTAGACGAAAAAACTTATGTATATATGAACAATCTGAAGTGCCTACTCGATATTATTCAATCAAATACAGAGATAGATGAGAGGCCAATATATTCAGAATACTCAGATCGGATACTCATTCAGTTCACCGGGGGGGACCGCACGCACTCCAAACTTGGTAAATCATTGGAAATGTTCAAAACCGTCTGGAAATTGAAAACGTCGAACTAATTTCCAATTAATTCCAATTAATTAATAGGTTTTGATGGGCGCGCGTTGTATCCAGTGTTTATGTCATCGTTATTTTAAATGAATAACCAGTACGTATTGCTAAACTGAAAACTTCTTTACTCAAATCAGCCTTTCTGTACTTCTTATATTGATCACAGGACTGTTTTTCAGCTTGCTTGATTCATTCCCAGTCCATTCTCTACTTTTTTGCATGCTTTCTGAGCATTACTCACTTTTGAAATAGTTTCGTAATCTACGGAATACCTTTCCAATGACTGATCAAGAGCCAACCCCATGATTCGCAGAAAACGTCATCTTGACTGGTGTCCAATGAACTAATTGTAATTTCTTTCTGTAGTTAATTGAAGGCCAATAAAGCTGTTAAATAAAAAATAAAAAATAAAAAAATAATTTAAATACAAACATCTAGGAGTGATGTCACATTGATAGTCGAGCAAGATATTGATCAGTTACAAATTATCATCCGTTTTTGTTCAAACTTTTAGCATATCTGTTCCACAGGCTATAAGTGCCATCACTCTATCGATTTTTGTTTTAATAAAGTTTATTAAACTATTAACGTTTTATATTTACAATATATGTCCATATAGTGACCTTATCGTCAACTCAAAAAAATCGAATTTAATTTTCTTTCGCTATTTCATTCCTTTCGATGACCTATTTTAGGGAAAAATACTAAAAAGTTCCAGCGATTTTTATTTTAGGGGAAATTTGCAGTTTTTAAAAACCCGTCTGACGACTGAACATTTTCGGCTAAATTAAAAGGCAACTTTGAACAGTCGGTGTGTGTTCACCTCTAGCACTACAACAATGACATTCAGTACACTTAATAAACGTTTCTTGGTTCTTTTCTACTGTATAATTTATTTTTCTGTAACTTCTGTAGTTATTTTTAAAATTTGGTTTTAAAAAGGTATTCTGAGCGCCATGAACGCGGAACGTTGAAATATAGGCAATGTTTGAGGTACGAAAAAGGAATTTGGTACATAAATGTTTGAAGAAAACGCCATGCCCTAGAAAAGCTTCATGGTTGCTCTTTCAGTTTAGAAAGATTCAAGCTTGGGAATTCAATGTAGCATTTTTGAGAAATAAAACTATTATGCTTGGGAATGCCAAAATTAGCATAATTTTCGACCTGCGACATCAGTTTTTGTCGTCCAAGCACAAAACTTAATGCCAAAACACGACTATCTTGCACTTTTGGGTGATTGCTCCTGATGTAAAACAATCTTCAGTAGAAAAGACCAAGAAACGTTTATTAAGTGTACTGAATGTCGTTGTTGTAGTGCTAGAGGTGAACACACACCGACAGTTCAAAGTTTCCGAAAATTTTCAGTCGTCAGACGGGTTTTTTTTTTTAAAAACTGCAAATTTCTCCTAAAATAAAAATCGCTGGAACTTTTTAGTATTTTGTCTCTAAAATAGGTCATCGAAAGAAATGATATGGCGAAGGAAAATTAAATTCGATTTTTTTTAGTTGACGAAAAGGTCTCGATCTTTACTGACATCCTCTCTTAAGTACAGCTGAACATCTGAAATACATCAAAGGAAAAAACGAAAAAAGTGTAACAAATATTATGTTAGTTAGGTTGAATAATGATAAGAATATATATTTGTAGGCTATATATGTAGTTCAATAGGTTTTAGTTAATTTGCCTAATTTATGTTTAATTTTTCCATATTTTTTTAGATGTGTATCTAATTTTGATTTTTTTTTCAGCAATATATATAATATATTAATATATTCAAGCTTTTCGTATTGTATTAGCTTTGATTGATATTGGTTTATATTATAACAGTGGTTGTCCTCTTGAGCTAAATAGATCGTACTGATATAGCAAAAAAAAGGACATTTTCTATATTGCTTCCGTTATGACCTAATAATACTTTTTCTAACATCAAATCAGGTAGTGTGATGTTGGCCTCATTGAGCCATTTTTTTTACAGCCATATAAAAATGATTTGAAAATACACAGTCAACGAAATTTTTTTTAATTGTTTCTATGTGCGTCAAGCAAAATATACAGTATTGGGATTCGATCTACCAGTTTAAATCTGAAAATATCTTTGTTCAGAAATAGACAATAGTCTATTAGACTATATTGTTTGAACTGTTAGTTTTTTCAACACTCTTATCAACCTGGTGAGATATCAACTTCCAAGAAGTTTTTTTCTGCAAAACATATCATTCCTTTTGCAATGAAATTTTGGAACACAAACTTCCATACATCTCCCCCTTCTTCCATGGCCCACATCTTAAAGTCGCTGATATCGAACGCATTGGATTGCTCAAAACAGCTTTATTTGTTTCTTTCATGTATCAGTTTCTTTCATGAATCTTGGTTTTGGTCACCTTTGTCGTCTTTGATCTCCTTGGTTTGGGAGTCTGCGATAACACATTACTATAAACTCACTAACGTCACACCTCTTTTTTTGAAAAGAGGTGTGACGTTTAGTTTTTTTCCTTAAAAGGATGGCTCAACCCCTACCTGCTGGAGGAATAGAAGACGAACAAGAAGAAGAATTGGATAATTGTATGCGGGAGAAGTTAGGTGAGGTGACTGCCACTCTCGACATGGAGGGGTACATGGTGGATAGTGAATTCCAATGCAAAGAGATGGGTTGGAAGTACCTTAACCACCCTACAGAGTACTCCTTTTTTTTCCACCACGGTGCGATACAGAATTTAAATGCCAAGGATCGGTTTTCAGCAAACTACGTTTTTCAAAACGTATTTGACGTACCATATGGTGAATATTGGCCTGGAATGATTAAAGGATGTGAAGTAGTGAAAATGGTGGATCGCTTACATGGTCAAGGAAGGGTGGCGTTTAAAGGAGGTCATGTAGAGAAAGACATTCTGAAGCAGTTAAGGATACCGTTTATTAACCTGGAAGAAGTTGGCTGTCCAAAAGTTAATAAATTGTTGCAAGGTTGTCCGTTCTCCTTCTCTACATGTGGACACCACCGCAAAGAGATCTGCCATTGCCCCCGTCAAGAGGTGTCTGTGTTAGAATGGTGGTTTAATCGGGTTTTATGGAACCTAAATATAGTTACCAAAGTCCCCCCTCTAATAAAGAACCCATTTGGTTTTATGATGGGGTCTGACTTTGCCTTTATGTAATGTAGTTGTTTTAAGAGGGGTGCATTATTTCTTTTAAGGAGAGCCAAGAATAAACTGTAAAGAATTTGGAAATTACAAGCCAGAAAAAAAACATCCTTTTCCCATGCCAGAAGAATTTATGGGTTTTAGAATCAACAAACGATACAATCTTTTACAATTTATAGTATACAACCATTTAGAATTTAACCAAGGTGACTATGCACCCACGAGGATTATTGTAAAAAAAATTACCATGAAAGAAAGAATAAAAGAAAGAAAATAACCTGGTTGATGTCTTTTTGTTATAGATAGAGTGCAACGGTGCGAACCCCCTCAGTTAATAACAATGCTTCAAGATGTAGGATCGGAGGACGGTGTGAGTGACAGCCAATTGTGGTGTGCGGGGGAACAAGTGGGCATCCTATTGAAAGAAGAAGAAGAGTCATTACTCAATGTAGAGGATGGGGAAATGAGAGATAGTCAATTGTTATGAGCGGTCATGGAGTATGAAGATGATGAGGATATGTTGAAGCTAGAAGTGAATCCCTATGCGCCGGAGGTGTTGGGTTGTTGTGACACTCAATCACCACCACTAAAAAGACAAAGGAATCGACCACCCTCTCCGCTTTTGAACATTTTGGGGTTACCTCTCCATTCGGGGAATACACCGGATCCCCCCTCACCACTTTTCCCTCAAGCACAAGAATTGATGAATGAGTATGATGATCAATACATGGATGATTTGTGGGCCTGCATGGTAGATGAACCTACACCCACGCTCCCTCCAAACCCACTGACCTCTTCATCGTCAGAAGAAAAAAAAGAAGAAGAGGAAGTGGTTCTTCCTGAAGAAGAAGAAGAAGAAGAAGAAGAAGAAGAAGAAGAAGAAGTGGATCTTCTTGATGATCCCTATCAAGATTTGTTTAACAGTTTACTTAACAGTCAAACTGGTGGTGGTGGTGGGGGAGGGGAGGTGGTGAGAGTGGTGGAGATAATGAAGTGGACACAACCGGCGATTATTTTGTTATTGAGAAGGTGGAGACGAGAAACTGTCCAAAACTGCACGCCAAACAAATTGTGTTTCAAACCACCATCCGCAACCGTCCGCGAGAAAATATAGAAGAAGCGGTTGCGGCCGCTAATACATCTATTCGACGTCTTCTCCAACACGTGTTGCAAGAATTGCAAGCGGGGAGTACCGATCAGGTGCGGTTGGTAATCGATGGGGTGGATTTGGACTATCCGATTGAATTACCCTTTATGTCGACGGTGGAATTGACTCCGTTGCGTGTATTACGTCACCTGGAAGCCGTCCAACAATCGAAACGACAGTTTTTACTCGATGGGGAGATGACTCTGGTGGTGTATCACGTGGCCAACGTCCCAGGAAGAGGTGCGTGCAAATTGCAACGGTTTTTGAAGCGAAAACGCGAAGAACGTAAGATGAAAACGTTGGCCAGTCGTAATGTGTCTGTGGTATGTTCTTCGATGTACGAAGCGGTGGCCCATTATCTGCGCATGCATTGGCGTCAACATGGAACCCCGTTTCAGCGTAGTGGTTCTCGATTGGTAACACGACGATCAACCGATGTTCGAGGGTGAGGGTGGTACTGTGGAAGTGGTCTACTTGTACAAAATTCACCAAGATCTTCATTTGTTGTTACACCCGGAAAAGATTCAACATGCACAAAGCCATCAAGGGTTTTGTCGACGTTGTTTTTGTTTTTTTTTGGAACGGAGCTCGACGGACCACTGCCCATGTTTGCGGAGAGTACGATCGGAATAAGCGTCTGTCCCAAGTGTGCGGTCGACGAGCCAACCGCAGCGTTCGGCGTGAAGCTTTAGACCCTCAACATTTAGTGTTGGTTAATAAATCGGTGGTACAGATTAAGGACACGGAAGGTGGGTCGTGTGCTTTTCGAGCCGTGGAGGTAGGGTGGTGGATAGCGCAAGGACACACACGTCAAGAACTCACGGTACGTGAAGAAGAGGAACAAGCGAAAGCGTTGTGCGCGCGGTCGGGTCTCCGTTTGGGGGCGTGCGGACGTACCGAACTGACTCGTTTGCAAGAAGTGTTGAAAGAAGATGGTGTGCGGTTACACGTCTATTACCACGATTTGAACTGTATTGGGTTTGCCGGAGATTTTAACGAGTTTGGGTCTCAGGGACCCTCGTACGACGTGTATTTGTTCCATCACGACAAACATTACGATGTGATCACCACTATGATGGAGTTTTTAAAGAAGAATTATTATTGCTCCCAGTGTGACGTGGGGTACTCGGAGAAGAACAAACACAAGTGCCGACCGTTTTGTGAATGCTGTTACGCGGCAATCGCAGACTGTTTCCAAGAAGTGGTTCGATGGACACCCTGCCCCACGTGTCACCGACATTTCAAGTCCGACGTGTGCTATGCAAATCACGTTCGTGTCACGTCTCACCGCGTGCAAGGGCGTCAGGAAGGATGGAGCGTGTGCCAACGGTACCGACGGTGTGTCGACTGTCAGAAGGTGGTGGATTTGTACAAGAAACAACAAGGTCTGCGAGATATAACTTCCCATCGGTGTGGGGAACAACAATGTTTTCACTGCCGTCAGTGGGTGTTGTCGGACCATCGGTGTCACGTGCAACCGATGGTGAACGATGACACCGATGACAACGAAGTAGCTCGTTTCATCTTTTTTGACATTGAAACCATGCCATTGAAGCGGTCCATCGTGTCAATCTGGTGGTGGCTATGAAGGTGTGTACTCTGTGTATCGAATGGACGAATTACGACGGATGGTGTGAACGGTGCGAAGATCGACAAGTGGTCTTTTCCACCGTAGATGCATTTTGCACTTGGTTGTTCCGTCCCGAACACCAAAATACCATTGTGTTTGCTCACAATGTCATGGGGTACGATTCGTACTTTTTGCTGGAATGGTTGTGTGCGCGAGGACAACGCCCCGAGGTGGTGATGCGAGGGACCAAGTGCATGTACATGTATGTGAAATCCCTGAACTTGAAGTTCAAAGATTCGCTATGCTTTCTCCCAATGGCGTTGTGCAAGTTTTCCAAGACATTTAACTTACCCGAAGAGAAAGGTTATTTTCCTCATTTTTTTAACCGTTCCCAAAATCAAGACTACGTGGTGCCCTACCCGGCGTTGGAGTACTATGGGATCGAATCGATGAAAGAGTCGGACGTTAAAACGCTACGACAATGGCACACCGAACAACTCGGTAAGACGTTCCATTTGCAAGAAGAATTGAAACATTACTGCCAACAAGATGTGACTCTTTTGAAACGGGGTGTCTTGGAAGCGCGACGTATTTTTCTCAACGTGGCAGGGTTTGACCCTTTTGTGAAATACATCACGTTGGCCTAGGCATGCATGTGGTCGTACCGCTATCGTTTCATGCCACGCGACAGTATTGGAATCATACCCCAAGGCGGTTATACCCCTCAAGACATTCAGTCGTTGAAAGCCAAGAAATGGTTGTGGTGGTTGGAACAACAAACTTCGGGGCTCCGGCTTCACACCTGCTACAGTGTAGAGGGGAAAGCGATGATTTTGGGTGCCAAAGTGGACGGGTATGACCCAACAACCCGTACTGTGTAACAATTCCATGGATGGTTTTGGCATGCCTGTGCCGTCTGTTTCCCCAACGCACAGATGTACCACCCCAAATTACGACAAAAGATGGGCGATGTGCGCAACGGTACGGAGCATCGTACACGACGGTTACGTGATTGGGGGTTTAAGGTAGTGGAAATGTGGGAACACGAATGGGATGGCATGAAGGGGGCGACGATACATTCCCTCAATGGATTAAACACCGAGAACCGTTGAATCCACGAGACGGGTTGTTTGGTGGTCGTACCAATGCTCTTGAATTGTATTTCAAGCGTCACGAAGGGAGTCGCGTCGATTACGTGGATTTCACCTCGTTGTACCCGTCCGTGATGTTGTCGGGAGGTGCCTACCCCGTCGGTCATCCGACCTTGATCCGACGGGACTTTCACTTTCCCTTGACGGAACATTATTATGTACTTAACAAAGTCAAAGTGCTACCCCCACGTCACTTGTACATTCCCGTCTTGCCGGCTCACATTCAAAACAAGCTGATGTTTGTGTTGTGTCGTACGTGTGCCGAACAGCTCAAACAGACGAGGGGTCGATGTAGTCACAATGCCGAAGAACGTGCTTTGGTGGGATGAACGTGGACCACCCCTGAATTGGAAAAATCCGTCACTCTTGGCTACGTCATTCTTGACTTGTACGAAGTGTGGCACTACCCACAGACGTCGACGGAATTGTTTGGAGGGTACGTGCGTACGTACCTACGTTTGAAACAAGAGGCGTCCGGTTGGCCCTCGTGGTGTCACACGGAAGAGGACCCTCAACAGTACTTGGATGAGCACGGAGAACATGAGGGGATTCGTCTGGAGCACGTGGAATACAACCCGGGGTTACGATCGTTGGCCAAATTGATGTTGACTAGTTTGTGGGGGAAATTTGGTCAAAACCCTCACTTGCCTGTGACCGAATACGTTGACCACCCGAAACAGTTTGCCGAACTGATGTTTGGTCCTAAAACCGAGGTCAAACACCTGTTGTTGATCCATGAAGATCTGGTCCAAGTGCAATACGATCGGGTCGACGACTTCATGGGTGAAAGCAGCTTTGCAAGTGTGGTGCATGCGGCGTTTGTGACGTCGTTGGCGCGCTTGAAATTGTACCGCTGGTTGGAAGAGCTCCAAGAACGTGTCTTGTACTTTGATACCGATTCGAACTTCTACGTCACCCATCTAGGACAGACGTCGGTACCGCTGGGCGATTATTTGGGAGACTTGACGTCGGAACTGAAACCTGGGGATTTTATTCGTGAATTTGTCTCGACGGGTCCCAAGAGTTACGCGTACGTGACCGATCAAGGCCACAAGGAGGTCAAGTGCAAAGACATCCCCCTCAACGTGACGTCGAGTGCTGTGGTGAATTTTAAATCCATGCTACGGTTGGTGGAAGGCATGCAAGAAAAGTATGTGGTAACGGAACCGCACCGTATTCAACGTGATGCCAAACGCCGTCAGTTGAAGACCGTACAGGTGTCCAAGGACTTTCGTGTGGTGTACGACTAACGACTACGTCGTGGGGTGCACACGGTGCCATACGGGTATTTAGACGAAAGAGAGGGTCGCGACTGATCAGTACATCTGTCATGAGTGGGAGGAGAAAACATACTGTGCGATCAAGCAGGTGGCGACCGAGACACGCATGTGGCTGGACGTTCACGTGGAGAGGATGTTGACCAAGTTGGAAGAAAGGTACTGGTGCATAATGTTACCGATGAGCCGTGAAGGGGTAGTGCGATCGATACATCGGGACGAAGACGCCAGAAATTTTTACCATTGGACCATACGTTTGAATGGGGAAGATCAAGAAAAGCTGGGGGAAATTCTGTACAACCGTGTGAAGTTGACAGACCTTAGAGCCGAGTACCAAACTTTAGGTATTCGGCTTCGCATGGCGGCACGATGTCGTACGAGATATCTCTTGAGACAAAAGGAGAAAAGAGAAGAAAGAAAAAAAAGAAAGAAATAAGAAGACCATAAAAATACCTCCACCAGACCTGGAACAGGTGAATGAGCATGCTTCCCCCCAGTGTGTCGGATTGGTGTCGGTTTCGCTGTTGGATTGCTTGTTGTGGGGGTACTGTGGCGGTGGTGACGGAAGAATATGCCACCCCGTCGTCGTCGTCGGAAGACGAAAGGCCAAGTACAACAACTGTTGCATCGGTCGTACTACAATCCAAAGAAAGCTGAAGGGTACGCGGGGTACGACCAATTGGTACGTCAAGTTCAAAAACATGGAATTCGACGTCGACAAGTCAAAGAGTGGTTAGAAAAACAACCGGGCTACACGCTACACAAACCAGTGCAACGTCGGTTCAGTCGCAGTCGCGTAATAGTGGACGGGTTGGACGAACAATGGCAGAGTGATCTGGTGGACGTGCAACGGTTGTCTGGGGACAACCAAGGCTACAAACATTGGTTGACGTGTGTGGATGTGTTGTCACGCTTCGCCTGGGTCCGTCCGATCAAAAATAAAACAGCCCCTCTAATCATTCAAGCCTTTCAAAGTATTTTCAAAGAAGGACGTCAAACGCGGGTGTTGCAAACCGATCTCAAGGAACAGAATTTCTCAACCGTCACGTGCAAGCGTTTCTCAAATCTCAGGGAATTCGACATTTTGTCACGTACAGTGGTGACCCCAAAGCTCAAATCGTCGAACGGTTTCACCGCACCATCAAAAATCGGCTCGGCGTTATTTCACCGCTCAGAACACTCAAACGTAACGTGGATGTCTTGCCAGAGTTTGTAAGCGGTTACAACCGGGCGTACCACCGGTCGATCCGTCGCAGTTCCGATTCCGTCACGCACGAGAATGCCCAAGAAGTGTGGCACACGTTGTACGACGACGACGTGAAACCCACCCCACGCTGTCGATTCCGCTTTCGCGTTGGCGACCAAGTCCGCATGAGTAAACTGGCCCGAGCGTTCAAGAAGTAATACCTACCCAACTGGATGGAAGAAGTGTTTGTGATCGCGTCGCAGATGCGGGGCACCCCGCCACGGTATAAATTAAACGAATGGGACGGGGACCCGATCGAAGGCTCCTTTTACGAAGAGGAGTTTGCAACGGGTGACAGGTACGTCCTGAAGATTCGTTTCGTGTGGAAGCGATTGTGAAACGACGGCGACGTGCAGGACAAAAGGAAGTGTTGGTGCAGTGGAAAGGGTGGCCTAAAAAGTACAACAGTTGGATCCCCGCCTCGCAGTTGGAATGAGCAGTTTACCGCATCCCGATTCCTTCTACGTGCGTCTGCCGAGCAATGTGGTGACCCCAGACCAGACGAACACCGCCTGGGATTACGTGGTGCCGTTACCCCACCCGTTGAATTTCGCGACCGACGTTTGGTGCTTCCCAGCAGTGCTTCCAAAGACCTGTATCCGGACAACACGGGACACACGTACACCGTTCACCTCCCCGCAGCGCTCAATTACGTACCCGACGACTGGGAAGTGGGGATGGTGTACCTGACGACCCCCGTTCCCCACGGACGGATCGAAGAACTGTCGCAGATGCATCAGATGGTGGGGTGGGATGGTTGAATGACCACCAGTGGACCATCAGAGGTGCGCGGTGGGGTAATCTATCGGCCAAAAAATACCATTCTGCTGAAGATTTGATCCGTGAATTCAACGTCCAGATGACTGAGGTGATTCAAAAAAACGTTTCGAACATCACCAAAGGGAGTTGGGTGAGATCAGGCCAGAACGTACTCACGATCTACGATTTGACGTACCTCAAAGGGTCGGGCGTCGAACTAGGTGTCCCGAGGAAAATCTTCTTTCGACCTGGTCTGTACACCATGAAGAAACTCCTAGACGGACTCAACAACTGTCCGTGAATTCTCCATGATCAAGTTTCATACGGTGATGTACCTGAAACAGATCCACGTGTTATGCACGCACGAGTTCCAAGTCGGCGCCGACGGGAAAGGCCATACGCAAGCGTTCACGGTCACTTTCGATTCCGTTTTGAGACGGTTGGGCTGGCCCAATGGCAATCATGACGGTGACCGTGATGCGTTTTACAGGGCTTTCGGCACATCTGACAACGTCCAGCCGTCCACTACTTCCGTGAATAAGGTGATCGACGTGAGCGAATGGATCACGATTTGGATGGAACTGGATCTGAATACCGTGGTGTTGAAACGGTGGGCGATCGATCCCACCATCCACTTGGTGTTGTCTGCCGAGATGGTCGATTACTTTGGCTTTCCCAAAAGCACGACGGACGCCAAGTTGGATTACCGCACAGCCCCCAATCCTCCAGCATGGATGGGGTCTGAATGGGTGGGACAACCCCTAATGGTGGTGACCGGTCCCACCTGGACACACCCAAGTTTTGGAGGCAAACCCCTGTCTCTTGCAGAGGAGGGCAGTCTTCCACCCGTGACCGTGCTGCGGAGTCCCTTCCGGTGGGCGGATCTTGTTTTGGGTCGAACGTTGGCCAGCGGTAACTACGTGTACACCAACATCGTGGATTATTCCATCGTGGGAAATTTCAACGCGCCGCTGTTGGACATCGTACCGGTGGGAGGCGAACATGGGGGACGCAAGACGTACGAATTCAAACACCCGCACTACAACACGTTGCGCGTGTCCACCTTTCAAGACGTGGACGTGTACCTTCGCGACTCGCGGGGCTAGCCGGTGGATTTTGGAGACGGACTGGTGGTCGTCACGTTGCACTTGCGTCTCCGTCAATCCGAACGGTGATAAAAGACCCCGTCGAAAGACGTCCCGACCACACACGACGATCACGATGGTCGGGTTCGGAGGTATGATGCGCTCCATTCAAAACAAGGTGGTTCACGCTACCAAAGAAGCCGTGGAGGTGGGGAAACAAGCCGTGGGCAACGTGGGCGCTCAAGTCGCTCGAGCCGTGTTGGAGGGACGGGATTTCAAAGACGCGTTGCAGAAACGTACGTTGGAAAAGTCGCAGGCTCTGGAACGGTATTCGGGTGTTACCCCTTCGGTTTTCCATAAAAGGCCCCGCCACAAGAGACGCGCTCCCACGGCTAACGCGATCAAGAAAAATAAACCTCGACGCAGGAAACGTGCTGAAAGCTTTGACGTGTTCGAATCATGATGATGATGTTGGGTGGTGCTGGACGTAAACGCACCCTAGCGGTGGCGGGAAACAGCGAAGGTGTGGGACGGTTCATCCCCGTCAAGAAAAAGCTCAATTGGGAGATTTGTTCCAACCGTTACCGACAGAAGTTTCGGTGAAAGATGGGTTTGGCAAGCAAGATTACTACCCCACCCAAGCCACCATGACTCCGTGTCAATTCTTCATTCCCCCTCCACCGATTTCGTCGACATGGGGATGTGTGAACTCATTTTGGGGGTGAAAATTGTCAAAGCCGATGGGACGGACATAGACAAAACGCTGGACATTGGGGTGGTGAACAACGTGGGGCATTCGTTGATCAAACGGTTTGACGTGAAATTGAACGACACGTCGGTCGGCGAACCCACCGACCTGTACCATTACAAGGCGTACGACTCCAACTTGAGACAATTACCTTCAAATCGAAGGATGGTATACGGACGAGACCACCGACGCCAAGATGAACAATTTCACCACGGGTACCACCGATACCCCCATACTACCGACCGCCGCCAACTACAAGGGGGTTCGACGAACGCACCCGTTTGTTTTACAGCGACTACACGTTGGACGGAAACGGAAATGGTGGGGCCGATACCGAGCAAGCCAGTCGCGAAGTGCACTTCACCATCCAACCGGCCGTGGACGTGTTTCAGTCGGGACGTTATTTGGTACCGGGGTTGTCAATCGTCATTCAGATCGATTTCAACGACCCCCAATTTGTGTTGATGGCGGCAGCTGGGTCCACAGCCCGTTTTAAAATAACGAGTGCGGTGTTTCGCGTCCGTCACGTCAAAGTGCAGGCAGCCGTTCATTTGGAAGTCGAAGACAAACAGTACAAGCAACAACAGACAGTGCTGTACCCCATTCGTACCAGCAAACCCATCCGTCGCACCCTGGAGGCGGGGAAATCGTTCGTCTCGTTCACATGCACTGACCTCTTTCAGCAATCGGTGCCTGATCGCTTGACGATTGGGTTTGTTAAATCGACTGCCTTCAATGGGGCGTACAACGAAAACCCCTACATGCAACTTCAAGTTGTTGGATTGAAAGATCTCCGGATGGTGGTCAATGGAACGGAACGCCCCATAAACCGAATTGAATTCAAATCGCACGATGGGGTCGAGGGTTACGATATGATGTTTTCGTCGACCGGAAACATGCATCGAGGGTTTTCCAATGGCATAAAAAGAAAAGATTACGCGCATGGGAACGCCTTGCTGTGCATCAATCTGACTCCAGACGGAAAAGACGCAAAGAACTACACGTACAAGAAGAACGAAGGCACGTTGGACCTGTTCCTGAACTTCAAACAGCCTTTGACCGATAATTTGACGGTCTTGTTTTTACCTGAATTTGAAAACGAAGTCTTGGTGGATCCCAACAAGGTGGTGTTGATGTCCAAGAATTATTAAAAAAAGATGCCCACTGAAGGAGGTCTGGATTCTCAGCAGTTGCGTTGGTTGGTGCGGACCGACCGACGGTTGCAGCCTTCCTTCCTGGGAGTGTTTCCCGCTGACCGTCTTCCCTCGACCCGACGCCCAGGGACAGGATTGATCGCCAACACCGACCTGTCGGATCAACCGGGTACACATTGCATTGGGTGGCCATATATTGGGACGATAACGGTCAGGCGGAATTTTTTGACAGTTACGGACGGACCCTTCATTCGTACCACCCGTCGTGGAGGACCTACTTGGGACACGAGTGTCGTTACAGCACGCGAAGTCTTCAAAGCCCCCAGACGACCGTCTGTGGACATTACTGTCTTTACTATCTGACCCACTGAGTACGTGGTCGCTCATTGAAAGACATTGTGATGGTGTTTCCCGGACCTTCTCGAGCCAACGACCGTCGGGTGTGCCATTGGGTGTGTCGTTCGCCGCGCATATTGCGTAGTCAGAAAAGCCGTCGGTTTTGTCAAAGTTCTGTGTGCCGTCGCGAGGCACATCGACGACGGTGTTGTTAAGGATTTTTTTGAATAAATACTTGCCCCCTACCTCTGTGTAGTTTGTATTTGATCATGGAAGGGTTTGATCCTCGTCTGAAGACCCCCTCCAACCTGCAAGTGGTAGGTCCGAGCAAATCGGGCAAAACCCATTGATCCGCGAACGTAAGGATTTGTTCCGACAACCACTCCCCCGGGTGGTGTACTGCTATGGAGAATGGCAATCGATGTTCGACACATCGTTCCCCAAGGAAGTGGAGTGGGTGAAAGGGCTCCCTGAGGATTTTTACGAAAAGTTTGAAGGCCAACCGGGGATGTTGGTGTTGGACGATTTGATGACCGAGTGTTCCAACAACGACGAGGTGGAAAAACTCTTCACCCGCGGGACGCACCACCGTCAATTGACAACGGTGTTGTTGACGCAGAACTTGTTCCACAAAGGTCAACGCACTCAAAGTTTGAACGCCCATTACGTGGTGGCCTTTAAGAACCCTCGCGATCGATCGAAGATGGCGTTTTTGTTTCGCCAGGCGTTTCCTAAGCAGAAGTATGTGGAAGAAGCATTTTTAAAAGAGCAAGTATTTACTAGGGCCCGCAATTTACTGGCAAGGGGGATATCTCCGATTTTCTTTTAATTCCGCACAGTGTTAGCCTATTATATATCTAAATTCGCTGTGTAGTTAGTTTCGAAAAATATTTTTTAATTTTCGAGAAATTCGTCATAAACGAAGTCCTTTTGAAATCGACTCGAAACACGTCAGAATTAGAGACACATTTAACGAGCTCGGAAATAAGGAAAAGAACAGTACTGCTCTTAAAAACCATACGACCTTCTTTCTCACTGTCTAAATACTAGATTGCGTGATTTTGAGGTGAATTGCGTTATGTTTCATGAGCGAATATTTTTTTTTGGCGAGGCATACATTTTAACTCGCCGAAAGTATCTATTCAACAAAGCTAATTTTCACCAGGCGATAAACCTTCAAATATTAATGGCCTGCGCTTGTGAACTCTATGGATGATCATCTTTTCATATATGTAAACATTTCCTTGGGCAAATAATGTAGCGATTAGCTATAGCTGCCGAAAGTTGGTGAAAATGTGGTATTTACTTGACCTTTACAGGTCAATCTCTCATAGCAAGTGTAGTATGAAAATACCTATCTGATCTTCAATCACTAGTTTTGGCGAATAAAATACACCAAAATCAAATCACTATGAAGCTCTTACCTCAATGATACGGATATGGACTTGAGAAACGTCAGTTTTATTGTAATCCCATGGTCTTCCTTTTCGACTGTCTATTTATAACTTTCGATGAATGTTCAAGGCGTCGAGGCAACCGGGTTTAAAGTTTGACCCAAATTTTAGCGTACTTCCCTCTTGGTTAGATTCTTACTTGTAGCATTCATTGTATCCTCTGATACGATGCTTGATAACAATCGATGGAATACGAATATTCTGGTTATGATTTGCAGTTGAGGACTGCACTGAATCTTTTCAACCGGCCGCTTGTTTACTCACGTGACCACATATGACACTCAGGGGGTATAGGAAGGGAGCTGGATAGTAGCTGACAAGTGAAAATAATGTATACGAAGCCTTCAATTCATTTCTTCGAGGTCAATTACTTTCATTAGTTGTATCTAACCACAGTTGAACGTGAAAAAAAATACATGGGCTTCCTGTGGTCTGGCGCTGCAGCAATATTTTCGTACCTAATATTTATTTTATAAAGGTATTCATAAATGTATAAAGCTTACAAATACAAATTACACTATCACATCAGAAGGGATGACTAAGATTTGCAAATAAATGCATTTCATTGTAATAGGATTAAAACGCGCACGAAGTGTTGAGTATCACTCCTGGCATACTATTTTTAAACAGATAGAAGGCGAACTCAAGCCTTCTATCGGCAGATAGTTGGCGAGGGGCGCTAGCCCCGAGTCAACTATCAGAGCCGATAGAAGGCGAGAGTGAGCCTTCTATCTGTTTTAGAATACCACAACTGACTATCTATAAAGCATATTTCCGCTTACGGGAGGTGTCCACTTACGGGAGGTGTCCGCTTACGGGAGGTGTCCGCTTACGGGAGGTGTCCATTAACATTAATATTTTAATAATGGCCATTCTTATATAGCGCATTTCACATTCGTCCCAATGCGCTTTTACGGGATGTATCCGCTTACGGGATGTGTCCGCTTACGGGATGTGTCCGCTTACGGGAGGTGTACGTTTACGGGAGGTGTCCGGTTACGGGATGTGTCCGCTTACGGGAGGTGTCCGCTTACGGGAGGTGTCCGCTTACGGGAGGTGTCCGCTTACGGGAGGTGTCCGCTTACGGGAGGTGCCTGCTTACGGGAGGTGGCCGCTTACGGGAGGTGTCCGCTTACGGGAGGTGTCCGTTTACGAGAGGTGTCCGCTTACGGGAGGTGTACGCTTACGGGAGGTGTCCGGTTACGGGATGTGTCCGCTTACGGGAGGTGTCCGCTTACGGGAGGTGTCCGCTTACGGGAGGTTCAACTGTATGATTGTAAAATAACGTAACTTACCACCAAAGTTAGTTTGCTCATGTGATCACTTATTGACTGATCTGACATTTGTTTTGGACTCTCCTCTATAAATGTCTTTAGTAATTCTCTGCACTTTCTGCAAATACCTGCGGGAATGGGAAAATACATATTTTTTAATCATCCCGTAAACAACAACTGAAGCTGCATGTCATTGAACGCACCTGAACGTCCTGAACCTACTGGTACAAACAAACCAGTACGATGTAATATGATCCAAGATTCTTCCTTTCCCAGTCCTCGATCACCCTTTGGCCAGGTGCTTGCCTTGTTTTTGTCATGACCAGAAATGGTTTGGGGAACTCTACACCTTGTGCTGGATCCTCGCGTCCATCCTATTCCAAGTGAAGCTCGATGATACGGACATATTGTCATGGAATTTAGATGAGCTGGCTCGGTGAATAAAAATGTCCGACAAAGAATGAGATCGATTTCATTTTGTGGACCTGAAAAGGTCAGAGTAGACTTATGCCTGGAAATATCCTTCGTGCAGGAAAGTAAAGGTATTATCTGAGTTTGTCGCTTTTTGTCTTTTGGATCGAAACTACATTGACGGCCACCAACAAGAGATTTGAACGAACAGCAAGCTTCCATTTCTAAACTCTGGTAATGAACTGATTTTAAATGTTTTTATTGTAAGTCGACCAAAACACCCCAGGTAGGTGGGGACGGGAGTTATGTATCATTTTTCCAGCTCCATTTTTTCAGAAGTAAAAAAGAAATTGTTTTAAATTATATAGTCTTCGACTTTTACTCTTTTTGTTAGGTATCTATCTATCTATCTATCTTACTTTTCTTCAATTTAAATATATTAATACTGATATCAATCTGATAAATTTCCCTAACTTAAAATTTCAAGGAAGCCTTCTCGCTCTGTCAATCATCCCTATTGAGTAATTTGCATAAGTTACGTTTGTTTGTCTAGTTCTAATCAATGAAGAATTGCGACAGTACAGCTACAATTCAAGAACATACCTTCAAAACTATGAGAACATTGAATTTATCTGTATGTCATGAACTGATTTCCCATCCATTCTTGCGGTCTCAGCTTCTATGATTTATGATTTTCAACCGGACGACGATTATATAATTAACTATACATATTGAAGAAATAGAAAACGAGGCAGCATGCTCTATCGAGTTATCTATAGAAGATAGATAGATAGATGCCTTTATTTACACAGGGTAGCTCTATCAGTATTTACAAAGCTGTAAAAAACTGTTAACAATAGAGGCCCTACAATAAAATACACACAGGAAATGGAAGAAGACGAGAGAAGTGCTAGGAGATACGCCTTGCGCTTCTCGAGTCTTCTTTCAATTCCCAAGTGCTTCTATAACTCGATAGAGCACCACTGACGCGTTTTCTATTTCTTTTATAAAATACAAGTATGATTTTAAAGCAAGTTTTTAATTTTGTTCGTTGCAAAAATGTTTGAATATCTGCGCGCGCGTGCACTGTGCTCTCACAGAGCATGCAGATTATGCATCCTTTGGCCAATCAGAGCTCACGTTATATCCTACTTATTTCATAATTAAATAATAGAAGATGACTCTCCATGCTTCTATACAAAAATACTTGAAAGCTGCTAGTGGATGCACGAGCGGAATACGAGTGCATTCAGCTGCTTTCAAGACCTCAGAAGTGCATTATTTTTGTATAGAAGCACAGAGAGTCATCTTCTATTCGCTTTATAATATAAAACTAGTTTTAAACACTGTCAGGCTTTCTGCTTTGTATTTGCTGCTCCGTGCATCTATACAAAAATAATGCACGCTCAGCAACCAATCAAATCACGCGTTCTTGGGAGGTACATGTACACATACACATGTAGTTTATATTATTAATAAGTATACCATGCATTTTACATGCCATGGTTCACTTTGCCTAAGTTTTTACAATTTTGATTTCATATTTAAACACTTTTGTATGTTTTTCTTCAATAGAGTGAAACATGAACAAATCTAACAAATCATGGTGCTGGACAAATGGATGAAGCTATAGCTAGCTACATGTAGCTAAGAGAACAGTCTGTACAAAATATATGTGCAGTATTGATACATTTTATTTATACCTTATTAGTAATTTTATGTATCTAGTCTTGCTTCGGCCATTGAGTTTTAGAATTTTACCATAATAATTTAATAACCATACATGTATAATAGAACATGTGCTCGGAAATTTCCGAACACATTTTGGGCTTCGGCCACTGATAATTAGTTTTACTATTTTACCATGTATTTTAGAAAATGTGTTCGGAAATTTCCGAACACATTTTGGGCTTCGGCCACTCAGTTTTACTATTTTACCATGTATTTTTGAAAATGTGTTCGGAAATTTCCGAACACATTTTGAGCTTCGAGCAGAGAAAAATTATGGAATTTATCACCAATTTACCAGGATAAAGAAATATAACAAAGATTGTAATTTGTATACCACTGTATGTTCACTGGTAAAATATACTAATATGTTTTGTAAAAATAACTGCTTTCAAATAAAATTGAAATATATCAAAAATATTTTATTGTGGTAATTATTATGTGCAAATGAGTGATTGTTTACCAATTTCTCAAAAAATGGCAAATTTCAATGTTGCATACCCTGATATTTACCATATTTTCTCTACTTCAGAATATCGGTACTTAAAAAATTACATGTTGTGGGAAGCGTGAAAGTCGTGTGAAAAAAGCTTGAGGGTGGGTGGTGAGAGTAGTGAGGAAGTGGTCACGTGACTTTGTTGTAGATGTAAAGTGTGTTTTTCTTGGTTTATTCAAGGGTGTGCGTAAAGATTTGGTCATGTTTGTAGTAGAGTGCATGTTGAATAATATTTGGTATTTCCGTAACAGTGCAACGTTCCGTAACAACGTTCGTCCGTATATTGATATTGTGAGAAAGTGTAAGAAGGACATCGTTTTTCGTCTAAGTGTTGAGTCGTATCGTCTGAGTGAAAGGGATTTTAAAAAGCAATGGGAGGTGAAGGATCAATTTTTTCAGTAATTATAGAAGGAGATGAAGACTAATGAGGTATTTTGATGAAAAGTCGATATATAGAAAATTGCATAATTATGCATACAAATGAGCTATTTTGGGCATAATCGTGTCATTTATAAAGGGCATTAGAGCTCAGATATTGCAGATAATGGCGAAGGCCGGTAATTAAAAGAAATTTTGGAAATTTTGAAAATATTAGTGAATTTAGTTAATGTTTGGTAATAAATGGAGGAGGCTGGTACTAAAACAAATAGCAATAGTAATATACCATTTAGGATTGACTTATAAGAAATAATTTAGTATTAAAGAGGAATAAGTAACAATATATAGGAATAAGTGGTCGGCAATTAAGAGAAAAATAGAATTTTAGGAATATTGATAATGTTAGTGAATTAAGATACTTTTTCGTAATAAATGGAGGAGGTTGGTTATCAAAAAATCGAAGTAGTAGATCTGTCGTATAAGAAGTAAGAATAAGTAGCAATATGGTAATAAGTAGAGATCGGTATTTAGAATCTAGAGTAATTAATATGAAAAGTGGTTGTAATCTGGGCTAGGCCCATTCGTTTTAATCTTAATAAAGATTTTATTAAAAAAAAAAATGAGACCTTTGCATGACCTATGTTACAGGCAATCAGTCTTTATCACTGATAAAGAACTGATGAATAAAACATCAGTGTCTTTATAAGTGAAATAGACACTGATGTTTTATTCATCAGTGTTTTATCGGGCTATAAAGATCCATGCATGTGACCGAGTGGACAACCCTGATTGGACCAATTGCTCATGAATTATTAATGAGTTTTAGAAATTCATGAAAAATAACGATGACATAAACACTGGATACAACGCGCGCCCATCAAAACCTATTAATTCATTGGAATTAATTGGAAATTAGTTCGACGTTTTCAATTTCCAGACGGTTTTGAACATTTCCAATGATTTTTCAAGTTTGGAGTGCGTGCGGTCCCCCCCGGTGAACTGAATGAGTATCCGATCTGAGTATTCTGAATATATTGGCCTCTCATCTATCTCTGTATTTGATTGAATAATATCGAGTAGGCACTTCAGATTGTTCATACATAAGTTTTTTCTAGCTGAAGGTCGAAGGAGTGAAAGGAGCAAGAATCGATAGAGAGCAACATGACCGTATTTCAGGCATGAAGACCAAGCTAATGTTCTATGTACGTGAATCACATCATAATCTTTATCGAATTCTGAATCTTTTTTTGCGTGGATTGAATAATTGACTAATCTAATTTATTTTTCGATCGTGTGAACAGGGGTAAATTAAAAAAAATGTTGTCAATCTTTCATTCCATATATTAGTATGTTTGCTTTTAATAATTATTTTCTATCATTATTTTTATCCAAATGAAACTAAAACTTGTGTTTATATTGTTCGTAAAACAGTGCTTACAATTCGCCTAACTTTACATTCAAATCTCCACACGGCCTGGGTTAAATGTATATAGTGTAAGGACATCTGTTATCAATTCTGCTCAATATGTTTATATATATGATGCCCTTGTTTCATCAGTTCTTCCAACATACGTTTTTCCTAAACTTAGCTCTTCAGATATTTGTTTATTCCAGTCTCTGTTTCATTCACAAAATGATTGTTAAAGGAATTTTCAAACCAAATTATTTTCAATCAAATCAGAACAAATATCTTTCAAATTGTACCGATGTACTTATTACCAATCAGAACTAAGTTAAAATATTAATTAAATTGTAAACATCCGGGATCTTTATATAATCATATCCTGAGTTCTGGTCCTCTATGTCGACCCATGCCTTCAAGGAAAACCCGGCTTTATGGTAGTTTCGTTCGTTTTCAATGATCTTCAGATTCCAGTGCGTGGCCGGTGTTGTTGGTATATTGAAAGTGCTGAGGAGAGAGGTTGAAGATCCGACTATCGCAACCGATAAAAGAGCAATTGAATATAACACACTTCCGTTCTTGCTCATTGTTGTAAACATTGATTTTATTTATTTAAGTGACTGCATTTGAGTAACCTCATTACAGATGCCATTCATTATACAAAAACATCAATTACCTTTTTTGAAACACAAATAAAATGTGATCAACTTATATCAATGGTTGACTTCCTGCCCAAGAGAATAGTTCCGCTTGCAAGGATTAGAAAAGCAGCAAGTTTCACGTCAAAATCATTAATACAATGCTATCCTCTTGTAGTACGTCTTCGCAACAGCGCCAGAAATATCGTTTAGCGGGATTTCCCACGAGTTGCACGAAAATGTATAACGATAATCATTTTTAAAAGAACGCATCCGCCCGAGGACCGGGTGGACGAGTCTACACCGCATATCTCCGATTTTTACGAAACACAGACCACTTGTACATATTAACTATCACATTATCAAGGCGAAGTGGCTTGGCTCTAGTGTAAATATTTTATGAGTAACGGCAATTTTAAATTTATCGCTCAAATATTCGTGAAATGGGTGTAAAATGAGCAATATTTTGGAGTACTTCTCGAGAAAGCGAACGCTTTTTCCTGAGTTAGTTCTGTCCTTCTCCAATCGATTGAAAGTAAAATACTTTACTTTCTTTGAAACTTTTTGGTGTGGTTTTATTTTGAATTAGACCTACTTTCAGCCTTTTTGGACCTGAAATGAATTTCGTATTGAGGGACAATAACTTTAAGAATTTGGCAGAAAAAATATATGTAATGTTTTTATTTTCCTGTAGGAAATTACTCTGTTTTATATGCACATTTTCATTTTGCACTGAGTCACATTTTCCAGAATGTTTTCAGATACATTTTTCAACGGTCTTTTAAGGAAAATTATGTTGATGAAAACCAAATACATGAGTTAATTCCATTTCCCACATATCTAATATTATTTTTAGTTCCAGAGTATGATCGAACATATAATGAGTTTTGTAAAACGTTAAAAATTGTGAAGTTACAGTCAGGTAACATAATAACAAGAATATAAGTTATATGGTAATTTGTCGCTTGGTAATTGTTAGTAATGTAGTTTGTAAGGTTTTCTCAAGCGTAAAAAGACTCAGAAAAAATACTGAGCCCAGACGGGATTTGAACCCGCCTGACTAGTATCCAGGAGGTCACGGGTTCAAATCCCGTCTGGGCTCAGTATTTTTTCTGAGTCTTTTTACGCTTGAGAAAACCTTACAAACTACATTACTAAGAATATAGGTGTTGTCTCTGACTTGAAGTTTATAATTATTATTGCGCGCGCTGTTAGTTTTGAATTGTATGCGCTCGTATTTTAACGTTTTTCATCACACTGAAGAAGGTCTCTGATCAGAGACCGAAACGTCTGTTTGAAAAATATTTTTCAATAATAATTATAAACTTCACTGAGTCAGAGACAACACCTATATTCTTGTTATATAATGAGCTTGTTTGTACAGTATATGCTAAATGCTTGACCTGCTGACCTTGTAACGCCATTTCACTGCATTCTTACAAACTGTATCCTAACAATTTTGATTCTGTAGATATCCAAAGCACTTTTTTTTAAATGTCAGCTTTTCGGTAAAACACCCATAGAAATATCGTCATATATATTTTTGGTAACTTAGAATATCTAAGCTGCAAGCGGTTTATTACAATTGCGTGACAGCGAGGCATATCGATTTTTCCCGCGCAATTTCGTCAATTTCAAAGTTATCATCAGATATTTGACTGTAGGTCTGTCGAACACTTATGCCATGTTCGCACAGTCGTCGTTCGACTGTTCGAATACTGACCCTTAGCAGAGAAGATATCTCAGGAACACTGAACGGCACTCAATGAGATATTCTAGTTGCTCTTGTGGTACCAAATACCTTGGTCTGCCGCACCTGCCATCAAAAATCATTGCCGCTACCCGCACAGAGTTTCAGTGTTGTTGGGAAGCTAGGGATCCTCGAACTTCACGCAAAATGTTAACCACCACTTGATCAATTCCAAGGACACTGTCGTATCTCACAAGAGCATTATAAAGGCAATCAATTCGATAAATTAGAGAATCATCAGTATCTGAATCGAAATTGTCCGATGTGAGTTGTCGAATAATTTCATTTATCCAAGTTTGAACTGAGGTTCTCACTTCCAATCTGAAGTCATCCATGTTGAAAATCATAAATTCACCACTGAAACAGAAATAAATCAAGATTGTGATTGCGTTTCATCAGCCGCGGGAGTCTACGACTAGTAGACCGCCATTAAACATTATCAAAGAAAATACCAGTACCGACGAAGAAAACGAGCTGTGTTTTATTTGCCCGGAAGAAGGCTGTATTAAAGCACTTACCAAACCGCCCGAAATCTATAGCGCCACTTGGATTTTGGGAAACATCAGTTCAGGCTTCACCAAGAAACGCAATATGATAGCATTAGGCGTCAATGGGCAGAGAGGTGTACGTCGGTTAAAGGGTGCAATCCATCGTGTGCTGTTAATCCTGGTCACTCTGTAAGTATAGATATTTGTTTACCAAATGGATGGGCTCTTGGCAAGTCTAAAAAGCGCAGGAGGTTCTCAATAGTTCTGAAAAAGGATCTTCTGGAACTTTTTATGATGAGCGCTTAGAACCGACTTGCATAAGCGCTTTATAAGTTATTATTATTATTATTATTATTATTATTATTATTATTATTATTATTATTATTATTATTATTATTATTATTATTATTATTATTATCGGTGAAGAAACAGGCCGTAAAATAACACCTGCCGAGGCCTCGCATCGAATACGCTCATTTTGTAAGGAAGGGAGCAGTAGTAGAGGCTTTCATCTCTCAATAAATCTGGCTACCAACCCCGACCGAAGTAAACTTAGCAGAAGAAGATATCGCTCCAGTAATGGACAGTGTGTAACGGTACAATCTACGCGAGAGAGTATAATAATAATAATAATAACAAGACAACTCACACTTTAACTACTTATCACTAAAGAGAAACAGTATACATGTTGATATCCTATATGATCCTCTTTGAGTCAGTTTTGAGGCTGTAGAGATTTGTGTTACAGTCACATACCATACTAGAATATAATAACCGTTCTTCCTTTAATACACTGTCAACTCTGGCCTTGCGGACACCTATAGATTGTGAATAGCAGTAAAAATAATAAAAATAACTCTCGCTATTTCGGGCAGGAAATTACGGTAGCAAGGGTGTCTGCTATAACGAGAGTTGACTGTAATATAGTTCATAAGTCCTGGTTCACGAATGTTGATGAAATCCTTATCCAGTGGATAATTGATTTATGCAGGGATCTATCTAGCAGATAGCAGATAACTAAGTTATGGTGACAACGTAATTATTTATGAAGTCTGTCACGGTTACGGTTCTAGAATAAATAAATAAATATTTGCATGTGCAGTCTTATTTTTGATGGGTTTCCTGTGGTAGAGTGCATTAAAAATGCGTATTATGTTGGGCTCCCTGTGCTTATGCATCTATCAATTCCAGCTTTGAGGGGAGCTCGTAAAACGTTTCGGTACTTTTTTTCGATCAGTTCTAGTAAATTTTGTTTATTCTTTGAAATGACAACTCGATTGTTATTGAAAACTACGCCGCATTTATATATATATGCTAAAGCAATTTAATTTACGCTAAAATTTGACCTTCCAAATAATTTAGTTTTGGTACGTCTTCTTTAGAAAATTCGCTGTCGTATTAAGCTTAAATGAAAACTGTAGCCTAAATTTATCTTTCGATAAAAACAAAGAGAATGTTGTGTACTGTACATTCATTTTCTGAAATAATTTTCAATTGTTTTTATTTTTATGGAGAAGAAACTTGAGTTTGAATTGTAAAAAGACAGATTACCGCTGAAATGATCGCGGCTAACTTCAGTAATTATTCCCCATAATAGACGTCACCTATCCCAAGGGAAAGTGCAATCACAATATAGAGTAATTATAAGTGCATTGATTTTCTTGTACCCGAGAGAATGTTGTGAACGGATTTTAATATTCCCCATAAACGACGAAACAAACAAACAGATTTGAGCCGACGGTAAAACGGCAAAATAGCGGATGATATTCCATATTGAACGTAAATTATGATGATATCTAAGAAAGATTTACAAAAAATAATACTCAAGTATATAATGCTAGTACAAGAGATATCTAACTTTCTTGCGAAAATAAATTTTGTCTACAGTTCCCCTATAAAGACTCTCCGTCGACCGACATGCTTTGCGGGCGTTTGTTATTGTTTTGATTGCGTTGGCTCGACTCTTCTTCGTCTGGATGAAAGCTTAGTAAGCTTTGAATACCATCACCTATTTCTTCTGGGCGGTTAGCTGGACAGGAGCTGAAAAAAACATTATTTATAGGACATTCAATTCGAGATCGAAAATACGTCAAGCGTCAGAAATTCAGGGTCAGCACAGAACCAATATTACTGCAGCAAAATCTCAGA
>JAUJYZ010000464.1:55000-177994 GCA_033675265.1 Actinostola sp. cb2023
TTATTTTCGTTTAGAAACGAAATATTTTGTTCTGAGTTTCGCAAATTGTTTCTCTTAAAAATACATAGTTCGTCCGTTGATAGTATTAGTTAGGAGCGGCTTTCTGTAAATATCGCCTACATGTATACAATAGTGAAAAATAGAAAATCTTCAACCTTTGACAGAAGATAGGCAATGCTGAACTCAGGTCAGTTTTTCATCAAATTTGTATTTTTGTCGCCTGAGTTTGTTGCTGAGTTTTTATGTTTTACTTGTAAATGTTGTGTTTTGCTGACTGCGTACGATACATCCTACTTTGTTTATGTGAAGTTTATAAAACGAGAGGCCGTGTTGTATCTGTAATGATTGTGATGAGAGTACTACTGTGTACTGCAGCTTCTTTATTACTAAAACTGTGTGAACGTGGTCACATACACGAGGGCTATCACGTGATAGATCATTAACATATGTCACATCTCCCTTGTAGCAATAAAACAAATAAAAGAGTTCAATAATGTCTCTAACTTAATTTCAACGAATTGCATATGTATCAACAACAATTATGCAAGTTCATAGTCAGTGTCCTTGTTAGTACATGTAATAGTCACTGAATTGTGCAGGCTGTGTCCTGACTCTGGTGGACCTTCTTAGTGTGTGGGTTCAGCTTGCACGTTGTTCTCAACGGGTGATTCTGATGCCTGTGCCTGAGGAAGCGGTAGTTGGGTTGTAGTTTCTGACTCTGTGATGTCGGGGGGTGGTCCTGCAATTATTGGTGGTTCTTCTTGTGTCTTTATGAGGTGACGTCTATTTCTTCGGTACTCTTGTCCATTGTGTGCCATGACTATGTATGATCTAGGAGTAGACGCCTTGGCTGTTACTGTTGCTGGAACCCATTGTTTTCTTTTTTCAATGCGTACTGTGTCATGCTGATTGAGAGGTGGGAGTGGCTTGGTGTGTTGTCGTAGAAATACTTCTGTTTGTCTCATGAGCATTTGTTACAATTTTTGGTTTCAACAGTTCTGTTGATGTAGGAATGTTTGTTCTAGCAACTCGACTCATTAGTAGTTGTGTAGGTGTATAATCCATTCCAGTGAGTGGTGTGTTCCTGTACTCGAGGAATCCTAGGTAGGGGTCTAATGATTTCATTAAGATTCCTTTCATGGTCTGGACTGCTCTTTCACTAAGTCCGTTAGATTGGGGGTATGTAGGACTGGATGTTGTCAGGTTGAAATCCCATTCCTTTGCAAACTTCCTGAATTCTAGACTGCTGTAGGGCATATTATCAGAGATAAGTTCGTCTGGAATGCCATGCCGGGCAAGCATTGATTTCATGCGGGTGACAACTGTCGATGCTGTCTTGTCCTTGATGAGACTTGTTTCAATGTACTTTGAGTAGTAGTCAATGACAAGTAAATATGATTTACCTTGATACTCAAATATGTCTGAACCAACTTTCTGCCATGGTCGTTCTGGGATTGAGTGTGGTAGCAGTGGTTCTTTAGTGTTCTTGTTCTTCTGTGTGTGTTGCATGTAGCACACTTGGATATTAACTGTTCGATGTCACTTGATATGCCTGGCCAGTGAATGACTTTCCTTGCTCTTGCTTTGGTCTTTTCAATTCCAAAGTGTCCTTGATGAGCTGTTTTTAACATGTCTGATCGTAGCTTGGTAGGAATAATATTACTATGCATTCATCTTTAAACAGTTTCTGTACTGTGTACATGCGCAGTGTACATGCGCATTGTCGAAGGAACGGCCATTGTCACGTTATTTTGTCGGTTTATTGGGGCGTATAAAAGTGATGTGTGCCGGATCACATTGATTTGCAGGGGACAACGGCTTGGGACACGCCTAGTTGGTCGACTCCATGGATTATCCGAGAAACGAGGTCGTCACCGAAATAGTGCTAAGCAAGGACGCGGTAGGTGCTACGCCAGCTATATAGAATGTTGCAATGGGTTGTGATTTGGGGAGAGGGTTTTGACAATATTTTCGCTTTATCCCGTAGAAACTGTGACGATATCAATTTTTTTCATTTCTCAGGAGACCGACACCATGTGATACTGAGAGCGCCCATGCAGTTTACTCCGAGTGTACGATGGTACTGGGTGCATGACTTTATAATATGTTTTAATAGTAAAATTATAGGAAATTACAAGTTGGTAGAGAGAACCTATTGAAACTGCGTCGTTTAATATAATTAAATGATGGTTTCTTTTCCATTTCCCAAGCGCAACACTGGGGAAATTGAAACGTAGAAAAATGAAAAGAATTGTAATAAGAGAAATCCAACGAGAAGTTATATATTTCCCGTAATATATGAACATAATCGTTTGACGTAATAATTGGGCAGGATTTTTGTAATGCATACTTTCGAAATTGAGTTTTAGTAGTTATTGGTCATGTTATCTCTTATGGCTACAATAAAAACATGGTTAACTTACGTTCGTCTCATGTGGTTTGTATGGACGACCTCGGGTGAGCACAAGCGCTGCCGTTTTAATTTGTAGCATCAATTCTTAAATGAGGGACTAAGAAAGTAGATTACGAATAGAGCGCAGTCATTATATCCGTGAAATAAAATCAAAGAAGTATTGCTTAATTGTCTTTATTTTACTTGTCTATAAATGTTAGACAAGTAGGTGATATCATTGAACAGGAGGAACATCATTCATCACGCACGACCTCTTTTATTGTTCAGATATGGTGAAATTAGGTTCTATTCATAATACTCGTAATGATATGCACGGTGGAATTTCAACTATAAACATCAAATAATGGATGTTAACACACATTTGCACGTGGGTTATGTAATACCCTGGTTATAAATACGGCTTGCGAGTAGAATCCTTGCGTTCTTGCTCAGTTCACCCACACGTGCAGCGGTACGAAAGAAGATAGCTCTTGTTCTTGGTTCAAGGCAACGACCCACGCGAATTCTACGATGGCACATGTTCAATATCCCATACCTCAAGTTGACCAGCCTCCTGCTCCAGTTCAGGATGGACAACATCCCGCGGTTCAAGTGCAAGCAGAACAACCCGTCGTTCATGCTGGACAAAATCAGGCTGCACAACCCGCCGTGCAGATTCAGGCTGGCCAACGTAATGTTCAAACCCCGGCAGGACAACGCCCCGCGGCTCAAGTGCAAGCAGGACCGCAACCCGTCGTTCATGCTGCCGGACAAAATCAGGCTGCACAATCCGCCGTCCAGGTTCAGGCTGGCCAACCTAATGTTCAAGCTCCGGCAGGACAGCAAAACGGAGCAAACCGAGCTTGAGGTATTCTGATTGAACGTGAAAGGAGTGTTGTAATGTCCCACGTGTGGTTTTATTTATTCGTCATGACCCGTTCGTTTGTTTTATTTGTTCTCGTATCGAATAATTCTTCACTAGATATTTTGAAATCCTGCTCGCTTACCAATTCATGTTTGCGTAAGTGCTATTCATGTTGTTGCCTTGTTTGAATATATTTGCATGCTTCATTATGCTCCATTGATGCATTGTGTTTCGGAACTCGTGCGAGTCGTTTACTGTAAAAATACTTTAGACATTCAATGAAGTACTTAGTGTTCTGTATTGTAATGCTAAGGGACCAACAGGATGAGTGAATTCTCATCGGTATCATTCGAGACTGGCAGGATGAGTGGATTCTCATCGGTATCGTTTGATACTGGCAGGATGAGTGAATTCTAGATCTCATTGGTATCGTTGAATACTGGCAGGATGAGTGAATTCTCATCGGTATCATTCGATACTGGCAGGATGAGTGAATTCTCATTGGTATCATTCGATACTGGTAGGATGAGTGAATTCTCATCGGTATCACTCGATACTGGCAGGATGAGTGAATACTCATCGGTATCATTCGATACTGGCAAGATGAGTGAATTCTCATCGGTATCATTCGATACTGGCAGGAAAAGTTGGTCCTCATCGGTACCGATAAGGACTGCATGGCATTCTGGGTGAATTCTTGTTGGGAGTGCATTCCCAGGGGATATGTTCAAAAGTGATTCGGTTTTAAGTGTGATTTGAAACCGCTGAATCGAGATATTTATACCCTGTTTGTTGTTTTATAATAGAAGATGAAAGATGAACTCTCCAAACTCAAGGAGAAGGTAGAGACTGTAACTACAGCCACGGTTGATGGGATGGTTAAGAAAGTCATTTCCTACGCGTCTAGACCGGTGACAGAATTCAACAAACACGAGGTAGTGGAGATGATGGAGACGCTTTACCATACGGCACACGATAGGTCAGATACGAAGGAGGGGTATTTCCGTCTGGCTTATCATACCATTCGAGGAAATATAGAGCTCCCCAAGGAACAACTACGACACTTGGTGCTGCGGATGGTGGGGGACAAAGACCATGAAAGGATCTTTGATATCGTGGCCAAAGTGGAAAAACAGAGCAGGTTCACTGCTCGTAACCGATTTCAGGATTCGCCACCCTACCAGAGACCACATCGTCAAGTAGGAGGAGCAAGATAAATTAGATGCTTTGGTTGTCAGCAGTTGGGGCACATTAGGGCCAGGTGCCCCCAGCGAGGACGTGGCCCAGAAAGAAAAAACGGTGGCCGGGCAGAGCCTGAGAATTAGTAATCCTAATGTTACTGAAGATGAAATAAGGAATAAATACGGAGCCCCGTCGAAGCCGGTGGGGAAATGACAGCCGAAGAGGGATTACGTGGGAAGGTGTCTCTTGTAGAATGTGGAGAAATGATCGGGGACCTGGATTGGTTAATATTTCGCGACCCCAATTGTTTTTTGGCTGGAGAATTGCATAATCATGCCTCGTTCTGGCGTCAATTAGCCGAAAGACATCCTTTCGCAAAGCAATTAAGAAGAGGTTCTCGATTGGATTGGTCACAAAGTATCACTATTCCCCTACTTTCAACATTTCAAGGTAGTCTTTAAAGGCGAAGTCTACGATTCTGACCGCCCACCTCAGAAGTATTTCAGGAACAATGCATCCAGTAAACCATTTGTTCAGTTTATTCAAGAGACTCTGAGTGATCGGTTGACCACTGGAGCGATTAGCTTGTGGGGAAAGGTCGGAGAGGTCTCGCCTCCTCGTCTCATCCTCCCTCTTACCGTTGAACCGTCTAAGCCGCGTCTGCCACGATGCAAGGTTCCTGAATCTATGGATGAAAGACACGCCTTTTACATTGGACAGACTTACTGACTTACCACGTTATGTGTTCAAGGACTCCTATCAGACCGTTCTGGATGACAAGTCTGGCTACGACCACATCTTATTAACTGACAGTAGCCGAAACTATTTCGGGTTTCAATGGGGAGGATGTCTTTTCACCTAATATAATACGTTGCCATTCGGATGGAAGATATCCCCCTATGTGTACCACACTACTGGTCTGATGGCTAGTAACTTCTTTCGATCTATAGGAATTCCATGTCTATTATACATCGATGACAGGCACACGGGTCAATTACAAGTGTCCTTGATGAGTGGAGAATACTCCATGTTAGAGTGTGAGGAGGAGCGGCGAAAGAAGGTTGCAGGGTCTGCCCTATTTCTTGTGGTCTACTACCTAGTACGCCTGGGCTACTTCTTAGGATTGGCCAAGTCTACGCTAATACCAAGTAAGAGAGTCCCCTATCTCGGTTTCTTGGTCGATTCGTCCACAGTAGCTTTCCATCTGATCCCTAGGAAGAAGTTGAAACTTCTGAACTTAGTCCAAGAGATTCTTCAAGGCTCGGTGGTCTCGGTTAAAGCTCTGCAACGCCTGGCTGGCAAATGCGTTTCTTTTTTCCTGGCTTTCCCGACGGCAAGGCTGTTTATTCGAGAGATGAATTGCGCCATTTCTAAAGGCCAGAAGTCGTCGAGGCCAGTCTTTCTGAAGGATGCGCTGCACAAGGAAATAGCGTATTGGTTATTTCTTGAGAACTGGGACCCTCTACCATGGAGAGACGAGCGTCACTACCGGGTGTCTGTGACCACTGGTGCATCGGGCTCTGGATGGAGAGGTCAGCTTATTTCGCCCGTGAAGAAGGAGTTGTCGGATTATTGGAATGCCGAAGAGTTGCACTGGGACATTGCCACTAAGGAAGCTACTGCGGTTGACAGACTCCTTTCCTTTTGTCTTGTAAGAACGAGCTGACCGACGCCTGGGTAGACGCATGGGTGGACAACCAAGCTGTGATTCAAGCGTGGAACCACCTGGGGAGCCGCAGTGTGGAACTCAATAATGCCATGAAGAACCTTTTCTATGCTTACTTGAGAATTGGTCCATTAATTATTAAATTCTGTGATGTAATACTTTCTTAGGAACTTCCTGTTATGGCCAAATTGTCTGTACAGTCTGTACGCTGCCCCGTGTGTAGCCATGCCAATGATTGGGACTTCCGCTTTTGCCAGCGTTAATTTGTGGGTACGTGCGCAAAGTGGATAATGTTGTGCCTGCAAAGGACTGGCAAGTGGATGTGAATGCTTTAGACCAACGTCTCCAAAAATTGATCCAGTATGATCAAGCGACAAGTTATTCAAGACAGAAAGATTCACTTCAGAAGGAATTGGAAGAATTTTTAGCGGCCCTGCCGGGGCATATCACTACAGCAGCCGTGACCCCTCGAGACATTTGTCGTTTCCTTATATACAAGGATAAAAATGGCAAAACCCAAGTGCATCGTAATAGTTGTGAGTTTATGGGTCAGCGGGGGAAACATCCCGTGTGGATGTCCAAGGCATTTAGTAATCTATTCTAAGATACTCGCATTCATGCTCAGTTGAATTTAGTATGGGATAAAATATCGATTCGCGCCACCTAACCTTTATCTGTTACGATATACTGCATGTATATGTAACTAGGCCCTAGACCTCCAAATATCTAAATAACCACCATAATCATTCAATTATTCCCAATCCTCAACCTCCGACCCTTCTAATTCAAACCGTTTGACAGCTATACCACAATGGTCATACGGGTATCAAAGGGTTCAAGCCTATACATTATGAGGGATGTAAACGTTTCGTTGGGTGTTCACACGGAAATGCAGACAGGAATTGCCGTAGTTTATTAATATCTTGCCAGTCCGTCACATCTGATGCCGAAGAGGAGGCGAGCTTGGCCGACGCACCACTAGGATTAAGTACTTTAGTTAACTGGAGATAGTCGAGTGCCGTATGCCGACGTGCCCAACACACGTGATCCACTATCTCCGCCAAGTCCTGCTCCCTTGAGAGCTAAGGTTATTGCTGGATTACCCAAACCCAGTCTCTTATCCCACTCCCCATCTCGACCCAGGGAATGAAATATGGATCGTAATTTCCCTATGTACGAATCAACAGTTTTGTAGGCTATTCATAATACTCGTAATGATATGCACGGTGGAATTTCAATTATAAACATCAAATAATGGATGTTAACACACATTTGCACGTGGGTTATGTAATACCCTGGTTATAAATACGGCTTGCGAGTAGAATCCTTGCGTTCTTGCTCAGTTTACCCAGCGGTACGAAAGAAGGAAGCGACGTACCAACCCTCCCCCCCCCCCCCCTCCCACTCGGTTAATTCGCGTGGGTCGTTGCCATCACCCTAAGCCAAGTCGTACCAGCTTGGCTTAGGCCGCTGGAATCGATATTTTATCCCATACTAAATTCAACTGAGCGCGGTCATTATATCCGTGAAACAAAAATAAAATAATTAGAACTTAATACCGCCAAACTATCAACTATAAATAGTAAGACAAAGGGTACTAATTATCTATCAAAGGAAGATGAGCAAAGCATTCTGGTAGTTATGACGTCATAATGACGTCATTATGCATAATAAATATTTTCTTGGCGAGGCGGTCGCGGCCGATCGGATTCATTTTCCACGTTACGTTAGCATGGATCGCGAACTGTCTGACCGAGTCTCATCATTTCACTTGGACTTTCTGAAAAACATTTCCTGCCCAAAGCTTTCCTGTCAAGAATCTTACTATTCAAGTAAATTGACTACATAGTTACGTATGCGTTTGGAATTCACAGTGGAGAATCTGGGAAGGGAACAGTTTATGTATGGCCGGAGACCGTAGCACCGAAGCATCCCGACACCTTGTATTCTTGTCTTAACCGCCATATCTACAAGAAACCGAAGAAGCAAACAGAAAATGGAACATTTTCTGGGCTGATAACGCTCGATCTCAAAACAAAAACTACACTGTCGTACTTTACTTTGAAAACCTCGTGTCTTCCGGCGAGAGGCAAAGAATTGACTACAAGTTTTTGATAGCAGGACACTCTTACAGGCCGGTGGATAGGAATGCAGGACTTTGTGAAAGCGTTCTGAAGAGAGAAGGAACCATCGAAACACCGACTGACTATATCGAACTGGTGAACAAAAATTTATGTCCCAATATTACTTGGGTAGAAATGGAACAAGAGAGATTCAAATGCTTGCAAACTTGCCTTAAAATCATAATTGTATTTTATAAAAGAAATAGAAAACTTGCCCGCTGTGCTATGTGCAGATATATAGCTCTTAACACTTCTCTCGTGTTCTGATCAGTTCCCGCGTGCTATAAATCTGCACATAGCACGCGCGCTCGTTTTCTATTTCTTCAATAAACCCCTTCTGGGGCATGGCGACTGGTATATCGGCTGATAATGTCCGCGGCTGAGAAATGGTCCGAAAAATGAACAGTTGGCCGAGAAGCGAAGCTTCGAGGGCAAAGTATTTTGAGGACCATCTCAAAGCCAAGGACATTATCAGCCGATATACCAGTCGCCAGAAGGGGTTTATTTATTTGATAACCCTTCGATAAATGTTCTACGTCGACTTCAATGTTAATGAAGAAACCGAAACAAAATGACGGATGAAGAAAACACGTTTCATCGAGTTCAAATATCCGTTCCGTTTAATGCCTCAAATACCTGTCGTATATCGACGTTAAAATCACCCAAAAGGGAAAAAGTACACCACATGTATGCTATGCAAGCTAATTTACCTAATAAAAATACATTATTATCTGCAAAAGTGCAGATAATTTCATTTTTCTCCAAAGTGGGGGATGTCATCTCAAAACTGGGGGATATTACCTGACATCCGTCCAGTGAAATCGTACCACGTGATCCGTTTTAACCAATGGGCGCGCGCGAAAATGTATCGATGGGTTATAAGAGCTGATAGCCTATTAGTAGAGGAACCAATCAGAACGCGCGCTTGCTCATATCCAGTGGTTGTATATATAATAAGAGCTGATAGCCTACTAGTAGAGTAGTCAATCAGAGAGCGCGCTTGCTCATATCCAGTGGTTAATTGTCTATATAATAATAATAATAATAATAATGTATTTCTTCAATAAAAAGAGAGAACGCATTCAACCACAATATCTCAATGCTCTTTACAAAGATAAGAAGTAAAAACAGAACGTAAAATATAACAGGATAGTAATAATAATAACAATAATTAAGATAGAATCTCGTTACAAAATAAAAATGTCAATAAGAGCTGATAGCCTAGTAGTAGAGGAACCAATCAGAGCACATGATTGTTCATATCCAGTGGTTTTCTATATTGGTTATCGGGATCCAAAATGGCCGCTATGACGTCAAGTGAAAACCAACAATATTTCATCAGTATTAAACATTAGAAGGTGACACAAAATATGAATATAGTTTGAAGCTAGAGTAGCTGTGATATTTCAAAGAAAGAGAGAAGACTTGAAATCATATGCAAGCAGGCGTTGGAAGAATGTCTATATCATGCAGGTGATTTTGGTAAAAACACCACCAAAGCGCACAATTAATGCTGTCCAAGTGAAAAAGTAATGATGTGTGCTTGGATTTCAAAACCATACCTGTTTATTAACTATGGTCGTAGCTACCGTGAAATAATTGTATGACAGAATAAAGCCAGCGAATTGTCAATAAACTGAAAGCTAGTGCACAAATCAATAAAATATCATAGCAATTATGGAGTCTGGTTCGACTGTTTACAACCTAAGATTGTTGTAGAAAATTACATCACACGTGGCGTCAACTGGTTGTGAGTATTACCACCACTAACATTGGACATATGTACATGCAGGTATCCATCGAAAAACCATGAGTCAATTCCAAACTTTCATATGTTAACAAACCTTTGTAAATTCTAAGGATATAGGTGTTGTCTCTGACTTGAGTTTATATTGAAAAGTTATATTTTTCAAACAGACGTTTCGGTCTCTGACCAGAGACCTTCTTCAGTGTGATGGAAAACGTTAACATACGAGGGCACACAATTCAAAACTAACATTGAAATAGCACAACACATTTAGCAAAATACTATCATCTGAGAGAAACACAGAGTAATTTTAACGGCGTATTTTTCGTAAGAACGTAAGTAAACTTATCGCTTCCAACTGCGATGTTTGTTATTCATTCACAACTTGTCGATTGTGTATAATATTTATTTATATATATTTATTATTTATCCATGCTATTACTGATCAATATAGTGAATAAATTGCACAGAAAGAACGGCAAAACAGTGTGTAAAAAGCTAGTAAACTTATTGTTGAAATAAATACGTTTGTTTGTCATTTTGTTTACAAGTATTGATAGCAAATGTGTTGTGCAGTACTAAATATTGAGACTATTCAGCATTTATAAAACATAGTGCGTCAATTTTGAAGATTTTAATCGATAAAAATCAATACAAAACAAATACTTCACAGAAGTCAAAACAGAAAACAAATAAAGTATATTGTAGATGTCTTGACTTATGTTTAGTGAACATATAAATATTAAAACTTTCCAAAAAGATCATAGTTCAGATTTGCCGAGCGCTTGTCCGGCGATGCCTTCTCGAAGGAAAAATCCGACTGCTTCACGGAAAAGTGCACCAGTTACCATAGGCAGCCCAACCATTGCTTTTGAGGCTACTAAATAATTCAATAAAATGATATTTGCGTCTTTTTTTTGATGGGTTTCCTGTGGTTGAACGCGCGCGCGCGCATTACGTATTATATTGGGCTTCCTGTGTTGAGTAAGGTATAATGTTGGGCTCCCTGTGCGCATCCCGCGCATCCCGCAGTACATAAGGTATGAAACTCGGTCACGTGACAAATACGTTTTTGCCCCTAATCTTTGTCAATATGACGTGAAATTTCAATTTTTCTTCGGATAACTAAACTTTACCATATTCTCTAAATGCTTCATAAGTTTCAGTCGTGTAACTTCAGCGTACGCTGAGAAACTTTAATTTTGACATTTTAGCCTCATGGACCGATGTGTGCCGCAGTTCAGTGGTGCACTTTTTCGTGAGGCAGTCGGATTTTACCTTCGAGAGGACATCGGCCAGCGCTCGTGAAATCTGAACTGTGCTCTTTTCAGCAAGTTTTAATATTTATATTTTCACTAAACATAAGTCAAAACATCTACAATAAAAATGCTTCAAAATTGACGCATTATGTTTTATAAATGCTGAATAGTCTCAATATTTAGTACTATACACATGACATTTTTGCTATCAGTACTTGTAAACAAAATGACAAACAAACGTATTTATTTCAACAATAAGTTAAAATAAGTTTACTACGCTTTTTACACACTCGGTTTCGCCGTTCTTTCTGTCGGTAGCTTATTCACTATATTGATCAGTAATACTGTGAATAATATACGAAACGAAATAAATATTATGCATGTCATCACAATCATAAGTTGAATGAATAACAAAGATCGGAGTTCGTACAATTTGTATGCACTCGGAAGCGATACTTATACGTTCTTAGGAAAAAACCGTCAGATTTAATTACTCTCTGTTTCTATCAGTTGGTAGCTAGTATTTGCTATTAAAATGAGTTGTTCTATGTCAACGACAATAATGAAGAACTGTTAATATTTTAGTTCACGGCAGCTTCACGAGCCCATCGCCATTCATGTCTCCTTCGATGCCAGTGATTTGAATTCGTCTATATTTTTGCTTCAGATGGTTTATGCAGTTTATGCTGTGTTGGCGTTCCCTTGTGTGGCCTTGTGTTTTCAGTAAGAACAACTGTAAGAAAGTACAAAATTACGTTAAACACTTTCTGATGAGATAGTCAAAATGCTTAAATAGAGATGAAGTACCATCGGTCAGTTGAGAGGTTCCTTGTTGAAGCGGTGATTTCGATCACTGACAAAACTACATAAGTCAAATAGCTCAGTCATAACTTATGAAAACTGATTTGCTGAGGTGATTATTAAGCAGCCCTTCTGCCCTAGTATAGGCAAGTGCTTTTATTAGAGAATAGTTAGAGTAAATACTATGTAAAAACCTTGACTAAAATACTTTTAGTCAAGTTGCTTTTCAACAAAACTTTCTTGTGTCGAGCCCAACATACAATTCTCCACCATTCAAAATGAAAAAGGACTACTTTAAAACCGTCCAATTTCTTCTAAATTTACTTAATATAGTTAACATGAATTGTGGACTCCTCAACTTACCATGTGATAAGGAATAGAATCCAAACGCTTACATCGAAAAAATCATGTTTTGTTTCATCAACTTCTCCGCCATTTTTCAAAACTTCAGCTACTTCACCCTGGGTAACCCCCACGGGTCTATAGCGTACGACGACGACTTCGGCTCTTCGGCTCACGGAAAAGTGCACCACTGAACTGCGGCGCACATCAGGCCATGAAACGCCATCAGTTTCACACCTTGTTTCAATATACACATTGCTGCGGGCGCGTCCCGCAGGACGTACACAGGGATCCCAACATTATACCTTACTCAACACAGGAAGCCCAATATAATACGTATTGTGCGCGCGCGCTCTACCACAGGAAACCCATAAAAAAGACGCGCGCATACAAATATATTTTTCTTCATTATTAGTAGCCTCAAAAACAATGGTTGGGCTGCCTGTGCAGCTACTTGCGCCGTAGATCGGGCCACGACGCTCAAAATTTCAAAACTGATTAGTTTCTCAGGGTACGTTGAAGTTAGACGACTGATACTTATAAATACGGTAAAGTTTTTAGTTATTCGAAGAAAAATTGAATTTTCACATCACAATGACAAAATTAGGAGCAAAAACGTATTTGTCACGTTTGTGTCTTCGCTCGCTCTAGTACGAGCGCGTGCTGCTAGTTTTGAATTGTGTGCCCTCGTATTTTAACGTTTTCCATCACACTGAAGAAGGTCTCTGGTCAGAGACCGAAACGTCTGTTTGAAAAATATAACTTTTCAATATAAACTCAAGTCAGAGACAACACCTATATCCTTAGAATTTACAAAGGTTTTTTAACATATGAAAGTTTGGAATTGACTCATGGTTTTTCGATGGATACCTGTACATATGTCTAATGTTAGGGGTGGTAATACTCACAACCAGTTGACGCCTCGTGTGATTTTCTACAACAATCTTAGGGTGTAAACAGTCGAACCAGACTCCATAATTGCTATGATATTGTTATTGATTTGTGCACTAGCTTTCAGTTTATTGACAATTCGCTGGCTTTATTCTGTCATACAATTATTTCACGGTAGCTACGACCATAGTTAATAAACAGGTATGGTTTTGAAATCCAAGCACACATCATTACTTTTTCACCTGGACAGCATTGTGCGCTTTGACGGTGTTTTTAATTACCAAAATCACCTGCATGACACGCAGATTGAAAACTTCGATATTGACATTCTTCCAGCGCCTGCTTGCATATGATTTCAAGTCTTCTCTCTTTCTTTGAAATATCACAACTACTCTTCAAACTATATTCATATTTTGTGTCACCTTCTAATGTAAAGTACTGATGAAATATTGTTGGTTTTCACTTGACGTCATAGCGGCCATTTTGGATCCCGATAACCAATATAGAAAACCACTGGATATGAACAATCATGTGCTCTGATTGCATGGTTCCTCTACTACTAGGCTATCAGCTCTTATTGACATTTTTATTTTGTAACGAGATTCTATCTTAATTAATTATTGTTATTATTATTACTGCTATCCTATTATATTTTACGCAACTGTTTTTACTTCTTATCTTTGTAAAGAGCATTGAGACATTGTGGAATGCGCTCTCTCTTTTTATTGAAGAAATAAATTATTATTATTATTATTATTATTATTATTATTATATAGAAAACCACTGGATATGAGCAAGCGCGCGTTCTGATTGACTACTCTACTAGTAGGCTATCAGCTCATATACCACGGGTAGAGAAAGTTGGATATTTTCAACAATGGGAAAGCGATTTTGCCGACCTAAAAATAAAAACAAATATATAATATATAATAAACAATTATTCCACTCAATCTCGTCGTACATGGCTGATAGCCAACTCGGCTAGCGCCTCGCTGGATATCAGCTCATGTACGACTCGATTTCGTGGAAAAACTGTTGAGAGGATATTTATTTCAACATCGCGTAATATCCGAATATCCGCAAAAAGCGCCAAAACCCAGCCCTTTTGGACAGTTTGAATTTCGATTTTCGCTTTGGATTAAAACTCTAATTTTATTTTAGCCAAGCACAAACTATAAAAAAAAGGAAAATGTCTGCCTAAAACTGTTTTAGCGTTGTACAAAGCCATTTTCCTGCTTTTTGTTTCAAATTTGAGGTAATTAATTAAGGGGGAAATATCAGCAACAATAGTAAATATACAGATCTAGCCCATGTGGAAAGTTTTCAAAAAAAAAAATTATTTTTCACTTTGGATTAATTAATAACACTGTTAAATTCACTTTTACCGGTCAAAAACCATCACAAATAACTTGAATTCTTTACTAAAGCAGTTTTAGTCTTGTACAAAACGTATTTCCCAGCCTATTGGTTTTTGGCGCTCAATACGCGCGTTCGTAAAAAAATATCCTCTTAATCACTAACATGCTCAGCTTATTGCAAGGCCAAACACCGCTGATTTGTAACCGATGTAACCTGATCCGATTAGCTACGCATCAGTTGAGATCTTGCTGTTGTGGGCATATATTAGATGAAAAAATAGAACTCGTTCAAATGTTTTTCCAGTTCTTTGGGTTGGATTCACAATTTGTTGTAAACATTAGGTGATAATTTGAATCAATAGACGAAACAACTGCGTCTAATAAATATGTTATTTTTATTTGATTGCATGTTTTCAGTCATATTTTCAATCAATAAGAACAATTGTTTTGGTGATAATTTAAATTGCACGAATCCAAATAAATGAATCGATCAATATAATTGACGTGTAATGATAATGGTTTTCGATGGATACCTGTACACATGTCTAATGGCAGTGGTGGCGATACTCACATACTTAACAAGCGTTAAACTGATCCAAATGAAGTAACCAGTTGACGCATCGTGTGGTGATGTAATTGTCTACTATTAGGGTGTAAACAGTCGAACCAGACACCATTTCCATTCCATTCGATACAGACACCAGACTGCCTTAGCGTTCATCGTTCTTCCGAGAAAGAAAAGGTTGGTGCAATTTCATTTCATTGAAAGTCCAGTCAGTTTTATCCTTTTCTGCAATTTCATACTTTACCTCAACACTGAGAAGAAGTGATGATCTAAACTTTTAAATACATTCTATTATTTTGTCCTAAAATATTTGTCCATTGTCTGAGTTCTCTACGTTTTGTGTTTTATGTCTTAATAATAATAATCACACCTTTTTTTTTTAATAATCACACTTAATTCAGTAAAACGTTAACTCTTGAAAACCAAGTGAGTCATTCAATTTTTTTATCGTATCTTTAGTTGTTAGTTAGCGGCCGCAGCCGTTCCTACATTCTTGATAAAAGAGCATTGGTGGAAGTTTTTGAGAGAGAAATTTAACAAGCAAAACTATAATGAGATTAAGAGGAGATTTTTTACGAACGCGCGTATTGAGCGCCAAAAACCAATAGCATGGAGAATACGTTTTGTACAAGGCTAAAACTGCTTTAGCAAAGAGTTCAAGTTATTTGGGATGGTTTTTGACCGGTAAAAGTGAAATTAGAGTGTTAATCCAAAGTGAAAATTTGATTTGAAAACTGTCCACATGGGCTAGATCTGTATATTTGCTAGTATTGCTGATGTTTTCCCCTGAATTACCTCAAATTTTGAAACAAAAAGCAGGAAAATGGCTTTGTACAACGCTAAAACAGCTTTAGGTAGACAATTTACTTTGTTTTTAATAGTTTGTGCTTAGTTAAAATAAAATTAGAGTGTTAATCCAAAGCGAAAATCGAAAGTCAAACTGTTCAAAAGCTCTCGTTTTTGGCGCTTTTCGCGGATATTACGCGATGTTCAAATAAATATCCTCTTAAATATATTTATTTATACAGTCATTTGCAAAAATTCTGGCCGCTACGAAATATCAATATATCAATATATCGGGTGCATTCTGGGTAATTAAATAATCGAAAATTCCCCTTAAAGCGGATTAACGTCAGCAAAACTGGTAGAAATATTTAGTATAATGTTTATTTTAGTCTTACGTTTGTTGTTTGTAAATTTTGCTTCATTTAATAAGTTAGGAAACTCAAAATAGTATTATTGAATTACCCATAATGCACCCGATATATTGATATATTGATATTTCGTGGCGGCCAGAATTTTTGCAAATGACTGTATATTAGATTTAGTTTTAAGTGACTCTATTAGTAGAGGGATTTTCCCCTCAGCTATTACATTTTGACACGTAAATAAAGTTTATCTATCTATCAACATGTATAACTCTTGTGGATTGTTAACTTATCGATTACTACTTTAAAATTTGAAGTTTGGAATCAATACAAAATAAATTATACAAAGGGAATTATAAGGAATAACATTTATAAAATAATTTAATTTAAATAGAATGCGCGCTCTGATTGGCTGATCAGCCGTGTTTCATTTGCCTGTGAAAACATAGAAATGACGTAACGACCTGCCAGATTTTAATAATAAAATGAAAAATTCATCGACTTTTTGACCTAAAACTAATTTTGTTTTCGCCGCCTATGTAGCTTCTACATACAGACCGCGATACAGAGCAACAATATGAGTGTACGAGATTTTATTAGCAAAATGTTCAAAACGTTGAATGCATTAACTTACTTGAATAACAGAATGCTAGTGATTCGACTACGTCTCTTGTTTGGACTGATCTGCTCTCGAATTCTCCCAAACGTACCTCGGTTTTCATGAGAGCATGAAAACACAGAAGACGTACTTCATTTCTTAAAAAGGGAATTATACATCTCCGTACAATTTAAAGTGTGTATTTTTTAATCTTCATGAGAGCATGAAAACACCAGACGTACTTCATTTCTTAAAAAGGGAATTATACATCTCCGTACAATTTAAAGTGTGTATTTTTTAATCTTCTTGTTTTTCTTCTTGTTTTTCGATCATATTCACGTTTAAGCAAAGCCATCCGATTCAGTCACATGTTGTATATTACAGCATTTAAGTAAAAGTAGGCTAGTTTTTTTGGAAATGTAGTTGCATTGTAATGATTCCCTGAAGGATTTATGATAGTATGCATGTTCTTCTTCTTTTGTTTTCGCTCGTGTTCTCCTGTATGTGAATCGGCGAATTAAGTAATAATAGCAATAATAATAATAATAATAATGGTTATTATTATAATAATAATAAACAATAAGAAATGATAATAATAACTAACAGCAAGAAATGATACTATTTTGGAAATATAGTTTTGATTAATTAACAACTGGTAATTTTTTTCAGTTTAGAACGTCATTCGACAAGAAACCATGTTGGCAAACAGGCTTCTGGCAATGGTTCTTATGTTGTTGCTTATTCACGATGTAGCAGCTAAAAAAAGAAAAAAGAGTACCCAACCGCAGAAGGTAACAATAATCGAAGCACTGAGTTCTTTAACCTATTTGTAACTGATTTTGATTTTGCTATGCGTTTTTTACATGAGACTCCAGGGGCGGATCCAAGTTTTTGTCAAACAGGGGGTTGTGTTGCGGCCGTTGTGTTGTGTTGTGTGAGCGGCAAAGTCTCGAACTACTAGGGGGGTGTGGGGGCATGCCCCCCCAGAAAAATTTGAAATCTACAAGCTCTAAAATGCAATTTTTAGAGATCTGGAGTTGTTTTATTAACACAACAAAACTCAATTTTCAGTAAAATTTTGAGTTTATTGGACATCCAACAAAGATGCTTGGAAGAGTCTTCTTGGGTGAAGGCTTCACATACGTTTTTGACACTAAAAACGGCAGGTTCTTTCTGTTATCAGTCAAAGCTCGAAGTCGAACGGTCGTGTAAACGAATTATATTATTCTTACGAGGGAGAGAGCTGAAAGTGCAAGAGAGACCTACGGGGGGGTTGCAACCCCCAGAACCCTCCCCTGGATCCGCCCCTGGACTCTGGCTCGGATATAAGGGTGTTATTACGCTATGACGTTGTTAAATTGATCGATTGATTGATTGGATATATATCCCTCCTTAATAACTTTTCCATCGCCTAAACCACAGCCCATTTATGGTCAATATCATTTGTATTTTGGTATTTACTGTAATCTTGCGGCAATATTTTGCATTATGCCACACGTTGTAAGTTGTGGTTCTAAATTTGACATTAATTCAGCATTTAATATTTGACATATGCTTACTTATGATTTTCGGGTATAATAACACACCTACAAAAAATACTTGTTTCTGATTGGCCGATTGACTGTGGATTTTTTATTAATTAATTGCACGGTATTAAGAAAATTGCACATGATTGTGCTATTTTATTATTTGTGGTTGTGATTGGGTTACGCCATGGCGAACAATTTCATACACCATGGCCGCGAGCATGCGCAATGCTCACTCGTATTCAACTACGGGTCACTTCAAAATTACAGAGAAAACAGTGCATTTTCATTCAATATTTGTCGTACCTCTTATATCATTACGGTTCCTCAATCTCCACAAGTCCCAAATCATTCTTTCATACTTCGTCTCGCCCATGGTTAGTGTTTCTCTCATGTGGAATATGCCTAACATTGTTCCCAAGTCCGTTGAAAAATAGGTATAATTAGCTAAGCATCCGCCATACTGTCTTTGTAACTGACCCGAGATGCCGTACAGTTATTGTAGTTCAGAACATTTTTCAGGAGTTCGAGCTTCTTTCCACAAGTCTGATTCGAAAGTTCAAGTGTCCATTTCAAATAACTCCTTATTAAAACCGCTGAAAATGTCCTCTTTGGTTGTTCCCAAATCGTTTACATCTTGGTAGTTTTTCGGTGATTATCCCATTGTTGTCCTTTTTTTTTTCCGTAGCGATACCTCTTGCGTTTGAAACACAATTGTGCGTTTGTGAACGATCTATTGGTAAATTGAGTATTACAACCTTGTTACAGAAAGATCAAAGTTTCTGATGAAGTATGTTTTATGGAGATCGGCGTTACTATGGCAACGCTAAGAGAGAATTCCTCTTTTTACATATTCTCGATTTCTATAGATTCTAGGGGGTTATTTTTGGGAAATGTTCTTGTGATCTTATAGTGGGCATAATTTTTCTCTAGTTCTAGTGAATACAAGCAAATTATGTGAGAGCGTTTGTTAGATATCTTCGATGAAATGTTTTGAGTATATATAATTCAAGCGTAAATAAAGTAATTAAATCAATCACCTGAAATCCAAGTAAATCGGGCGTATCAAAACTCAATTTTAGACTTGAATTGTTGTAATGACATTGAACTACTTTTCTGGAAAAGTTGAGAGAAATCGCTTGCAATGATATCGGAAAATGTGAGCTCAAGTCATACACGATGAGGTGTTTACTTTGCACTTATTGTCCACCATTCGTTCTATTTTTACTAAAAAAGTCATAATTAAAAATACCGTCGGTAAATTTTGTTCAAAATTGACTATGCTCAAATTTAGATTGTAGCTGAGATGTTCTTGTAAAATCAAGCTCATTGAAACATTTTAAGGCCGCCAAATATAAGCTTCAAATCAGAACATTTTTCAACCAGTTTTAGTAGTTGTAAGTTGTTGATTTCATCATATGCAGCTCTTTGTTCTAGTTTGGCACCTTCTCTTGTGCATTCCACCTTGCGAACGCTCTTCCGAAATATGCTAATCTGCAGTATTATAATAACAATAGACAAAAATAAAAGCAATGTAATATCACACAATCGCTCTAATTTTACGATAAAAGGCCAGTGTTTTCTTAGAATAAAAAGGTGTCATTTACGCGCCAGCAATGTCATCCGCTGACTGTATGAAATTGTTCGCCATGGCGCGATTTGCTACTATGTAATGATTTTGTTTTGCTTTATAGAGAAACTCATATTTTTTTGTAGGTGTGTTATTAATAGGAAATACTTTTCATTAATTATTCTCGAACTGTGGTATTTCCTATACAAAGATATCCCTCATTACTATCCATGAGGATACAAGTCAGTCCCTCGTATACTGACCAGGTGTACACACAATCATTGGGACCCAAGAGAGCAAACCTAAAAGTAATTAATCGCTATCTACTTGAGGTGACTCAAGCATTCAAGACTTGTGGGACACTTTAAGCTTGGATATCAAGACAGTAGGAAATCTACAAAAGACCAATGCAAAGGATATTCTATTTCACTCATTTTTGTCCACACAATGCAGTATTATATTATTTGGCAAATTAACTCCGTTTTTCAGTAGTTACTAATATATATCGTTTCAAAATAGACTGATAGTTTCGCTACCAACGCCGATCTGTGTAATGTCTGTGTGTCTGTCTGTGTGTCTGTCTGTCTGTGTGTCTGTCTGTGTGTGTGTCTGTCTGTCTGTCTGTCTGTCTGTGTGTCTTACGAAAACCGTATTAATTACTCTTTGTTTCTCTCAGTCATTTGCTAATGATGAGTTGCGTTATTTCAATGACAATAATGAAGAACTGTTAATATTTTAGTTCACGGCAGTTTCACGAGTCCATCCATCGCCATTCATGTCTCCTTCGATGTCAGTGATTGAGTTCGTTTATATTCTTGCTTTAGTCTAGATGGTTTATGCTGTGTTGGCGTTCCCTTGTGCTTTAAAGAACAACTGTAAGAAAGTAAAAAACATAACTTAAGCCGTACGTCAAACATTTTCTAGATAAGACAGTAAAAATGTTTTAAAAATAGAGGTGAAGTACCATCAGTCGGTTGAGAAGTGCATTTTGATCACTGACATTGACAACCGTACACAAGTCATAACTCATCAAAAATAATTTGCTAGGATTATTAAGCAGCCCTTCTGCTCTAGTATAGGCAAGTCCTTTTATTAGAGAACATTTAGAGAAAATGCTACGTTATTACCTCGACAAAAATATTTTTAGTTGAGCTTTACTTTTCAACAAAACTTTCTGTGTCGAGTCCAAGTCCACCATGCAAATCTCCACCATTCAAAATGTAAAAGGACTACTTTAAAATCGTCCAATTCCTTCTAAATTTACTTAAAGTTGACAAGAATTGTGAACTTCTAAACTTACCATGGATAAGGAATAGAGTCCAAACGTTTACACCGAAAAAATAGTCTTTGTTTGCACGAACTTCTCTTCAGATGTCCCACCATTTTGAAAAACTTCAGCTACTTTAGCTGGGTACCCCCCACGGGACTGCAGTGTACGGCGCTTCGGAAAGTAAAATCCGAATGTTTCACGGAAAATTTGCACCACATACATGCGGCGCACATCGGTCCATGATACGCCATCAGTTTCACACCTTGTGTAAATATACACATTGCTGCGGGCGCGTCCCGCAAGACGTACACAGGGATCCCAACATTATACATTTCTATACACAGGGAACCCAATATATAAATGCGCGCGCGCTCTACCACAGGAAACCCAACAAAAAAATACGCAAATATCATTTTATTGAATTATTTAGTAGCCTCAAAAGGAATGGTTGGGCTGCCTGTGGCGCATCCCGCAGAACGCACACAGGGATCCCAACATCATACATTTCTATGCACAGGGAACCCAATATATAAATGCGCGCGCGCTCTACCACAGGAAGCCCATCAAAAAAGACGCAAATATCATTTTTATTGAATTATTTAGTAGCCTCAAAAGGAATGGTTGGGCTGCCTGTGGTTCTGTTGTGAGTTTTGAATAAAATTCCAGTTGAAGTGCGCGCGCTACTGACGACAACCGAGCGCGCGCTGGGTTTGTTTTCTTCAGCCGTGTTTACATAGCCTCATGTAAACATAGTAGCTAACCAATCAGAGCGCGCGTTAGAATTGTGTTATTTTACAAATATTCATTTACATTAGTTTTGTATCATAACTGCCGTTTCAGGAAAATGGCGATTTTGCCAAGAAAAGTCCAATGATGAATAATAACATACATGAAAAATCAGGTAGGAATGACATTTAAATACATTGTAGTGGCTTCATCTGCATTTGAAATTTGTTTATTGAACCAAGCTTTCGGCCATCGCGGCCATCTTCAGGGTTATGAAAGTACACATTTCCTACGTAGCTAACAGAAAGCGGTATCCATGGAATATTAACTGAACTGCGCGATAACTTGATTTTAAATAGAGTGCAAGATAGGATCGGAGTAAAAAAACAACAAACTATACAAAGTTACTAATTATAAACATATATGAGGTACAGAATGAATGAATGAATAAATAAACCAAAATATGAATAAATGGATGTGTGGATGAAAGAATGAACGAACCAGTAAATGGATAAATGGATGGGTAGATGAAAGAATGAATAAATGAACCAGTAAATGGATAAATGGATAAATGGATGGGTGGATGAAAGAATGAATGAACCAGTAAATGGATAAATGGATGGGTGGATGAAAGAATGAATGAACCAGTAAATGGATAAATGGATGGGTGGATGAAAGAATGAATGAACCAGTAAATGGATAAATGGATGGGTGGATGAAAGAAGAATGAATGAACCAGTAAATGGATAAATGGGTGGGTAGATGAAAAGAATGAATAAATGAACCAGTAAATGGATAAATGGATGGGTGGATGAAAGAATGAATGAACCAGTAAATGGATAAATGGGTGGTGGATGAAAGAATGAATGAACCAGTAAATGGATAAATGGGTGGGTAGATGAAAGAATGAATAAATGAACCAGTAAATGGATAAATGGATGGGTGGATGAAAGAATGAATGAACCAGTAAATGGATAAATGGGTGGTTGATGAAAGAATGAATGAACCAGTAAATGGATAAATGGATGGGTGGATGAAAGAATGAATGAACCAGTAAATGGATAAATGGATGGGTGGATGAAAGAATGAATGAACCAGTAAATGGATAAATGGATGGGTGGATGAAAGAATGAAAGAATGAATGAACCAGTAAATGGATAAATGGGTGGGTAGATGAAAGAATGAATAAATGAACCAGTAAATGGATAAATGGATGGGTAGATGAAAGAATGAAAGAATGAATGAACCAGTAAATGGATAAATGGGTGGGTAGATGAAAGAATGAATAAATGAACCAGTAAATGGATAAATGGATGGGTAGATGAAAGAATGAAAGAATGAATGAACCAGTAAATGGATAAATGGGTGGGTAGATGAAAGAATGAATAAATGAACCAGTAAATGGATAAATGGATGGGTGGATGAAAGAATGAATGAACCAGTAAATGGATAAATGGGTGGTTGATGAAAGAATGAATGAACCAGTAAATGAATAAATGGATGGGTAGATGAATGAATGAATGAATGAACCAGTAAATTGATAAATGGATGGGTAGATGTAAACTAGAGTGCAAACAATAGAGTGATTACAATAAACCCGTGAAACAACAATTAGATGCTAGTGTGTAATAGTTTAATAAACACAAATGAATGAATGGAATGGGTGACCAACCAACTCGTATCCAGTCCCCTAAGGCTAAACGACACCGATTTGTTGATATAGTCTACTAGTGTCTATTAGTCTACTAACGGTTTCACGGGTTTATTGCAATCATTCGCTATATCCGTGAAACAGTACTAATCTAAATAGTACTGACGAAACAATAGAAAACAATAGATATCACACTATCAAAATTGAACCAATAAGATTTCTTGATGATATAATGGTTTATTTTAAAACGAATAACAAATCCTTAATACTTTTTGCTGCAGATTTTGAAAAGGCATTTGATTCAATCGAGCACGAATTTATGTATGCCGTATTACAACAATTCGGGTTTGGAGAAAACTTCATAAGATGGATTCGAATTCTTTTAAGTGGGAGTTCAAGTTGTATATTGAACAATGGTTCCGCAACGAATTTTTTCCAAGTTCAGAGAGGCACGAAACAATCCCCGTACATTTTTATTTTAGTCATCGAGATAATGGCAACTATGATGAGACAATGCATGTACTGATATCAAGGGTTTTAATTTAAGTGACAGAGAAAAAAGGTTAGTTTTGTTTGCAGATGACACAACCTTTTTTCTGAAAGATATGAATTCTTTTAAAAAAGTTCTGGAAAAGTTGGATACATTCTACGGGTGTTTCTTGGTGCTACAGTCTGCATTGTATTCTTGGTTAGGTTTCTTTGTATGCAGTGTATTGTTTTGGTTCAAGTTCATTCTTCTCGTTCTTTGTGTTCATTGTCTAACGTCATCTGGTGTTCTGCAACACCTATAGAAACCTCCCATTCTACAGTTATTCGTCGCTGAGATTAAATTTAAAAAAATCAGAAGCCGGTTGGTTAGGCATTCAAAAGCCGTATAACACGGCTTTAGTGACGGATATTCAATGGATATAAATTTCCATGAAAAAGGTTTGAAAATTCTCGGAATATATTTTTCCTACAACAAACAGTTTCACTAGCTATAAAAACAATTTCCAAAGAATTCTAGCAAATTTTAAAACAATAAAAAAATATGGAAAACAAGAAATTTAACACTTTACGGAAAGATCCATATTCTTCGCTCACTGTCATTGTCTAAGTTGTTGTATGTTTGCACCAAAATACAAATACCCGAGGGTTTCATCAAGGAAGTAGAGAATGACATTAACATTTTTATTTGGAATGGTAGGAAACCCAAGATAAAGAGTAGTACTCTAATTGGTGACTACTGTGAGGGTGGACTGAGATTGCCGGACTTCCAATCCTGTATTAAACTCCAACCGAGTCAAATGGGCTATAAAATTAATGACAAATCAAGATCATGATGGGACATAATTCTATTGTCCTATTTAGACAACATAGGAGGATTTTCCCACATAAAAGAACATTTTAATAAAGAAAGAATACCGGAAAAGTTACCAGCATTCTATAAAAGTATTTTGTTAAATTGGACAGAAGTAGCTAAAGATAATGTTATTGGAGTAATTCACGCTATACCTTCGAAATGGAAGAACGCTGTAATGAAAGAACAATCCGTTAATGATACAAGACAAAAGAGATGTTTGAGACTAGGTATAAAATAATTTGAGATACATAAGGTAAAAACAAAATATGTTTATCAGTGGTTAATCAGCTTGAAATTTAAAACTTCCTCCTCTCATGATAATGTGAGCAAACGTATGAATTCCAAAACCCCCATTGATTGGCAGAAAGTTTACAACAGGATCTACCAAACCTCTATTGATACATACTCTAGATACTTTCAACTATAAAATATTAAATAACATTCTGTACTTATTCCGTGATCTCCATCGTTTTAAAATAATTAAAAATAACTAAACGGTTTTTATTCACGAGTTAAAACAAGCACAAATCAGTGTTCAGTTAAGCAGTTATAACTTATCTGCCGTGTTGATGTTGTCCGCAGTGACTTCGAGTTTGTATCTTCAATGCGAAATATTTTCAAAGTCTCTTTTGGCTAGCCAACCATCTCTGATCAGCTCCGTCAGTCCGTCAGAATGATTGGCGAGTTATTCAAAGTATTGACAGAAATGGAGAATTGTCCTCCGTGTATTACTTCAAGGATTTGATTCGTTGTTGTTATGGCAGTCGACAAGCTCAAAACTCTTTTCGCTCAGTTTTCTTTCGTGTTTTTGTTTGCAAAGCTGTCCTCGTATTCATGTGAAGTCTCGAGTTGAACAAAACGAGTTTCAGTCATAATTGTTATCCTTTGGGAGATATAATAATTTTCATTCACAAGAGCAAACGAGTCAGCGTCTTGTCGCTGAAAAAGCCAATTGAATGCTAGAGGAACTTCACGCGGCCTCTGATTGGACGTATCATTTTTCTCACACGTGAAAAAACACGATACGCGGCTTCTGATTGGACGTATCATTTTTCTCACACGTGAAGAAACGATACGCGACATCTGATTGGCTAACAATAGTGAGCGAACGAAAATTTACTACACGGAATTTTGGTGAGTAAATCTCAGTATGTATATAATAAATATATATATATATAACATCGATACTATATTTATATACTATAATATTCTAGCTATATCACATTATTTTTATTTTTATACATATATTTGACAAAACACAATCAAATTCATAACCGGCTGTAGCAGAAATCTGTAAATCGGATACACAATCGCACGATCGATTTGCATATATATTTTAATTTTGATTTATTCGGCTAAACTGCTTCATATCATCAAATTTATAGTACAGTAAAACCTAAAGTGCAACATCATTGGCTTTGATAAGTCATTACACAATTCGTGTACGTTTTGTATCGGATATGCAGATCTACATATACAAAACGGTCACACATTTTGTAAATATTTCATACTTTTGAAAAGGTCGATCGTTCATTGTCATTTTAGAAGATGACGAGAATGGCCATTCGAGGACTAATGTCACCAAGATGTCACCAAGCGAAAGAGCGGAAAAACTCAAAATTCTGACAAGTGAAGGGAAACCAGAATGGCTTGAATTGGCAAGAAAGAAGGTACAGTTACAATTGGGTGTTGCATGGGAATACCGGTACTCTACTGGGTGTTGTATGGGAACACCGGTACTCCACTGTATTGTATGGGAACACCGGTACTCTACTGGGTGTTGTATGGGAACACCGGTACTCTACTGGGTGTTGTATGGGAACACCGGTACTCTACTGGGTGTTGTATGGGAATACCGGTACCGGTACTCTACTGGGTGTTACATGTTGTATGGGAATACCGGTGCTCTACTGGGTGTTGTATGGGAATACCGGTACTCTACTGGGTGTTGTATGGGAATACCGGTACTCTACTGGGTGTTGTATGGGAATACCGGTACTCTACTGGGTGTTGTATGGGAATACCGGTACTCTACTGGGTGTTGTATATGGGAACACCGGTACTCTACTGGGTGTTGTATGGGAATACCGGTACTCTACTGGGTGTTGTATGGGAACACCGGTACTCTACTGGGTATTGTATGGGAACACCGGTACTCTACTGGGTGTTGTATGGGAACACCGGTGCTCTACTGGGTGTTGTATATGGGAATACCGGTACTCTACTGGGTGTTGTATATGGGAATACCGGTACTCTACTGGGTGTTGCATGGGAATGCCGGTACTATACTGGGTGTTGTATGGGAACACCGGTATTCTACTGGGTGTTGTATGGGAATATACCGGTACTCTACTGGGTGTTGTATGGGAATACCGGTACTCTACTGGGTGTTGAATGGGAACACCGGTACTCTACTGGGTGTTGTATATGGGAACACCGGTACTCTACTGGGTGTTGTATATGGGAATACCGGTACTCTACTGGGTGTTGTATGGGAATACCGGTACTCTACTGGGTGCTGTATGGGAATACCGGTACTCTACTGGGTGTTGTTTATGGGAATACTGGTACTCTCTGGGTGTTGTATATGGGAATACCGGTACTCTACTGGGGGTGTTGTATGGGAATACCGGTACTCTACTGGGTGTTGTATGGGAACACCGGTACTCTACTGGGGTGTGTATGGGAACACCGGTACTCTACTGGGTGTTGTATGGGAACACCGGTACTCTACTGGTGTGTTGTATATGGGAACACCGGTACTACTACTGGGTGTTGTATGGGAATACCGGTACTCTACTGGGTGTTGTATATGGGAATACCGGTACTCTACTGGGGTGTTGTATATGGGAATACCGGTACTCTACTGGGTGTGTTGTATGGGAACACCGGTACTCTACTGGGTGTTATATGGGAACACCGGTACTCTACTGGGTGTTGTATGGGAACACCGGTACTCTACTGGGTGTTGTATGGGATACCGGTACTCTACTGGGTGTTGTATGGGAACACCGGTACTCTACTGGGTGTTGTATATGGGAATACCGGTACTCTACTGGGTGTTGTATGGGAATACCGGTACTCTACTGGGTGTTGTATATGGGAATACCGGTACTCTACTGGGTGTTGTATGGGAATACCGGTACTCTACTGGGTGTTGTATGGGAATACAGGTACTCTACTGGGTGTTGTATGGGAATACAGGTACTCTACTGGGTGTTGTATGGGAACACCGGTACTCTACTGGGTGTTGTATGGGAACACCGGTACTCTACTGGGTGTTGTATATGGGAATACTGGTACTCTACTGGGTGTTGTATATGGGAATACCGGTACTCTACTGGGTGTTGCATGGGAATGCCGGTACTCTACTGGGTGTTGTATGGGAACACCGGTACTCTACTGGGTGTTGTATGGGAATACCGGTACTCTACTGGGTGTTGTATGGGAATACCGGTACTCTACTGGGTGTTGTATGGGAACACCGGTACTCTACTGGGTGTTGTATATGGGAATACCGGTACTCTACTGGGTGTTGTATATGGGAATACCGGTACTCTACTGGATGTTGCATGGGAATGCCGGTACTCTACTGGGTGTTGTATGGGAATACCGGTACTCTACTGGGTGTTGTATGGGAATACCGGTACTCTACTGGGTGTTGAATATGGGAACACCGGTACGATACCGTGTACTAGACGTTTTAACGCAAAACAACGCAATGTAACTTGGGGCTGTAGTGGGAGGGCGGGGAGTGTAGTGAAATATTATAGTGTACATTGGGGGTTGCAGGGAAGTCTATCAGTTGTTTGAGGGGATCAGATGTTATTAATTAGGTTATTTCCAAAATCCTCCGACCCCCCTCCCCAGGCGATAAATAACGACAAGTCCCTAGCTAAACGATTTCCGATTGATCCAGTAATGTGTTCATCAATGTGTTCGTGGAGATGTCGGCACGTGAAATCAACCCGGCGTAGCTATATAGTGTCACACGAGTCAGTAAAGGGCAAGTTTCATGAAAAAAATTATTTTCTAAAAATGATTTGTTTAGTATTATATAATAACGGTAATATACTATAACTAAACTTATTTGCAAGAAAATCTATTTTCAAGAACAAATTTATTTTCTGAAGTTTCACTAATCAGAATTCGAATTTCCCGCTCGTGTGACGTCATGGGGGTCCAGTATCACCCTTATTGCTCTCTTCAGACTCACGTTAACCCTCTATGATTTCTAAATCGTTTCCCAAATAAAGACTTTCGAGTGAATTCGGACTTGAAGACTCGTCCGCCATGTTAACTTCAAGCCGGCTGCGTTGACCCCCATGACGTCACTTCCGCTTCTTGCTGGTTTTCTCGATTTCCGTTTTTACGATGCTTTTTCGATTATTTCCAGAAGAGTATTCAAGTTATTATTTTAACTATTTATTAGTGAGACCAATTACTATCATTTGATATAATTTCCAGTTTTTTGACAACACCCATGAAACTTGCCCTTTAACATGTAAATTTAATTACAAATTGGTTGACGACGCATTGCTGACTAACAACAAGGAGCTTGATTGCGCTCATTTTGATGTCCTCCTTTATGTTTTATCAGTTGCTAGTGAACACAGAGGCAATACATTTACCCATATTTCTCATAAAAACAGCCAATTTTCAGCATGTGAACGCTCGCCAAAGCTCTCGGCATGACTTGCTGCCCTGACAACTGAGGCTCATTCTGCGTTCAATTTGAAGAAACTGACTCTGTTTCTCTCAACTTAATTGGACGGTCTTTTTTGCAATGTGGAACTGCTTACTGGTTAATAATTAACCGGACGTTATATTGAACTGTCTCTTTTATCCTTAATGTATTAAGAGGATATTTATTTCAACATCGCGTAATATCCGCCAAAAGTGCCAAAAAACAGCCCTTTTGGACAGTTTGAATTTCGATTTTCGCTTTGGATTAACACTCTAATTTTATTTTAACCAAGCACAAACTATTAAAAACAAAGTAAATTGTCTGCCTAAAGCAGTTTTAGCGTTGTACAAAGCCATATTTTCCTGCTTTTTATTTCAAATTTGAGGTAATTCATGATCATGGGAAAACATCAGCAATACTAGCAAATATACTGATCTAGCCCATGTGGACAGTTTTCAAATCAAATTTTCACTTTGGATTAGCACTCTAATTTCACTTTTACCGTTCAAAAACCATCACAAATACCTTGAACTCTGCTAAAGCAGTTTTAGCCTTGTACAAAACGTATTCTCCATGCTATTGGTTTTTGGCGCTCAATACGCGCGTTCGTAAAAAATATCCTCTTAATTTATAACCTACCGGAGACTTCAGTTTTATGCCGAGCAAACTAGACCTTGACTTCAAGGTTAACTCGTGCCCTTGATGCTTGAGTTAATAGAAATGTCTTTGAAGATTTTGATTAACATCCGTGTTGTGTCGATTTTTCATCTATACTTCAAAATCAAGTGTTTTGGAGGCGATCGACTGAAGTTCGGCTTCACCATGTAATAACATTTTAAAATGTTTACACGAGACGAAAATTTATTCGAAAAGTGAAATAATCGTAGTAATTGACGACAATAAAATACCATGATAAAACGTAAGAGTTGGTTAGTTTACGGTATGGACTTTATTGTACCGCGGTAAATATAAGCTTGTGTTTTTCTTTCTAGTAGAACACATAGATGTATGGACGACCAGCTATTGTGTATGAGTTCGTTTATCGTCCTTCAAAAGCATTATTTTTCTATATCGTTCCCTAAAAATATACTAGAAATAAAGAATAATATAAAGTACGTTGTTGAAGCCTCCTGTGTAGTTTTTTTGTTGTTGAGGTTTTGAGTTCAGTATTTATTCGATGATGAGTCGATGATTGGTCAGTTGAATTTTGATGTGTCGACGGTCCAAAGTTCCGAGCGCGACTGGCCGGGGACGAGTCAATTTTCGACATGGAAATACGAAGAAAAAAATACGCGTTGCATTTTTAGACTCGTGCGGCCTTTGGTCTGGGCACGATTAATAACGAGCTAATGATTCTTCGTTGATTCTGGTTTACTTACATAGGCGAAAGCCGCGGCCGAGAAGATGAAGAAGGAAAAGTCTCAGAACGGTGGTGGGCAAAAGAAGCATTTCCTCGCACATGGCCGCAATGGGACAGCCTACAAGAACCTTCAACATGACGCTAGTAAGTATATTTTAAAAAAGAAACAAAAGAAATATATAAATTAAAAAGAGAAATAAACTTATAAACAAAATACTTCGCTTTCAGGTCTCTGACCCATCGTCATGCCAGGGAAATGATGGTTGCAATGTTTCAAACCCCATTATTAACTGATGTAAGAAAACACTCAACATGGACTGAAGCACGAGCTATCAGTTTCAGGTCCAGCTCGTGATCGTGCTAAGTTGTTTGTACGTTTTATGCCGCTTAAAACATTGTAACAATCATTTCCCTGACGATGGGTCAGAGACCCGAAACTTTGGAGTAAAATGTATTCAAACTCTTTTCAAAACATTTTAAACATTTTATTTTTATTAAAATAAGTCATAAGGACAAAACAAACTCCCAACCGTGAAGGACTTTATTTAAGTGTCGGACTTAGCTTGCCACAAGTAGCCTATTATTTGGCGACACTATAAAATAAATACAAGAATATAACCATAAAATAAGAATGTAAAATGTTCAATATAAAATGCTTTAGGCATCATTAATTGATCATTAGGGACCGGTCATTAATAAGTGGTGGGGGAGAGCTGCTATGTTTGGGGGGAGGGTCACGATTTTTTAAGCGCCACTTTGGGGAGGGTCTTCATCGCTAATCAGTACCTCTTATCAAGCTCTCGCTCCTTGTTCTATTTTGGCAAATTTGAAAGATCATCGAAATGTGCTCATTATTGTTCAATTATAGAAAAACTGACATTTTTATTCCAAAAATATTTATCTATAAAACTCAATCAATGGTTTTCAACGATCACAGCGATCATATGGAAACCACACTCTAGCGATCAACGCAGCAATCGTAGCAATATGGAAACCACATCATCTCAGGAGGGAGGGGGTGACTCTATTGTTCAAAAATGACCCACTCATAGTAACCAGTGTGACGTCACGGCTCGCTGGAACGAATTTTCAATATGGCGGCCAGTCTGGTCTGCTTCATGCCGACTATAAAACGCTCAATATTCTGTTCAGATCTTCGTGTACAGTGTATATGTAATTTTTTTTAGTTTCTAGAGGTATTAATGTGTAAGAATATCTCTATCGAGATAAAAGTAATGCAAGGATTATGTTTTTTTCCGCAGTTTTAGTCTTGACGGTTATCAAAATAGAGAACGAAACCTATCGACCGGGTAAAGGTCTCGGCTTTCTAGAGAAGCTAATCTAAGTAATGGTTACTTCAAAAAAGGAGGTTCTACTTAGAAGGTAATAATCATGGACTGTGTGGAATATGGTGGATGTACATGCTCTGGATCTTTGTATCTTTGCCTCCAAAGTTGTTGTGTACAAAATAAGGACACGATGCACTGTAAACCCATCCATTATAATTCGCAAAATCGAAAATTTTCAAAGCTAAAATTTGAGACAAATATTACTTTAGAAATACGAAATATCTAGAGAAATCTAGAGAAAACGATAACCTGCTGCGCTTAGGTTGATTTGTAACCGAATTTCTTGCGTTTTAATATTTGAGCACATATGTACACCACAGGAAGCCCAAAATTCGAAGACAGTGTAATATATTGCTTATGAATATTATGAGTGACACTTGGTATAATACTCATTGTATGTGATTATTAATCGGAGATTAAAGAAGACGTTGTTGACGACACACGTTTCTTAGTGCTCTCTCCAGTATTCTAGAAGAGAATAACACATGGTGTCAGAACTTTAAGAACCCAAAACACAGCTCAGTGAGCAATTTAATTCTTCAGTGAAGATGAACGAACTCCAAATAAGAGGTCCCGGTGAGATGGACTTCACGAGCCAGCACAACGTCTCAGAAACGTGGAGACGTTGGAAGCGAGGGATGGAGTATTACCTAGCAGCAACATGCAAGGTGAAGAACGAAGCAGAGAAAGTCGCAATCTTCATGTGCATGATCGGCAGGGACGGCCAAGAGATAAAGGATACATTCGAGTTTGAAGTCGACGAAGACGGGTCAGAAGTAGTGTCTACTGCGATTCTCTTCAACAAGTTTGAGGCACATTGTAAGCCGAGAAAGAATCTGGTGGTCGATCGACATCGCTTCTTAACTAGGGATCAAGCATCCGGTGAGTCAATCGATCAGTACGTTACAGAGTTAAGAACTCTCGCTGCTGCATGCGAGTGGGGAGAACTGAAAGATGATTTGATATGTAGCCGCATCGTGAGTGGAATTTCATCGCGAACCGTTCGTGAGAGATTACTACGCGAATCGCAGTTGAGCCTCAAGAGAGCAGTCGAAATTTTTGTCGAGTGGCTGAGCTATCCAAAGAGCAATTGAAATTGTTTGGCAGTGAAGCAAATGTGAGTCAGGTAAAGCATCGAGCATCGAACCGACCTCAGCACAAAGGCAGCGCCGATAAGCCACAGGAAACAAAGAAATTTACACAACGCCAACAAGACAACACACGTGCTGTGTGCGGAAATTGTGGCTCAAATCATCCGAAAGGACAGTGTCCAGCATTCGGAAAGAAGTGCAACAAATGTAAGAGACTAAACCACTACGCAAAGATGTGCCGTTCGAGCAAGAATGTAAACTCCATTCAACAAGATGAGGGTAACGAAGATCATTTATTTTTAGAAAGCGTCAGCGTTACCGTGGAATCTATTGATCGCAACCGACAATCGGAAGCCGAACATGTGAAATTGACATTAAACAATCAAGAAATTTGTCTGAAACTAGATACTGGTGCCGAAGTTAACGTGATTCCCTATTCAGCCTACAGGAAGATTGCAGAAACTTCCAAGATAGATCTGAGAAAGCCAAAAGCTCGATTAAGCGCCTACAACGGTGAGGACATCCCAGTCAAAGCTGTTTGCACGCTACAATCCAAACATAAAGGCATCACGCGAAATCTGGAATTTTTCATTACAAGCATAGAGAGCGAACCAGTTCTCAGTATCTCTGCATGCAAAGAACTCGGTCTGATAAAGTTTATTAGTGCCGTTGACCGCGACGAGAACACAGAGACTTTCGCGGCAAGGATCAGAGAAGAGTACAAAGACGTATTTACAGGAATCGGATGTCTGGAGCGTCCATATCATATCGTATTGGATCCAGAGGTTCAACCAGTAATCAACCCCCCGAGACGAGTGCCGTATGGCCTACAGGACCGAGTGAAGGCAGCGCTGGATGAAATGTGCAATCAAGGCATCATTGTTCCAGTGGATCAGCCGACAGATTGGGTCAATTCAATGGTTGCTGTTGAAAAGAAGAACACCGACAAGTTGAGAATTTGCATAGATCCTCGCCCATTGAATAAGGCAATCAAGCGTGAGCACTATCATCTTCCCACGATAGAAGAGATAACAACAAGGCTAAGTGGAGCAAAATTCTTCTCAACCTTAGACGCCAGATCAGGATTTTGGCAGATTCCTTTGGACGACGAGAGCTCTACTTTAACTACGTTTGCGACGCCTTACGGCAGATACCGTTTTACCCGAATGCCTTTCGGTATTCACAGTGCTCAAGAAGTGTTTCATAAGAGATTACATGAGTTGTTTCAAGACTTATCAGGAGTCGAAACCGACATCGATGACATCCTCGTTTGGGGACGCACACGAGAGGAACACGACGAAAGGCTAGAGAAAACGCTACAGAGAGCAAGAGAGAGCAATCTGAAGCTCAACCCCGACAAGTGTAAGATTCGACGTTCTGAAGTTTTGTATATTGGACATGTACTTACGACTGACGGAGTAAAGCCAGATGTTTCCAAACTGGAGGCAATCACCAGTATGCCGACTCCCGAGGACAAACACGGCATCCAGCGACTACTTGGGATGGTGAATTATGTGGCAAAGTTCTTGCCAAATATATCAGAAGTCACATCACCCTTACGCGAGCTTCTAAAGAAAGATGTTGCCTGGCACTGGACCGAGCGCCATGAACAGTCGTTCAACGACATCAAGAAACTTCTGACGGAGACGAGTAAAGGAGTGTTGAAGTATTATGACCCCAAGCAGCCAGTTGGTCTACAAGTAGATGCATGTAAGTCTGGACTAGGAGCTGTACTGATGCAGGGCGGCTCACCGATCGCATACGCTTCTCGTTCGCTTACGGAAACTGAATGCAAGTACGCGCAGATCGAGAAAGAGTTGTTAGCAGTGGTATTTGGATGTGAACGTTTCCATCAATATATTTACGCCAAGGAAGTGACAGTGGAAACAGACCACAGACCGCTGGTCTCCATTATCACCAAATCGCTCGACAAGGCACCAGCAAGGCTACAGCGCATGCTACTTCGACTACAACGTTACAACATCGACCTCCAGTACAAGCCTGGAAAGGAACTCTATACTGCAGATACGCTCTCGAGGGCACACCTTCCAACTACAGGTGACGAGGACGAAGATCTTGTACTGTACGTCCACAACATGACAGCAAATCTACCAGTTAGCGACAAGAAGTTAGTTGAACTACTTCGAGAAACAGCCAACGATAAGATAATGGTCAAGTTGATCGAGACGATTCAAGAAGGATGGCCAAAACACAGGCAAAATACATCAAAACAAGTACGTGAATATTGGCCAATCAAAGACGAGCTCCATGTTAGCGATGGTCTTATTTTCAAAGGCGAAAGTATTGTTGTACCTCAAGCGTTGCGGAAAGATGTTCTAGCACAGATCCACGAAGGACATCTCGGTATCGAGAGAAGCAAGCAACGAGCCCGAGAGTTGGTGTTCTGGCCCGGAATGAGTAAGCAGATCGAGGACACCGTAGCAAACTGTTCAATCTGCCAAGAGCTCAGAAACAGCAACACCAAAGAACCGATGATACCACACGAGATCCCGCAATACCCTTGGCAGATCGCAGCCACGGATCTATTTACATGGAATGGCGGCAATTACATCGTAGTTGTCGATTATTACAGCCGTTACTGGGAAGTTTCATCGCTACACAACACGACGAGTACATCTGTCATCGAGAAGTTAAAGCAGTTCTTCGCGAGACACGGCATACCAGAGACACTCAAGTCGGACAACGGGCCACAGTATAGCTCTGCCGAATTTGCCAAGTTTGCAGCTGTCTGGAAATTCTCACACGTTACGTCAAGTCCCAAGTATCCACAGTCGAATGGTCTTGCGGAGAAAACTGTGCAGACTGTCAAGAGGACGCTAGAGAAGGCCAAACGTGATGGGAAGGATCCATACCTTGCCATGCTTGAACAGCGCAACACACCAGTGGGAAACTACAAGTCACCCGCACAACTGTCTATGGCTAGGCGACTACGCTCTATTCTGCCATGCACCACAAGTCATCTGTTGCCAGAAACAACCAGTCATCAGGAGACGATGGTCAGATTTCAGAAGAAACAGGCTGAACAAAAAGCCAACTACGACAGGTCAGCCACCCCATTGCCATCACTCCATACAGGAGAGACAGTTCGAATCCAACGAGACGGCGATTGGAAACCTGCAAAGGTGATCGAGGTAGCCGACACACCACGAAGCTACAGGGTGGAGACCCCTGATGGAGCCGTCTACCGTCGAAATAGAAAGCACCTACACCAAGACAAGTCAGCCTCTCCAAAAGTCGATACAGGCGAGACTGACACGCAGCAAAGGGACGAACAATCTACAGGAGTCGAACGAGCTACAGGAGTGTCAGAGTTACAGGACGAAGGACATCACACACGGTCAGGAAGATTGATCAAGAAACCGACGAGATTAGGTTTTGACGATTGAACATTAGTCGAACTGATTTCACATGTTGTTGTTGTTAATTTACGCTTCCCAAATAATAGAAACATTATTTTTCTTTTAGGGAGAGTTGTAATATATTGCTTATGAATATTATGAGTGACACTTGGTATAATACTCATTGTATGTGATTATTAAGCGGAGATTAAAGAAGACGTTGTTGACGACACACGTTTCTTAGTGCTCTCTCCAGTATTCTAGAAGAGAATAACACAGACAGAATCATAACATATATGTCATGCTTTTTTTAATACTCATTCTTTTCAAGAACCTTGTAACAGGAGTGGAACAAACTGCCCAGCTAAGTAGCTTTAAGCCAATTTCTATGATTTATTAATTAGTATATTTATTGAGCTTATTACTAATTGATATTATTAAATTTTTTAGAGTTATGGCACTAATAGAGTGTGCATGATTCCAATAAACTCTTTTCTTTTCTTTTGTTTCTTTGCATCTAATAAACACTGACAGCTAATTAGTAATGCCCAGGTTTATTGGAATCACTCTAACCTGTGAAACAAAATCTAATAATAATTATTAGTGATTAATAGTCAAATCAAAAAAAAAGAAAACAATGGAATTATAAGTGTCTAGAGCAATATCACATTTGTACTTGGCTAATATCTGTTTCACGGGTTAAGTGCCATCACTCTATTAATTATATTTCATATGTATTATGTTATTAACATGGTCTATAATATTCAGTATTTCAGATTTGAATTAAATGGTTTAGAAGTTTTCTTTGTCAGTCTGGGAATTATTGGGTATTCCTATAGGAATTACTAACAATTTTCAGTTGATTTCAAAGCATATAGTTATCAAAAATTCCCAGAAATTTCAAGGTTTTCATTTCAACTGGTTAATAGTCTTGTTCTTAGCATGTTGTATTAATTACTAAGAACAGCAACCATTTTCTGCATAGAACAAAACGGGGGAGTGTACTCCCATATATTTGCTATATGGGTATGGGCCACTGGATAGGGTATAATCTGTCTTCAACAGGGTATGAATTTACAAGATGTCACTGTCTTATGATAGGGTCAGGGTTTACAGACCCTAGTGGTACACCCCCCTATCTAAACCCAGCCGATCAAGACCTGAGCACCCTCTGCAGCTCTTAATAAAAAAAACACCTTTATTCGAGTACACTGAATACAATATTTACTCTTATTCTCGTTTTGATATAATCCAAATCTCTCTTTATATTATCATTGTGTTAATATATATACAGCAATATGTAGAAATTCTGATCCTTTTGACTAAAATACACATATATCAAAAACCTACTTAAAATTATGGGATGGCTACGCTGATATTTTTTTCTAGTTGTCTGCCAGCGAGGCTTTATTAAAAAAATATCAGCGTAGCCATCCCATAATTTTAAGTAGGTTGTTGATATATGTGTATTTTAGTCAAAAGGATCAGAATTTCTGCATATTGCTGTATAATATATAATATAATAATATTAATATATATATTTAATTTAATATATAATTAATAACATCTGAAACATAAGCTTAACCAAGAGAAAATGAGGTAAGAGAAGGAATCTCCCGTATTGGGCTCTTGACCCATCATGTGCCCCGTTAATTCTATTTTTAGAATCAATCTATCTTTAGAACGGAACGTGATTGGTCAGATCATATAAGGCGAGGTCGCGGAGGCCGTTACGCACGGTTTTGATATGAAAACTGAGTCAAAATTGAGCGAAGTCAAGCGAAGAAAATCTTCTCAACTTTCTCGAACATTTTACAAATGTTTACTTCGAAAACTCAATAAAGGATTTTACCAAATTATCCTTTTAAGATTTGACTGAAATTATTGTGAATTTGGGACATGAATTGAGACGATTCTAAATAGAGAAAAACAGCTTCAGTTTGCCATGTCCTTCGACAGAGAAAACCGATAAGTGCAAGGAGTCGTTTTGTTGTAGCCGGCGTCTTGTAGGACTGCAGACGGTTGAATTAAACTTTCATGTCCACAATATGGCTGGTGCTTCAAGGTTTACTTATCTTGTAAAGTTTCCTTCGTGTTTTCCAACCTGAGAATAACGCTTGGACTTCGTAATTTTTGAATACAAGTGCCGGTAAGACCACATTAACTTTAGGGTTTGTTTTCGTGATTGCTTTGACTTTGATCGTTGTGTAGTTTATATTTGTAGCACCTTAATTTTGCTCAATTCGCCTGAGTATTCGTAAAATCCTTCAATGAATCTTAGATAATTAAATTGTGGCCTTTTCTCAGAGAGTTGACGATATTGTTTCGCTCAGTTTTGTATTTTTATTCAGTGCAGACTTTGCATGTAAACATCATAGAAATCGTGCGACCACTGCTTTGTTATCTTGGAGCAGAAGCTGTGTAGTCTTTTGCAGTTTTCTTTTTACTGCGGTTCTCAGTATTAGTTATGCGAACTCAGACATTCAAACAGTCGGCTGGAACTTGGTTTTTCGCTACCCGTCAATCATCAGTCAAAACTCAAACGAATTCAAAACTAAATACATTCTTCGACCAAATGATCCATAATTTAGCTCAAAATCATATTTGGTTTCCATTTGGTGGGTCTTCTGACTTATATTTTTAAGTTTACTGATTTTTTATGTCGATTGACGGCAGCGAAAAACCAAGTTCCAGCCGACTGCTTGAATCTGGCTGAGTTCGCATAATACTGAGAATCGCAGTAATGGCAAAAAATAAAAAGTTTTTGAAAGGAAAAACCAAGGTAAGGTTGAGTATTTTAAAATTCTATAACTCAAGAGTGGTTGCGCGGGATTGGTAACTAAAGCTAAAAATAGCTCGACTCTAAAAATAGAATTAACGGGGCACATGATGGGGTACCAGGGATTCCTTCTCTTACCTCATTTTCTCTTGGCTTAACCCTATTCTTGCCATCGTTTATAGGGGGGGGGGGGTACCTCGGGTACCTCGCCATTTCCACGTCAATTTTGGGGAAAATATGTATACTTGATTAATTAAACATAGCACAACAACCAGTCAACAGATTGAAATAAAAATACCATCATTTTATAGCTTAATATATATCTTTATATTTACTGTCAGAAACCGGTAATTTAATAGCAATAAAACTAACTAAATTAACTAAATTGGTATTGAAACCAAGGCACATTCTACTTCATGAGTGACATACATAAATAACTAATGTAAAAGTATTTAGCAAATGAAGAGAACACAGTTTCACCACGAAATCCAAGGAAATACATATGACGGTCTCCAATCATCGTGTCCTTATTTTGTACACAACAACTTTGGAGGCCAAGATACAAAGATTCAGAGCATGTCACATCCACCATATTCCACACAGTCCATGGTAATTACCTTCTAAGCAGAACCTCCTTTTTTGAAGTAACCATTACTTAATTTAGCTTCTCTAGAAAGCCGAGACCTTTACCCGGTCGAAATATTTCGGTCTCCATTTTGATAACCATCAAGACTAAAACTCCGAAAAAAACACTTAATCCTTGCATTACTTTTATCTTCGTAGAGATATTCTTACACATTAATATCTCTAGATACTAAAAAAATATACATATAGACTGTACATATAGATCTGAACAGAATATTGAGCGTTGTATAGTCGGCATAAAGCAGACCAGATTGGCTGTCATATTGAAATTCGTTCGAACAAGCCGTGACGTCACACTGGTTACTATGAGTAGGTCAAAAATGCTAAGTTCGAGAACAATAGAGTCACCCCCTCCCTCCTGCATCATCTCTATGATCGCTGCGATCGCTGAACACATTTAATTTGGACGATCGTAGCAATCATATGGAAACCAGCCTTCAGAGAGCACGATTCGTAGTGCGTTCTTACGGACTTTCGCGAAGTAAAGGATTATCGATTCACTCGATCATCAAAATTCGCAAGTGTTGACTTTTTACAATATGCATTGTTTTTCTGAGACAATGTAGGAAGTAATTAGCGATACGTGTAAATCACAAACAGCTCTTGGAGAACGCTGGATTTAGCATATTCGACCCTAGATTTCAAAATTTATTGTCAGTGAGATGTTAAGTATGTATTGTTTCGTGATTTTTTTTGTAATGGGGGCCGGGAGGGACACATTTTTTCAACTCAAATTGGGGAGGACTAAACAATTTAAGACTCCAAACAGGGGGAGGGCCATATTTTTTTGGCTGAACTTTTCTCCGACATAGCAGCACCCCCCCCCCCCCCTCCCCCACGCACTTATTAATGTATTGACCGGTCCCTTAATCTTAATGAGTTGGAGAAGTCGTTCCAAAGCATCCAATTCGGACTGGACGGGATTTTTAGTCCTTCAGCAACTGTCATCGACTTAATTCAGTTTGCCTCGGACTGGAACTTATGATTACTTAAACACGTTAGTGAATCGTCTTTGAAGCTCTGTCTTTAAGAAGAAAAAGTAAAAACACCAACAATCTCTCAGTGCTATGTTATTGTAAGTCATCGTAAGTCGGTGTCTGGTCATGTTTCGGCCATTCGCTTGCAATCAAAACGATCAGTCAGGCAAAAGCGATTTCGTCCCAGGATGAAATACTTTCATGTAGTCTCGGGACGAAAATACTCATGAGTAATGATTCGATAAGGAGTGTCGGTACCCGGATGATTTCATTCCATGCAGGACAGAACATATCCCGGCTCAGTTCCATGAAAACGTACCCTAAGAAATGATCACACTAATGTACCAACAACATTTTCGTTGGCTTAAAAACGTAAACGGCATCACTTAATTTTAAGAAAGACTTATAGTGCTACTTAGACGAAAATCGATCGAAGTTTAATTTAGCTGAAACTTCACTGAAATAATCTCAAAGAGCCATACAATTACTGGTTAATGTGTTTTCTCAAAATTCCTATAGGAAGTATTACATTTTTATGGATCTTTAGAAGTGTCAGTGAGGTCATCTACTCAACTTCGCTCCATACATTTCTTTATGTTTAGTTTCTTGAATTATTTTATTTCTATGAAGCTAAAAGTTTAGGTGAAGGAGTTTTCTTACATTATTTGTGCTTAGGATTGATTGTCTGACCAGTTGTCTTCAATGCAGAGCTGTTATCTGAACAAAACATTGAGATATTTTGACTCACAAAATACAAAGAAATATGATGTATGGAGGACATTATTATTTAGAGAATAGTACTCATGATTGATTGATTGATTGATTGATTTATTTATTTTTACTCTCATGATTTATTCATTTCTTTTATCCATTTTTATTATTTTTATTATTTTATTATTTTATATTTATTATATATTTATTTATTTTACTGGCTTTCACTCCGTTGTAAAACGCACTGAGATCAATATTTAGGGCGTTTAATTAAGAATATTATTATTATTATTATTATTATTATTATTATTATTATTATTATTATTATTATTATTATTATTATAACTCATTGTTATTCATAATGGCGTCTGTGACGCCGAAACGTCGTATACTTTCGCTTAGTTTTATTTTGTTATGTATTACGAAATCCTTACTTATCAAGATTATTATTATTATTATTATTATTATTAGTATTATTACTTGATAGTATTATTAGTATTATTATTATTATTATTAGTATTATTTATTATTATTATTATTATTATTATTATTATTATTATTATTATTATTATTATTATTATTATTATTATTATTATTATTATTATTATTATTATTATAGCAATAAATTGGCAATACAAATGAAATTCGAAAATGCTCGTGAAATGTGGCGTCGAATCCCTTGGAGCAACACATTTCCAGCAGATGATTAAATCAACAACGAATGTTGAATGGCAGCCAGCTAAACCGAAAACAAGTTGTGGTTGTAGTTGACATTAAACACATTTTACTACTTTTGCAGCCGCTCCATCAGCGTTAATATCAGACGTTACAAGCAAACTTTCTGGATTTGGAGGTCCCCTTGCTACCCGTGTTAGAACAAAGGTTACAGACCTCAACACGAGGTGGGGATCCATGTCCAACGATGACCGAACAAAAGTTGTAGCCACGCTCGGGGTTGTTGCGACCAATCTGGAAAAGTTTGGCAATGCTGGAAGTAATCCAATAGGGGCGGTACAGGGGGCGATCAACATTGTGGGTGCTATTGCCACCTTTTTCGGTCCAGTTGGTCAGTTAGTTAGCATCGGTATGGGCTTTGTTTCTGCTTTATTGGGATTATTTGGCAAAGGTCCAAGGCCCAAAAGTATGCAGCAACTCGTTAGAGAACAAATTGACGAAGCTTTGGACGAATTCAGAGATGAGACTCTCACTGACCGAGCTAGTGGTATGATAAGAGCTTTTACAGACTCAAAGAGTTACTTGGACGGAGCAGCAGTGTCAGGCGAACCACTGAGTGAAAACGAAATGATAATAGCTTCGACCCGAGTTCCTATGACTCAGGGATCGGAGTTTATGGGAGAGCTAGCCACGGTCATTGACAGGTTATTCAGAGGGAACCGAGTGAGTGATGCTAAAAAGTGCATAAAATACTGTGAGCTTTATGCACAGCTTGCAGGGCTGAAGGATATGATGTTAACGCAGATGATATCTATGTCATCGCCAGCCATGCAGAATGATATAAATGGGCTAATGGGTTATAAACAGGCTTTTCGTGAAGGGACAAGTCTTTTACTAGAACCACTGTATACCACCGATTTTGGCCAAAAGATAATGCCATATTTTGATCCGGATCTCAGTATTGTAACAGATGCGTACGCTTGTGCTGTTTTGAAATTGGGGACATATGATAGGTCTTTGGCGGGATATTATTGTCTAGAGGGACCTAGGAAGAGTGGCCATGGCATGGCAGATCTTGTATGGGTGACAGAGCATTTCCTAATCAGGGGTAAACCTTTCACTAAGTACGTGGCTAAAAGCAACAACAATTGCTATTGGAAACTGGTGCCGCACGGGAGTAGTATTTTCAGCATTGTCAACAAGAAAGATTGTGATAGCAATGATCGTCGGTGTGGCTGGATGTTGTCATGGGATTCAGCGGGTAACGACAAAGGTTATGTTAACATCGATGAATCGGACCCAGTCTTGTGGGAAATCAACGGAGATGACTGGCGAAGGTGTGTATCTTATAATTTTCAGTGCTGCATACTAAATATGTTCAACGTGATTTTAGAATTTATAAAATAACATATATATAACGCACACTCTCATTGGCTAAAAAGATATGTGATATAATGCGATGCAGTGGATTTGATCGACGACAAATATATTTTTTATGTTGTCAAACGTGTTCTATTTACTAAACAAAAGTCATAGAATTATATAGTTTTTCTTATGTTCTCAAGTTCAAGTTATATTTAGATGTGATTTTGCTGGTTCTGCCTCTGTCATCATTCATACTACGAAGTCACGTGAGAAAGCACTTTCCGCCCGAGTAGTCAGTGCATTTGCCGCCTTTGCTCGAGTCAGTCAAATAAATAACAGATCGCCAGAATTTCACTATCACTAGCGAAATCTTCAAAAAAAATATTTGCAAAAAATGTGGTGAAGATTCGGTGGAGAATCGGTGGAGGTTCGGTGGATGACGTCATATTCGGTGGATCATATTCGGTGGAAATTCGAAATTAGTTTTAAAACAATCAACTTGGTAAAAATAAACTATAGATAAGAAAAAGTATAATACTATCGATATAATTACTACTACAAGTATTATACTTCAAAATGACCGGGGAATACTTGCATCAATAAAAATAAACTAGATAAGAAAAAGTACTGAATACTATCGATATAATTACTATTATACTTCAAAATGACCGGGGAATACTTGCATCAATAAAAATAAACTAGATAAGAAAAAGTACTGAATACTATCGATATAATTACTATTATACTTCAAACTAAACGGGAAATACTTGCATCAATAAAATCCACACAGCTTCCTGTTCGATATCACTTTCATCAGAAGAATCGACGGAAGATTGAGAACATGGGAGGGTATTTCTGATTCGTGATTCGTGCTCTTCATCTTCTTCATACCGAGAGTTGATTTTAGAAGCCATTGTATTTGAACTCTTCAGGAAATACTTCTAGGGATTCGCTTTATTAATTCCAATAAACTCGTTCCCAGTCCCCTGCTCGTTTAGTTAATGGGTAATGCGCTTATTCATGATCATCTTCGCTCCTAGCCTCCTTAGCAGCCGCCCTTAGTTTTTTTTTTTTTTAGAAACTAAGGGCGGCTGCTAAGGAGGCTACTTCGCTCCAAGTCACACACAAACAGCGTTGTATAGCAAAGCGATTTCCTTTGGGAAAGCAACAAACATGTAGCCAAATAACACTCTCGTGAGTATGACTATATTCTAAAACGGTTAGAGAATAAACACTCGTGTTTTCGGAATTTAGAGTTCCTCGCATTAATAGAAGGGACACTTTAGCTTGGGCTACGCCCTCGTGGCCTTCTATCTGCTGCTCGGAGCTCTAAAGTCCAAAAAGCACTCGCGCGTGTATTCTACAACCCTTACTTAGAAACAACTCATTATCCCGGATCGTGTCGTAGCTCAAAAGCAATGGCGAACTTATAAAGCCTCGCGAAATTAAGTACGAATAAGGAAGTACATAGAGTCGTTTTCGTATGAGTGGGAAGTAGTTACGGTACGGTATCGAAGCATTCTGATTGGTTGAGAAATGATTTCGCGCGCTGTGATTGGTTGAATAAGACTGATGCTGTTCTTTGACGTAGCGTCTTTAAATAAATGATTGATTGATTGATTGAAACAGGATTCGTAGCAAATGGGGTTGTGATTCTGGCCACGCCATGTGTAATAAAGAGCTGAGGGTTCTGCCCAGGCGTTTCGTGCTCCCCCCAGGGTCCATGCCTTGGTCAGTACAGATGAGTGTTGGTCAAATAGCCCCAAGTGACGGAAAGTTCTACTGGAAGCTCAGACGGGTACGCAATTTCTATTTATAATTGAAAAGTTAAAATATTTGGCAGTGGGTCGATAATTTCATAGTTACATATATATTTTTATCAGCTAGCTTTATTCGTTCAAACTTCAAAATTGCATTGCTACACAATCCATTGAGAAAATAATAATAATACGGTATGTTACAAAATAACACACACAAAAAACAGAACTTAGTTAACCAAGTGGGAGAGACGCGAACGGGACGTCACGAAACGGGACTCGTGTACTCGTGCGAGTCGCTTTTAAATTAGCCATTTTCTTCTTAGCCTGGACTATAATTTTTCTTTTTTCAGCGATCTGGCTAATGGTCTATTTCATAATGGAATCAGTTGGTAAGTAGATCTGTCCTGATTTTTAAAATCTGATTTCTTGATTCAGAACTAAGTATATCAGCCCGGTCTCGAAACATTAATGTTCCCTTGCTTGAGACAATGAAGTACTGTTTAATAAACGAGCAGGAGTGTTTTATCGGGTTTAAAACCACGAGGCGAAACCGAGCTACATAAACGATCTTCCAAAATAATACATTTTCGGATAATTTCAGTAAAAAGGAAAACACAAACAGAGTATCGTGCTGCTTCTAACGCCTCACACATGCGCACCGATACTCTCAAAAACATCCCACATTTGAACAACGTTCCGAAAGTATTACCAAGGAGCAATCTTTCCGGACAACATTTATGTCGTCCCATACAGGGAGCTGGGTGGTCAGTGATACGACACCGATATGACACCTTCCCTTCTCAACTCATGTATAATTTATAACCTTATGAGCCAACTCAATTAAACATGAAACCGCGCTATAAAAGGGACTGGACCGCCTTCATTTCACACCTTTGCAGCTCAGTTGAATCAATTTGAAATGGTGGAGTAACATCTTCGTATTCATGTCGTATTGAACGACTCAAAGTTCATAATTATTATTCAGCTGGACTTCGATAAAACTGAGCTAGATATCAATATTTTCAAAACTGATCATTCAAAACAATAACAACATTTTGAAAATGAGTTCTTGATGTTATTAAAAGAACGAAGAAAGTCAAAAAATTGAAATTTTTTGAATTCAAATTTCGCGCCCATTGTTACGATCCAGAGCTCTTGACAGTACGATGGATGACTGAAAACTGAAGGTGGTAGCTGCCTGGCACAGGCCCTTTTATAGAGCAGTTTCGTGTTTAATGTTGCATTTGGTCAGGTGGGCATTTCTAAAAAAAACAGTGTAACACTAGTTTGCATTCTAGTCGTTCTAGAACAGTTTTCTAATCTGTGTCAGGAGCCCATTAGTAGGAGCATCAGTCCATGCTACATATTGGGTCTACGGGACGGCGTAAGAACAAGTTTGGCTATTTTTAAAACACGAAATTGACCAATCACTGTGCACTTCCGGTCATACAATCGCGACCGGAGCTCACGATAGAGAAGCGAGCAGTTTAAAATTGCTGCAAATACAACTACAATATGTTTTTTACTGAAACATTTCGAAGTAGAAATGTTCTACAATGTATTTCATGTTTAACTACTGCAGAGAGACTAATTGAAGTTCGAAAACAAGGATAATAAATGGATTTGTCAGTCATTGATCTGCAGTTTATAGCGAAGACCGGTTCAAAATAGGGTGTCGACTGAATCCCAGAGACAACTAGATTTAGTGCGTCTCAACTGTGAATATTTATTTTACGAAACGAATCTAAAGCATCATGTATAAAGTACAGCATTTTAGACGTAAAAATAGTACCATACGCTCGTGCGAGTTTCAACATTGTCAACAACTGATCGCGATAAAAGGCTGAAACTAAAACGGCGGAAAAGCGGAAACGGAAACGGAGGAAAGAGTACCCTGGTTCCAGAGGGGCTTGCTGCTAAACGACGAGCTAAACGAGTCGCGAAGCGACGAGAACCGATGCGCGAAGCGCAGAGAGTCGAGGAGCGGAGCGACAAGCCCCTCTGGCCACTCGAGTCAAATTTTTCCACATTCCAGGAAAACATTAATCCGCTCGCTGATTGGCTATTCACGAGATCGTCATAGAAACCACCAACGGTCTATTTTGATTGGCTCTCACATACAAACCGTCAAAAACCGGTTTGAAACCTTTAGAGTATTGAGCGGAAACAACGTAACATGTCGAGTGATAGTGAACATTTCGATCGTGTAGGCTTTTATAGCGCCGTTTAGTTCGAGTTAGCCTCCGAGTTTCCTAATGTCAGCGGCTGAGTCGGTTCACGAAGTCTCACTTTATCAGTTCATCAAGCGACAAGATGTTTTCTCTTCGCAGAACGCCGCCAACAAGCACAGCTGGAAGTCTCTCTACTGAATCAAGAACGGCAGAAATAATACAATAATCGTTTTTCCCCCCAACAAACAGAACACGATCTCTGGCGTTTCGAATGAGTTTCCCCCCTAATGTTTGTTTTGATTCATTCGCTGCACCATGTTAAACGTGATGCAAATTAGTCCTGGCAATAAAACCGGTTTGACAGGAAGTGAACTCTAAAGCGAGGCAACCCATTGAAGATGTCTCGAGTGGCCAGAGGTTTGTGGAGTGAACTTTCTCAACGATAGTACGATAGTACGAAATTACTCTCTAATCGTGAAACTTCTCAAAACCTCTGGCACCCAGGGTAAGGAAACAGCTGAAACGGCGGAAAGTGCGGAATGTGGTAAAAAGCTGAAACGGCGGAAACGGCGGAAAAGTGGTAAAAAGCTGAAACCTTTGCATAATTAACTTTCCAGTGGTGTCACAGACCTCCGCTCTTCGATACTCAGATGCTGAGTTGGGGGGTGGTGGTTACAATTGACTGGACGAATTGTTCATATTCATGAGTTTTGAAGCCGGATTAAAGCCGCATCTACACGAACAAGTTTTCCTTGTGTTTCCTTGTGTTTTCAGTAAGAACAACTGCAAGAAAGTACAAAATTAAGTACCAGCAGTCAGTTGAGCGGTAATCCTTGTTGAAGTGTGATTTCGATCACTGACAAAACTACACAAGTCAAATAGCTCAGTCATAATTTATGAAAACTGATTTGCTGAGGTGATTATTAAGCAGCCCTTCTGCCCTAGTATAGGCAAGTGCTTTTATTAGAGAACAGTTAGAGTAAATACTACGTAAAAACCTTGACAAAAATACTTTTAGTCAATTTGCTTTTCAACAAAACTTTCGTGTGTCGCACCATTCAAAATGAAAAAGGACTACTTTAAAACTGTCCAATTTCTTCTAAAGTTACTTAAAGTTGACATGAATTGTGGACTCCTCAACTTACCATGAATAAGAAATAGAATCCAAACATTTACATCGAAAAAATCAGTAGTTCTTGATATGAACTTCTCTTCCACGCCCCGCCATTAGCGACAAAATAACGTCTTCACCCTGGGTATCCCCCACGGGCCTGTAGCGTACGACGACTTCGATTGGCTCTTCGGCTCACGGAAAAGTGCACCACTGAACTGCGCCGCACATCGGGCCATGATACGCCATCAGTTTCATACCTTGTTTCAAAATACACATTGCTGCGGGCGCGTCCCGCAGGACGTTCTCAGGGATCCCAACATTATACCTTACTCAACACAGGAAGCCCAATATATAAATGCGCGCGCGCTCTACCACAGGAAACCCATAAAAAAAAAAAGACACAAATATCATGTTATTGAATTATTTAATTTAATAGCCTCAAATGGAATGGTTGGGCTGCCTGTGCACTGAACTGCGGCAAACATCAGGCCATGATACGCCATCAGTTTCACACCTTGTTTCAATATACACATTGCTGCGGGCGCGTCCCGCAGGACATACACAGGGATCCCAACCATAATATATTTTTATGCACAGGGAGCCCAACATATATGTATTTCGCGCGCGTGCGCTCTACCACAGGAAACCCATAAAAAGACGCAAATATCATTTTATTTGATTAGTAGCCTCAAAAGCAATGGTTGGGCTGCCTATGGTTTGGAGGGCTAAAAATGTCATATTCATTCTGAGCAAGTTCCTTAACTTCATTTAGCAACTGAACGTGTTTTTTTATTTCAATTTCAGAAGTGTGCTGTTTCGCCCAGTTACCACGCGTGTTATGCATGTACCATACACGAAGTGTCTGTCATTGATCGACGTTAAAACTTATGTAGCGAAGAAAATAAAATAAACTGTTCCAAAAATATCATTGTATGTCGGTTTAGAGAGTGAATGAGATCACAAATTCCATGGCAGCGTATATAACTTCCTCGTTTGACTAAATGGCCAGCAGCCTGATTTTGGGTTAGTATCGTCGTGTACGGGTTAACAAACTACGTATAACACACGAGTTGGACTTTGAAATTTTAATTTTGAGGATTTTGGTTCTCCTCACTTAGAAACAAAAAAATAGCCAAGAGTAAATAGAACGACGCACAGCTGGCACCAGACGATTGACTTGAATGCCTAACCCTACCGTTCCCCTAAACCTAACCACGAAGGGAATTCGGTTATTTGGAACCCTTTATTTGTAATATTTAAACAATGTACTATTAGCATCTATAACCATCTAGTCCCTCTGCTGGGCTGAGCGATGGATCTTGAAGCGTAGGCGACAGGCTTTTCCACTCCATTTCGGAAGCGATGAGATATTACTGCTCCTATACCGTACTGACTTGCATCACACTTCCGAACATGCAATGGGGAGCTCTGGGTTAAAATGGTATTGTATTTAAAGTGTAGCCCTGATTCAAAAAGACCTGTGGACAATAGAGTTATGGGAAAATGCGAGTCTTGGATAGGCAGCCCCTGCATAGCATATAGTTCTGTACGGAAACAGGGGAAGCAGGACACAATACCTAATAATCCATTGATATTCCTAACCTTTAATACCCGAAACTACTCCTTAAACCCCCACACCCAAAACTATTACTGAATGAACCCCACATACCCGAAACTACAACAAGTGCTATACAAAAATAAAACCAGTTTGAAATCAATGAGGAGGCTGTATGACCCCTGTCTTCTCCCTATTCTAAAACGCCTCATAATTCAGGTTAAGCCGGATTCTGACAAGCTAGAAAATGTTCTACCCGTAACTTAATATATTTGCATATAAAGATCCGCCATTTCGGTAGATTTCCATCCGATCTGGTGGACACCTTCTAAGGAGGCACCGAAAAGCCTTAGGAGTACGGCAGTCCCACCCCTAAAGCCTCGTAGTAGTCAATTGTCAAGTGTGTTGAGATACCGAGAGGGTCTAGCTTGCACTGCAGTGAGAAATGGCATGTTGATAACATAGTCATTATTTGAAGTTGTTTGAAAATGGTAAACGTTACGCAGGACAACCACCGTTTTTATCCTATTCAGGTCTGATGCCCTTGTTTAGGGGTCTTGGAGTAAAGCCGGTGCAAAAGATGAAACACAATTTATCAAAACAAACATCTACAAATGGTTAGACCTTCGCGTGGCTCGGATGATCACGTACATGGTGGTCCCGTCTCTCCACACGACTATAATATAGACTAGGATGGACGTACAAAAACCACTGAGGACGTGAACAAAACCTCTGGCAGTTCAAGTTCAAGTTTATTTCACACACATATTTACAAAAATGACAACAATAAAAAATGATCACCTTCAGAGCCCCTGTGTCATGCTGAATCGGCCGTACGGAGTAATATGATAGATCAATGTTACATTACATTCAAATGTAATTTACAATGGGGAAATCCTGGCCTGTGCCTGGAAGTGAGGCAGTTCTTCACGAAATGTTGCAAAACAGATTTCCCCGACCATGTTATTCCAGTCATGCGAACGAACCTCGTACTGTATTGCAAATATATCCAGTTTACCGCTCATGCACAACATTCTCTTGGGTACAAGAAAATACAATGTACCAATAATGACTCTAATGTTGTGACTGCACTTTCCCTTGGGATAGGTGACGTCAGAAATGGGGAATAATTCCTGAAGTGAGGCGCGTTCAATTAATACAGCGGTAATCAGTCTCTTTTTAGTCGGGCTTCCTGTAGAAGACCCGACTCTAAAAATGCAGGCCGGTATTATTTGACCTCAAACCAGCAAGTTTTCTACAGCGCATGCGCCCTGTGCCGGCCGCTAAGATAATCACCGAAGGCTCAAACCACATGGCTTATCAGCACGAGACATCGCATATCGTCCTCTTTCTTCACAAACGTTGTTGGAGGAAGGTTGTCGTCTTGTGATCGTGAGAGAAAAAACATTTGAAGGAAGTATGCCTAACAGGCTCATCTCACATACAAACTCACACACCGTTAGCGGTAGACCTGGTCGTTCCGCGGACTCAAAATCATATTTGAAAAAGTCTTAATGTCAAAATGTTATGAAATATCAAAAGCAAATGAGAAAACTGTGAACACAAACTACGAACAAAATGACAAAACAATGACTATTGACTTAAGGTACCAGGGGACCTTCGTGACCACTGTTCACTGAAAGCCGCGTAGCGCGCTAACCACTCGTCCAACATGTATAAAAGTATACATTTTCTTAAAGCTGAATAAATGCAGATTCTAAATATGCTGGAGATTATTTCCTATTTTATAAATATATTTTGTTATTGCACATTTTAGAAAATTCGACCGGCCTTGTTCAAAGAGAATTTTGCACGCGGGAATTCAATCGATTTCTAAACGGAAAGTGCCAATTTGGAGCACACTTTGTTCCAAAAAACCATGTCTCCGATTTTTGATACGTTGCGTCGTTTAAAAGTTATTTGATGATTTATGTGTAAATCGCTTAAAAACACATTAATGAATTTTGACATCAAATATCTCCTCGGCAAAAGCGTTTATCGGAAATCGGAGACATCATTTTTTTAAACAAAATGTGCTCATTACAATGGCACTTTCCGTTTAAAAATCGATTGAATTCCCGCGTGCAAAATTCTCTTTGAACAAGGCCGGTCGAATTTTCTAAAATGTGCAATAACAAAATATATTTATAAAATAGGAAATAATCTCCAGCATATTTAGAATCTGCATTTATTCAGCTTTAAGAAAATGTATACTTTTATACATGTTGGACGAGTGGTTAGCGCGCTACGCGGCTTTCAGTGAACAGTGGTCACGAAGGTCCCCTGGTACCTTTATAACGAACTCTGAAGCTGAAAAGTACTACTCTGATTGCAAGAAAAGCAAGAGCAAGACTGATCTTGATGACCTGAACTTGAATGTCGCCTTGTTGGATGAAGCGAAAGATGATCGTCAACGAAGCAACTGGAAAACTACTTATTCAGCACATGTGGCTTTTACAGTCCTCACAGTAAATATCGTCATTCTCTTGTTAATATGTTTTATTGTGCTAGTAAAATACAGTTAGATTATGTTTATACAATCAGTATTATTATTGTAGAAGCGATCGTTTATCTCGTCACGTCCTGTGTATGGAATTTCATGTATTCAGTAGAAGACTTGGTAAATAGTCTTGATGATTGTGATATACTAGAGAAAGTGATGGATCTAAGCAATGTACACAAGTATAATGATGTTATGGTGACAATAAATGTACAACAATTCAGATCGCGTTATGCAAAGTATGTCCATTATACAAGACGCTCATTGAGAGTTCACTCGTGCCCTGGTGCAATTGCGTTCTGAAATGAAGTTCATAATGACAGACGCATGGGCACCAACATACACAAGAGCGAACTATTTGACCCGTTTGAGCATAGAATTACTTCAGTACGTGTATAGTGTTATTGAAGCCTTTGTAAGCTTGTGACTCCGTTATCATTCTCGGCGCACTCGTCTATGACAAACTTTGGGTCATAACTTCCTCTGCTTTTATGCAATTGCCATAAAACATTGGCAACAATTAGAGCTATCATTCACCTATGATACAATATAATTCGATTGCACAGCAGAACATTTTTTTAAATAATATTAGAACTTGAGTAAAGTCAATGTTTTGGATAAAATTGGATATTGCGAAAAATCTGTCCGTTTTTTTTGGATAAAAGTTTTGGAATCACTTTAGATTGACATAATTCATAACCTGAGCAAGTTTTAGCAAAATCGTTGGAGCTAAAGCACGGCCGCATGAAAATAACCATAATTAAGCACGGAAATTAGCTCCAACGATTGCTTTTGCTCCAACGATTTTGCTAAAACTTGGTCAGGTTATGAATTATGTCAATATAAAGTGATTCCAAAACTTTCATCAAAAAAAAAACGGACAGATTTTCCGCAATATTCAATTTTATCCAAAATATTGAGTTTACTTAAGTTCTAATATCATTTAAAACAATGTTCTGCAGTACAATCGAATTATATTGTATCATAGGTGAATGATAGCTCTAATTGTTGCCAATGTTTTATGGCAATTGCATAAAAGCAGATGAAGTTATGACCCAAAGTTTGTCATAGACGAGTGCGCCGAGAATGATAACGGAGTCTCCTTAAGTATCTTAAACAAAATCAAACGATGGAAGTTATCAGAACCATCTGAACCGATGCAACCTCAAGACGTACCAAATACGTCTGATTGGAGATGTTTATCTATGACTCACCGACAAACAGTCTCCCTCGTCACGCAACTGTCATTGTCATTGTCATAACGTTTGGTATGGCCGGCCTGAGGACCAATATTCCGAGCTATAGACTAGCCTGCGGAGGAGGCTAACTTTCGGAACTTTACAGTATATCAGTAAAAACGTTAATAGCCCGACTTCGCGCTACTAGAGCGTCTTGTTACAAATAAAACGCCAGTATCTCCTCCACAAAAATATTAAGCCAATCAGAAATCCGCTTAGAAACATTTATTAATTTAAAAAGCTACATTTTGGCTAAAGTTCTCCTTCAACCAAATTATGACCCGATTTGCAAATTAAGAACAATCTTTGGACACTGACGAGACAACCCCACAACCAGATTTTAACAATGTCTACTTCCCGACCTACTGGGAAGTAGTATGCTACTCAAAATAACTATAAAACTTATAAAGCTAATCTAATTGAGTAACAATATTTAACATATATAATTTAGCATTGACATCAGTGGTCGTCTTATTATAAATAGAGCAGAAAACTATCAAATCAAGGCAGAATAAGCACACCTAATAACGTAACGCACACGAGGTAAAGACCAAGGTCAAGATGGCTGGATTGGATCGGTTTTCGTGTTGATGTTCGGCCGTATTGTCAGTCTACGACGGCATTTCCCCATTTTTCACGTCGTAGATTGCCGTCACGGACACCAACGATCGTTTTGAACATTATTCGTCAGTGCGCGCGCCGTTATCCTCACGTTCGCGTCGTGGAATTTTCTGATGCTTAAAGGCGCTGTTACACGTAACGTTTTTTCGTGCAACTTGTCTCGCGAAAAAAAATTGTTGCAGGTTGCAAGAGCGTTTTTTACGTGTAACATCCCCTCGCGCGACTAGTTCTTTTAGCTTTTTTGTTGCACGGGAAGTAGAAATAGCTTCTACTTTCTGCAACATTTTTTTACGTGTAACATGGTCCGTGCAACTTGTCTCGCGCCACAACTAGAGCGAACGAGTCGATCACTGAGAAAGGGAGAACTTATAACATAATAAAAACAAACCAAAACACAATTATCTTCGGTAAACATTGCAGACGAGGACGAAAGCTAGATTACGATATTTTCCCAGAAAAGAGTGGAAATGACGGTTTCACGATTACGCGTGCAAGCGGCTGCACGAGATGGGTTTCCTGTGGCCAACAGATCCAACGGATCGACTTGTAAAACGTTTCGGCCACCGGAATCCGGTAGCAGTATTGGACATGTATGCCAGAACTGTGTCAACTGTGGCCGTATATCATCTAACACTTCACCCATTGGTTCTTCTTCCATGATCTTAAGTACATGTGTTTGTAACACACTAGTTGATGCATCTTGGGGTTCCATATCAGAGGTGGGACCAGATAAGATCCATCCCAGATGTGTCTCAATTGCAGTGGGTCCTGACTCCCCCCTTTCATTAAATGAGTGAATTTCCGTTGAGTTAACTCTATCTCCTGATTCTGAATAGGTGTACAAATGACTGGTACAGTGTGAGCAGTGACACACACATCACATCAATTATTTCCTTTAACACACAGTTGTACAGTGTCACAATTGCATATCAGTTCTCCCTTTGAGGCAAAGGTCTTGATAACTAAGGTGTCTGTCTTCAGTGATGATAAGCACAAGGCGTCCTTTAATCGCTGAGATGCATATGACTTCTGTGATCCACTATCAAATAGTATTCTTGCTTTGACAGCCTTTGCTGGATTACATATCACTGCTGTAGAAGTCTGAAGTAATACATCTTCCTTTGTGTTTGTGAAAAAAGTAGTTGTTCCTGGTTTGGCTTCCTGTTTACTTGCAGTTAAACTTAGACTGGGGAATGGCTGTGGGTCAGGGTCCTTGTTGGCTTGAGGCATTGAACTTCCCTTTGATTTATTAGAACAAAGGCTTGGATGATGCCAATAATTACAAATATAGCACCTTCTTGCTATTGGACAGTCGCGACCAACATGTCCTGCTCTAAGACAGTTGAAACACTTTCCTCTCTTTCCAAAAATGTCCTTACGGGCTTTAACATCTGTGACAACTTAAAACACGTTCCAGAATGACTTCGGATATTCCAAAACCAAAATTTCAGCAAATAACATTGAAAAATGAAATTCCTTGCCTAGAAAAGAGAAGATTTTGGCAAGCTTTTATAAAAAGAGGTCCAATCAGCTAACGGGTGTAGGACTGCAGGCAACGTTTTTGTTGTATCATCGAGAAATCTGCTAAAACCAGTCAAATTTGAAATTGAAAATGAAATTCAAATTTGCCAGCTTGACCATTTTTAATGGCAAGAATTCAATTTGCTTATAACATGTTTGCCAAAGAGGAAAATATGGCATCATAAATAAGTGCAAGAAGCATTTACTTGCCGAACCCAACAGTATGTCGGCATTTGCCAACTTCCCTGCAACTCGGCATTTGCCAAACCAGAGAATTCCGGCATATGCCAGCTGAGAGGAAGTTGGCAAATGCCGACTTAGAGAATTCCGGCATTTGCCAGCTGAGAGGAAGTTGGCATTTGCCAACTCAGATAATTCCGGCATTTGCCAACTCAAAGGAAGTTGGCATTTGCCAACTCAGAGAATTCCGGCATTTGCCAACTCAGAGAGAAGTTGGCATTTGCCAACTCAGAGGAAGTTGGCATTTGCCAACTCAGAGGAAGTTGGCATTTGCCAACTCAGAGAATTCCGGCATTTGCCAACTCAGAGGAAGTTGGCATTTGCCAACTCAGAGAATTCCGGCATTTGCCAACTCAGAGAATTCTGGCATTTGCCAACTCAGAGGAAGTTGGCATTTGCCAACTCAGAGGAAGTTGGCATTTGCCAACTCAGAGAATTCCGGCATTTGCCAACTCAGAGGAAGTTGGCATTTGCCAACTCAGAGAATTCCGGCAATTGCCAACTCAGAGGAAGTTGGCATTTGCCAACTCAGAGAATTCCGGCAATTGCCGACCAAAACTGCTACAATCTAGGCTTTAGGTTTCTGTTACCAATGAACAACATTCAATAATAACTTTTTATTTTCAATCATGGTCTTCCTTGAAAATATTTTTTTTACAAAGCAAGAAGTTTCTCAACGTAATGGATTTATCTTGTTGTACACACAATACTTTTCTTTTCTTTTACGTATAAAATCAATTTCGTCAGAAATTATACTGTAATTACGGTAACAAATTGCAACCAAATATAATAAGACTGTCCTTGAATAACTTATCTATTTGAAATGACCAGTTATCGCTATTTTGAAATCGGTTGCATTCAAGTTATCACTTTAATAGCTTGTCCTGACAAAATACATGTACTTGCCACAGCCACTGATTCTGAAATAAACAAACAAAACGTTAACAAAATACCGTACAGTTCCGAAAGTAGCGAGGTCGTTACTTTCGGATTGAGCAACCTTAAGTAACTGTTACTTTTTTGGGGGGGGGGGGGGGGGGGGGGGGGGGGGTCGCTACTTTCGGGGTGCTAAAATCGTTAACTTTTAGGAGCCATACCGTGTACAGGGTTCCCACTGACCTTGAAAAGTCAGTGAATTTGATTTTTTTTTCAAGGTCAGGGAATTGTCAGGGAATTGGTCAGGGAATGTTGTAATTTACCCAAAAGTCAGTGAAAAGTCAGGGAATTTATGTCAGCCTTCACAAAATCGATATGTACAGTGTAGCATAATTATGGGTAACATTTAGACAGATTGTGATCAATCATGATGAAAACTCACAAAAAAGTTTAAAAGTTGTCATTGACCTTATATGGTCCATGTAAATGTATTTCTTCATACATATTACTGTACATACAGTACATACATAAAAAGGCTATAGTAAATGTAAGTCGCACTGCAGGATATCATGTAGTAAAACAAGAGTACAGTATGGTCAGTGAAAAATGGTTTTTGGTCAGTGAGAAGTCAGGGAAAAGCCAGATAATTTTATTTTTCCGGATGAGTGGAAACCCTGGTTATTTTTATGTCAAACAATTCTAGTATCCTGATCTCGAAAATCAGCACTTGTGCATAAGCCATATAGATCACACAATACGCTACACTATATAATATATGCACAGTAGAGTTGCGCAGTGCAAAACTAAGGAATCACCTTAAATACCCCCTCAGCCAGCTTCGGGGACATTTAATCACTAATATCCCTCGGTGCCATGATATTACTTAGGCTTTTTTTGTTCAGATATTTTAACAGCATGTACAATACGAACCAAGACCTGCTCAATCACATGAGTTCCCAGTGGCTCAGTGGTTAGAGCGCCTGACTGGTATCCAGGAGGTCACGGGTTCAAATGCCGTCTGGGCTCAGTAAGAAACCTAGCCTTACGAACTACATTACTAACAATTACCAAGCGAAAAATTACCATATAACTTACAGTACAAACATGTACAATGTTGCGGGATAGATTTACAATGAAATGGCTTCTGATACTTGGACTTAAACTCACCATTGCCAAATATATCAATGATCCATAGCCCATGGTTGTACCTCAACCTGAAACAAACAAAAAGCATACATCGTCAATGTCTCTGATGACTACATTGTACATTCGTTCCCCCAGGGGGTGGGGATTTGTCCAGATTCCTCTGCTCCATTCCCATTCCCTTAAAGGGGCACTGTCACGACACACGCATGCGCGAATCTTGGCTTCAATCTTGAAATCGTTGACCAACGCTATCAAGAGACCCGAGGAAAATTCAAATTCAGTGTGTTAATATATCGAATTATATCATTGTAATCCTTGCACTCTAGAAGATGATACTTATTCAGTACTTAGATTGATTGTTGTTTCGTATTTGTAAGTAGTTATTTTTGGTTTGAAGTCCAATTTTATACGCTTTTTATTTAATCGGCGAGAGCGATGACGATGGCTTCTCATGGCGGCCGCTGGGATGTAGTGGTTGACAACGAATGTATTCAGGCGACAGGTTTATAAGTTTTGGTTTACTGGGAAGATAGAATACGGTTATACTACAGATTCTGAGTTCGCTGTACTTCTCTTTAACAGCTCTGGAGTACCAAAGGAGGTAGGAAAGTATTCCGAACGACAACAACAATGTTTCACAACGCGTCCATTGACTTATTCACTCGAATTATTATGTTCTCAAAAAGAACTCAGTTGTATACATCATATCAATGTATTCCTTCGAGTTCATATGAACTGAAGCTATTGCAAACAACTGTCACATTGTATGAGTTTGTAAATCTGCGAGGTTTGGAAGTAGTGACACAACGACAAAGAGAACTCAGTGATTATACTTTTCACACGGGAATTATATTGTGCAGTTCTTTTTGCACTCTTTTGTACTCTTACAATTTAAGAAAACACGAGTACCTTATACAGTAGTGACATGTACATCTTCGTTAGTCTTTTTTGAAGCAAAGAAGTAATACGGACTTGGTTTTTAGCGATGTGAAATGTGAATAACTTTATCTGAGACCTGAGTTGTCACCTTGGATTGTCTGCTATTTATTGCCGTTCCTTCACCAGAAGTCGCTATAATAAGTACTTATTTCATGAAATATTTAGGTCACACGCTGTAAAGGTTGTATATACTGAATAACTTGGAAGCACTCTGCGAAAGCTTGACGGTAAAACACTTTCAAAACACAACATTGAAATTTGCTAGCGCATTTCTCTTCGTAAACAAACGAGTTCGTTGACCTCTGCATATCATTAAAAATCTCAGCATATCATTAAAATTGACGCATGCGCGCGTCGTGACAGTGCCCCTTTAAGGGTGGACTAACATATTTCGTTACTATGCAACCGCGTTGCTATGGGGTTTTACATGTCTCTTCAATTCTTTAGCTTTGTTGAGGATTTTTTTCTGAAATTTTGATATTTTATAGCCTTGTTAAACATCCTACTTCTCTCTAGGGGTTTTAAATTTCGTTTTAGCAGAAATGAGCAAGCATACAATTTATGAATTGAAAGTCATACAATTCGCGCATCTCCTGCTTGGGTACAACAGGAAAATCAAAACGTCTTTGCTGCATAATAATTTTTATGCCAAATGACAGAATAGAGAACTGTCTAAACATTTTCGTAGGATTATTTTCCGAAATCCATCAATTCAATGCTGAAAAAGAACGGTAAATTTAACAAGACTTCACTGCGCATGCGCAGATTCTCGTTTTCAAAAACCTTCAAAATTTTCGAGCACGTTCACTGAGGGTTTATTTTTTTCTAACCTAGAATATCAACAACGACCTAGTCAACATTGCTAAGCATGCTTTTTAAAAACTGAAGACAATATGACAAGTTATGGAATTTAATCCTTAAAAACAGCTCGAAAAAACGTCCATAAAAAAATCATTTTTCATTTAAATACCAAATCCATGCTCAGTTGTCTGCTCATTGTGTTGTAGAACAAGTGTATAATCATAGATTTACAGTATCTTATAAATCCTTGGGAAAAAAGAGCGTTTTCTGTTTTGATGACGTCATTGTGACGTAATTTGGTGACGTCATGCTCTGACAAAGCTTTCTCCCTTACAATCACTTCCTATAAGTCCCTTCTCTTCTCTTCGAATTTTACGCTTTTTTTGAGGTTTCAAATTTTCCTTAGCAACACCTTGAAATAAATATGTTAGTCCACCCTTAACTTATAAACTAAATTGTATGTAAATTACTGGTACTAAAATAAAGTCTATGTTTCCCCATGTCTATGTCAGGGGGATATCATGTTTGAATGGACATTTGAACAAATCCCCCAACGTCCCCAGGGGTGGCACCCAGGGGTTTGACCGTCAAGTATAAACATGTATAACTACGATTGCTTCAAAATTCCAAAAAAGCACATACCTGTCTAAGCAGGAATAAGTAAGACTTATATTGCTCATTACATCATCCGGTTTCCAGGTCGGTTTCCATCATCTTACGTTGTCTACGACTACATGTAAGTTATCCAAAGTCAAAGTAGGGCACGATATTAGAGTCGAGTAATACGTCTTCATGCTTCAAAAGAAGTAATTGCTTCGTTTTTCGTGAAAGACCATTGCTTTGGGGCTCGAGTAGTAGTCTTGGTGATGCCATCGGTTCGTTAGGGATGTCAGTAGATCGGGCATTTCATGGATTTAGAGCTATGCTTTCCTGGGTTCTTGTGTTCATTGTACGATCGATTGTCCGCTCGTTTTCCGACTGTTGTGTAGGCTGGCTCGTTACGAGACCATTGCTGTAGTTCGTTAAATTCTTTTCACCAGTAAATATTGACGAATACCGTTCCGAAAGTACCAGGGAAATAAAAGAACAATTGAAGCTTGAGCATACAACAAACCAACCGTCAACATGGCGGCCGGGAATAAACAGTCAGGCGTCACACGACCACTCCATATTTGGAACATATCCCCTGCATCGCTTCACTCTGATTGGCTAGAACACGGTTTTGAGCGCCATTTTCTTAGTGTTGTAACGGTTCTAGAAACTATAGAACTCTTTTAGTATTTTATCGTGGAATAATCACTCTTTTCTTCAACCAAATCCCTGGAGAACGACATGGAACAATGGTATGTGTGACAGAGTGCTGTTTATCTATAAACATACAGTGAAATTCAAGAATTTATGCTCATTTTAAAAGGTAAGATTCGATGCTGACATGAATTCCTGATCAAAGTTTCGATTGTATAATCGCAGTATAAAGCTTATACACATTCAGAATACGGTATAAAGCTTTAATACATAACGTCATAAGCTTAATATACAGCAGACATATATTTCCTGCCAAAAGTGTCTATAGACATCTACATGTACAATGTAGAATACATCTAGTGTCTATTATTGTCTATACTCAGTACACCAACCTTTTAAAGTGGCCACCCTCTATTAAGCGGCCTGTTTTAAAAGTCCCGAATCAGTGGAGTTTCACCCATATAAACTCTGCATAAATTTGCTACCTCTATTAAGTGGTATATGTACAATGTATATACACCTAATTTCAAAAACGTTGTCCAATAATAATCAAAAAAGCCAAATAGGATTTCATTAAAAGACAAAAGAAGTGCACTCAAGCTGAACTGTTTCTTTTGTCTTTTTGAATGAATTCGTATTTGGCTATTTGGACAACGTTTATGAAATTAGGTGTATACATAATATACTCTATATCCACTACATGCTGCTTACTAGTGCTGTATATAGACATTGCAATATATTTGTTTATAAATAATATAAACTATGTGTACCTCCCAAGAATGCACGATTTGATTGGTTGCTGAGCGTGTATTATTATGTAATAGATGCACAGAGCAGTGAAAACAATGCAGAAAGCCTGTTTAAAACTACATTGCGTTCCTCTATACTGTATACAGTATATATTTTATGTACAATTGCAGAATAGACAAATAGACACATACCATATATGTACTGTATGTACACTGACAGTATACATTAGCCGGAGAAAACAGCTGTCTCTCATCACGTACATCAATTCCTAGGTGGAATCAATGTATGCGATGAGAGACAGCTGTTAATTTTAATTCTCAGGCTATATGTACCGACAGTATACATATGATATAGTATATACAATGTATAGACAGTATACACCGAATCGAAATATGGCGACCAATTTGAATAACTATTGTTTTGGTCTGACCAACCTCGTGTTCACGTGGAAACACAAAAGCGTTTTCACATGAATGAGAGGTTGGTCAGTCAGGAACAAAGTTATTCAAATTGGTCGCCATATTTCGATTCGGTGTATAGCCATGCTATTTCAATTGTATATTACATACATGCCATGGTTCACTTTGCCTATTTACAAATTTGATTTCATATTTGACACTTTTCGTTTTTTTCTTCAATAGAGTGAAGCATAAACAAATCTAACACAATCATGGTGCTTGGACAAATGGATGCAAAAGAGGTCAAAAAAGTGATAGCTACAATGTAGCACTAAGTGAACAGTCTACAAAATAGTATTGAAATATTTAATTTAAGTTAAGAATTATAGCTTAATATTATACCTTATTATTTTTGTCGTGCAATCGTCATTCAACGTTTTTTGAAATAGCGCATTGTATTTTAAATTCACTCGATATACAATATGCACAGGATTTTTTGTGGACAGATGAGGTTTGAGTGAATGAATACGAGGAAAAAAAAATGACACAAGTGCATAGTACAGTCGAAGCTCTCGTAAGCGACCACTTCAGGAATTTGAAAAAGTGGTAATAACTAGATCAGAGCTGTTGTCGCTTAAATGAGACGGGCCGCGCGCTGAAACAACATAGGCTGGTCGCTTATGAGAGCTTAATATTGCTGCGAGCCGCCAGGCGAGCAGCGAAACTAATCTTGATGGAGTTCCTGTGTCATGTTTGGTCATGTGGGATCTGGGCACTGGGACAAGGGTGGGAATGAGAATCAATAGATATATGGGAGGGAAATAGGTTTCTTGTAAGCTAGAACACATGACAGTAATAAAGTTATTATTATTATTATACTGCATTTTTATTATTTTATATTACCACTAATGTGCCTTGCTGACAAGGGACAGCTACATGTATGCATTGAAAGCTACATGTACGGCAGTGCACAACTTGCAGCACTTCACTTTCTACCAGAAACGACTAGTTTAAGCTCTTGTGATGTATTGTAATACGTAAGCACGATACCTGCACATTGCTACAATATTTAGTATGATGTGCACTTGCAAACAACGTTTCACACAACAATGCACATAGTTTGCGTCTAAGACTTATTGAAGAAGTTATTGAGTTATTGAGTATTTTTGGGATATGATCGATTTGTATGGATAATTCTGTGGGATATGCTCAATGGAATAGAAATACACACTATAGTAATTTAACTTTTCGGTCTACGGATTATCTATAAAGTAGAATAGGCTATAAATAACCTTATGATGTATTATTTAATGTTCAATAAAAGCTTTTAAAATATTTCTTACCACTTGTTTCAATCTTATCTGAAATCTTGGCATATGCCGAAATCGTGAATGTTGGCATATGCCGAATTCGTGAATGTTGGCATATGCCGAATTCGTGAATGTTGGCATATGCCGAATTCGTGAATGTTGGCATATGCCGAAATCGTGAATGTTGGCATATGCCGAATTCGTGAATGTTGGCATATGCCGAAATCTTGAATGCTAGCATTTGCCAAATTCTTGAATGTTGGCATATGCCGAAATCGTGAATGTTGGCATATGCCGAATTCGTGAATGTTGGCATATGCCGAAATCTTGAATGCTGGCATTTGCCAAATTCTTGAATGTTGGCATATGCCGAAATCTTGAATGCTGGCATTTGCCAAATTCTTGAATGTTGGCATATGCCGAAATCTTGAATGCTGGCATTTGCCGAAATCGTGATCAATGTTGGCATATGCCGAAATCTTGAATGCTGGCATTTGCCAAAATCTTGAATGGGACTGGCAATATAATAACTATGTACCATTTATGGTCCAAACAACAGTTTCTATAGTTTAATTTTGAGAACAGAAACAATTTTAGCTGAAAAAAATATCAAATCGGCAAATCAAATAAGATGTCTTCAATATTTGCTAAAATGGATAAAATAACCAGCAAAAATTTGAAAAGTCTCTCGAAAAGTGCTGGGAAATCTAACTTTGGAATATCCGAAGTCATTCTGGAACGTGTTTTAACATGACATTTGCTGCTTTGGTGGTCCCCTCTGCAGTAAGTACAGGTAATACTTTGTCCTCTGTTTCGAGTTTGCTCTGAAAATAAGGCTTGGGCTGAAGTAGGTAGAGTAGGAGTGGTCCTAGCCTGTGTACTCGGCCTTCTTTTCTCCTCGAATTGACATGTATCCATCAACGAGCACATTTCTCTCGCTTCTAGCTCTTCCTTAAGGTGACTCCAACATAATTGCGAGTGCATTTTGTAATATTTTTAACTCGCTCGTATCGCGTCAAAAACACTCGGATATTTCTGCATTTAACACATGTAATAACTCAAACATGTAGGCTTTTAATGGTGTATTCAAAATTTTATTTTTCAGTCGCGTTTGCCGTTACGGGCCGATTTTCTAACAGTGGTTTTTCATAATATTGTCCTCCTGTTCGCTCAAAAATCGTACGATTTCTACGAAACTTCAGATTCTTGTTAAATAGATTGTCATAATTTTGTCAGCCGGGTTTTTAAAAAATCTCTCGACTGCAAGTTGCGCGGCCTAAAAACTGACCATAAAAATAATGCCGCGCAACTTGCAGTCGAGAGATTTTTTTAAAACCCGGCTGACAAAATTATGACAATCTATTTAACAAGAATCTGAAGTTTCGTAGAAATCGTACGATTTTTGAGCGAACAGGAGGACAATATTATGAAAAACCACTGTTAGAAAATCGGCCCGTAACGGCAAACGCGACTGAAAAATAAAATTTTGAATACACCATTAAAAGCCTACATGTTTGAGTTATTACATGTGTTAAATGCAGAAATATCCGAGTGTTTTTGACGCGATACGAGCGAGTTAAAAAAATCACAGAATGCACTCGCAATTATGTTGGAGTCACCTTGATGTTAACAAGGCCGTCAGGTCCCATTTGTCCTTTCCAAGTTTTCTGGTAATCACGAGTTGTAGTTCTGATGGAATATGTTTGTTTATGATTACTTGTTTATCTCCAAATCGTTCCTCCAACATTTGAACTGCTGAAGCGTAGTTTCCTGTGGTTAATGGTAAACCAGCGATTGTACTGAAAGCGTTTCCTTCCAAGAGAATTCGTAAATAGTTGAATTTGTCAATTCACTCAGACTTTCATTTTCATGAATGGCGCTGCGAAAGCTGTCCCATAATGTCTGAAAATAGATTGGGTCTCCTGCGAATTTCCTTATAGCGAGTTTCGGTAGCCTTGTTGAGAGTTTTGTTCCTTGACTAGAGATGTTCGATGAATTAGAAGAATTTCCCTGTGAGTGTGAGACCTCGTGGTGCTTGGCCGCCATCTTGGCGCCGATCCGTACTAGAATTTCGTTGACTCCTTCGTTGAATTTTCCTGCTTCTTCAATTTCCTTGATGATTTCATTTTCCTCTTGAATTGCGTCCAGAATTTCCTCATCTATCTGCTTGATAATCCTTGATCGATCTTCGATTGATTTTTCCAGTTGTTTGAACTTCATTTCCTGAGTAGAATCGTATCCTTGAAAAACGTCGTTGGCATTTTGAATCAAATTCGAAATGTATTGACGATGTCCACGTCTTTGACTCCTGTTCTGCTTTTTCTTTCCGCTAGCTAGACATTTCGTAGACTCCTTATATCCGGCTCGAAGGACCATGTAGAATAACTAGACCCTTTCATTCCTATGTTAACTGTTTTATTTCAAAGGTGACTGTATATTAACTTCCGAACTAAACTCTGAATATTAGAATCATTCGCTACATGATCGAACAACTCAAAGCTTCCCAAGCACATGGGATATTCGTGCGACCTTCGTACAATCTTCGTACAATCTTCGTAAGCACGTGATCAAACGCGATCAAGTTTCTGTACAGTATGTTCACTTCTTTGCGTAAGTTTCCCTTTCATCCCACGCTGCATTTATGTCCCTTGCACTATTTGCATGAATTTATTTGGTAACCACGTGTATAGGGTTAAGCTTCAAGGCCTTGAAGTATGAAACACGTTTGTCATCCACCACAATGACAACAGTTTAACGTCTGATGAGTAATGTTAAACTGGGTTTACCAACCCCACTTCCAAATTCATGCTTTTGTGACCATATGAGCTCACATTCTACACTGAATCCCCCAAAAAACCCTCTCCCATTTTTTTCACAATTCCAAGCCTCGTCCCTCATCCATTTATCCCAAAAACAATAGAGTCCGATTACCCAATTCTCTTTTACGAATCCGTGTATCTCGAAGCCTGGTATCTAGCAAATCAAGCAAGTTGATTGGTTAGATTATTTATCGGACCGGTCTAGATTCTCCCGTAATAACCGATCCGATCCGCACATGCATCTTAAAATCCGTAATCATGGTGTCATATGGTCATATGGTTTCGAGTGAAATTTGGAAGAAATGTGAACTCGTGAGTTTCAAGAAGCTCAAATTTTACTCTAATAATATATATGAACACAAATAAGCAAAACATTAGGAGTATTTCACTGAAAAAACATCAAAATCCTGAAGAAAACAAACCCAGCGCGATCTCAATGGCGGCATGATGATAGCGACAGTAGCGCGCGCACTTCAACTACAATTTTATTCAAATACACAACAGAATCCTCAACTTTCTTGCCATTTTCTTCACCATTCTTGTTCTTTTTCATCAAAAATCCATAGTTCCTCGGTGTATCGCAATGTTTTCGACACCAAAGTCGAGGAAACGTTTGATTTTAAGATTGTTTTAGTTATTCGGCATCGAGCTAGAACTGAATGGGAGGTTTTAATTACGACGTAGTGGTCGTCATGATCTACAAAATGTTCGAGCCTAACTTTCAAAGTCTGTTAGTTTTTCTTCAAGAAACTAGATAACATTTGGTTGTTTGTTTATAAGTAACTTATATTTGACAGATATTTAGACTTCACCGATCTTTTTTTGATGGGTTTCCTGTGGTAGAGCGCGCGCGCGCCATACGTATATTATATTGGGTTCCCTGTGCATAGAAATGTATAATGTGGGGATCCCTGTGTACGTCCTGCGGGACGCGCTCGCAGCAAACAAGGTGTGAAACTGATGGCGTATCATGACCTGATGTGCGGTGGTACTTTTCTGGTGCACTTTTCCGTGAGCCGAAGAGCCGAAGTCGCCGTGCGCTATAGGCCCGTGGGGGGTACCCAGGGTGAAGTCGCTGAAGTTTTGAAAAATGGCGGAGAAGTTGATGAAACAAAACATGATTTTTTCGGCGTAATTGTTTGGATTCTATTCTTCATCCATGGTAAGTTTAGAAGTTCACAATTCATGTCAACTTTACCTAACATTAGACGAATTTCGACGGGTTTAAAGAAGTCATTTTTCATTTTGAATGGCGGAAAATTGCATGTTTTGCTCGACACACGAAAGCCTTGTTGAAAATAATATATTTTCTGAAGTATTTTCTTGAGGTTTTAGTAGTTTTTACTCTAACTGTTCTCTAATAAAAGCACTTGCCTGTACTAGGGCAGAAGGGCTGCAATCAGTTATTTTTCATAAATTATGACTGAGCTATTTGACTTGTGTAGTTGTCAATGATCGAAATACACCGACTTCAAAAGGAACCTCTCAAATGGCTGATAGTCCTTCATTTGTTTAATCATTTAATGTATTTATTATGGGTTGCATAACTAGCGCATGGAGTGCGCCAGGAATGTAAGTGTTGTGTTAGGGAGGGCATGGTTGATTAGCGAGACGCTAATATAAAATGCTGAAACAAAGATTGTTTCCCATTCGCGTCCAACGCTTTACGCGTCGTGTCTCTGAAAATTAAATACCCAACGGTGCACATGCAAGTCAGTAGGTCCTATATATATCAGGTTCATATTATGAATACAAGCAAATAACTTTCCGTTAATCTTAGCCGACCCAGCTTTCATTTCAAACAACCCTGATATACAGTTGTTGAATTCAGATTAGATATACCACTCAATCATGTTATTATAGGCCTTTCACCGCCGTAACCGAAATTCAGATTAATTTACGATTGACAGCTTATGCCGTCCCATTAGTAGGAGCGCTATCCAGCAATCGCGCAAGTGAGCTTGGTTAATACCACTTCAAGAGTGTAATAACGTTATTGGTTAATATTAGATCATTAATATTATTAGATACAACATAAGTTGTATTATGTATTGTGCTTATTTGAGTGAATAAAGACACGCACGCGTCGTCGTGTGGACACACTCCTAAGTCTGTTTTGTATTACATTATAAATGATTTATATTCGGTTGAGCGGGGAGCGAATTAGAATATAAACTGGATATTAATGTGATCTTTTTTCGGGCATAATTTAGTAAACAATTTTTTTCGGGCATAGTTTAGTGAGGGCCACAAGTTTATAAGTGTATTTCACTTTTATGTGTTACCCTCTTGAAATAAAGTCTTCATCATCATCATCATCATCATCAATGGTTTATTTAGGCCCATGAAGTTCGGGCATAAATAACCTTCATTGGGCCTAAATAAACCATTATGCCTTCAAAAGATCATATTAATGTTATATTATTTACTGAATAAGTTCGCTAATGTAGTTCTTTGACTGAAATCTAATCAGAAACCTTGCATTTTTGAAGCTACCAATTCTCGGCTTCATCATCTCATTATCTAGTCTCCTTTACGCGTTGCGTGACGAAATCCCCGCGACGGCTGCAAAGGGGATTTGCAATTGTACTACTATTTATCAGTATTCCAAATGAACGCTTATTTTGGTTATTTTCAAAAATGTCTCGAAATGTAAAAATATTGCTAGAAGCTCGTCGGCTGGATAGAGAGAGAACAAGTCATATTTCATCAGATAAGGGAAAACAAACGACACACAGGACTCAAGTAGACTTGAATCAGTTAGTTTTGAAAGCAGCTGTAGATCTTCAAGCTATTAAAGGTCAGTCAGGATTATAGTTCATCGTTCGACGATGCAGCTAAGGCGCGTTTGTTTTTGTTATAAATGAAACGACTTCTTTCAGAATGGGCCCACACGAATCGGCGTATGCTTTTGTATGTGAAATGAGCGTGTTTAAAGCCCGTGTTTTATTTTCAGTAACTCATGATGGATGTTTATTTTGTTCCACGTTTGAAAAATTCTGAAGGAAAAGGAATCGTAAAAATCGTACTTCAAAACTACATCAAAGCAAAGGCGAGCAAGGTCAATTGTTTCGAAAATAAACAGTGTTTGCATGATAAAATGTAGGTTTCTCCGTGTTCTTTTCAGTACGATTACAGTTGTATGATCCTTGTCTGAGTCATACATCTATTACGCGACCTAATTTTAGAACCGCCGCGTAGCGCTAATTAAAACATAATTTCCACGCTCAATTTAACAGGTCAGTAAACGGCAAAAAAACAATCGAAATCAAAACGTCCTTAGATTTTAGGGATCTATTACAGAAGAAGACGCTCAATGAGCGTAGTCGGGCATTATGACAATGACAGTTGCGTGACGAGGGAGACTATTTGTGTCGGTGAGCGTCGATAAAGATCTCCGACTCTTCAAGGTACGCTGTGGTACGTCTTTAAACGTACTTGAGGTCACTTGAGGTCACATCTTAAATCTAACAGAAGCAGCTTTTGATTTTTAATCGATAATTCCTTTCTGATTTCGAGATAAATCGAACAAGATCTTTCAATGTATGGGCAGAGACAGCAGATTGGTCGAGCTTTGTCACATCATACCGTAGTCTGAATCAACTGGATGTTTAAAAGATACGAAGTTCGACTATCCTCTGCGATAACGAAGAAACCAAAGACGTTATCAGAACCGTCTGACCATGAATATGACCCTCAACTGGACGTACCAAGTACGTGCTACGGAAGTACGATTCGGAGATTTTCATCTATGCTCACGTACCGACACATATATACATAGTCTCCCTCATCACGCAACTGTCAGTCATTGTCAGGTCCCTCCTCACGCAACTGACATTGTCCTTGTCATAATGCCCGAGTGTACGCTCATTGAGCGTCTTGTTTAGTCTATTGTTGGCGGCGCGCGGGCTTCCTGTGGCGTGATGACGGCCTTCGGTTACTTGAATTTGCTTGAATATTAGGTAGAATCAAGAGACCATGAGGGACAGAGAGGGAGTATTCCAGTATAGGGTCTGGGATATCTTAATTTCACTACATCTATTTTTAGAATGCGGACGTCCGAGAAAACTAACTTCCGGTTCAAAGCAGATGTATTGTTTTTTTTAGGCCGAGTATTTTGACTCTGATTTTGACTGAAATCATATCAGAAAAGCATCGCAAGAATTTATTTTATATGGAAAGGAGTTGTTTAAGCTCGAACAGAGTCCAAAAGTCGCCGGCTAGTGTTGTGGTCTGTAGGATTGAATGAACAACATGGACGCCGAAAACTACTGCCGCAACTCAACAAGAAGGTCGCTGCATGAAGAAGGTCGCTGTTTGTACTTTCTTCTTGCTGTTCTGCCTTGAACAATTAAGAAAAACACTGATTCCCAAGAATAGATGTAATCGATTTGAAAGTGCATTAAAGACTAAATCCGATGGAAAATCTAAGGATAAAGTCGTGAAAATTGCGGGGGGGGGGGGGGGGGGGGGGGGGAGGGGGGTACTCCCATATATGGACTATACGGGGACGTGCCGCTGGACAGGGTATGGTTTTTGGCCTCTTTGTCCTGAACAGGGTATATAATTTTATGTGAATCTGTCCTAAACAGGGTATGGAAATGTACGATTGTCGTCCTTAATATGGTTTTATCCGGTATTTAGCCATATATCTGAGATCCGAGCTTCGCCTGTCTTTAGCACTCATCGATCAACATAAAACGCGTTAAAATAGTGTAAAAGAAGACTACATGTGTATGTTGTCCTTTGTCCTAAACAGGGTCTTAAAATAGAGTGTGTTGTCCTAGACAGGGTAGGTATTTTATATATTTTTTGTCCTAAACAGGGTTTAGATTTTTTTTTGTCCTAGACAGGGTAGGTATTTTAGAATTTTTTGTCCTAAACAGGGTCAGGTTTTCAAACCCTCAGCGGCACCCCTATACCCAAACATGGGTCAAGTAACCCCCCCCCCCCCCCCCCCCGGGGAAAATTGCTGGTTTTCCAAAAAGGCTGTTGATTGTTGTAGCGGTGGATGCAAAGCTGCCGGCTTAGCCGAAGACTTTCAAAGACGTATTTTCGTCTCTTTCGTCAAACTATTTCGTCAGAAAGTGACTTCAATTTATTCTTGGATGTGGTTTTAGTGGTATCTTGTAATTATCGTTGTGGCGTTTGAAGAGTTTTCACAAGGATTCAAAAACAAATTTGCCGTGAAACATGATGATGAGCGACAAGATAAGTCACGAGTGAATCAAACCACAGGGAGCCCAAGCTCATTATCTGTGAAGACCGTTGTTTAATTTGCATATTTACAGTAAATGTATGTGGCTTTAAAACATCCCTCCGTATTTCAAGATTTTTCGTAAATAATAAAACTTTTTTTTCACTAATGTGTTGTTCTTACTACTTTCGATGCTGTGACGGCGTTTCAGCGCCATTAGAGCGTGTTTCACGAAAATACCCCTGTAAGAGTAAGAAGGAGACAAGGGAGGAAACTGTTCGAGCGATCCGAACTCAACTAGCTTTACTTCTCGCCAAAACTCGAGCACATACCTCGATCGCACATCAATTTCGACCACATATCCTGAAAGACAGGTAAATTTCCTAAAATTATTGGTGGCTTGATTGAAAATCTGCAATGATTAGCCGACGTGAGGCTCCTACGAACACGGTGAAGCTTCTCAAAAGACGCCATTTTAATGCGTGGGACCAGACCAGTGGACACAAATATGCGAAGAATGTGAAACATGTAAACAAGGTAGCCCCACCAGTGGACCCGTGAGTCTTGTTTTGAACATATTACATCACTGGTAAGTAAGAAATTGTACAGAGCGCAGGGAAAAGCGACAGCGTATGTTTTGGCGGCAAAAAAACAACATCTACATCTGGAGATCGAAAGCAACTTTTTATATCTTGTCGGTCATTTTTAAAAATTCGTCGATCATGAAATGGAAAGTTAAGAGCGATTCTTTGAAAGTTAATATGTGAGCTTTCAGTGGATATTATGAGACAAGTCAAACATTTCAGGTAAACAGCCGAGAACTCAGCTGTGTTTATGTTTATACTTCAAAGGTTGACAGATGAGCAGGCTGCGATACTTCGGACAGCCAAATTAAATCTGGGCATAACCTCTTGCTAACAGGACAAGCTGACACGGGAAAAACTTATCATATAAAAATAATTTTTCATCGTCTGAAGAATGTGCAAAAAACGTCGCTATAATCTGTTCGAGTGGAGTGCCACAGTGTACGTCGACTTGGGATTGAACACAACCTGAAACTCGGGTTAATTTTACGGCCTTGGAACTGCCGATCTGCCATGGAATCTTGTTGTGAATCGTGCTTTGGCAAACAACTTTGTGTGTGAGATAGTCAACAGCGTCGACGTGATAATTTAGGATGAGATACAATGTATGTTCAAAACAAGACTCACGGGTCCACTGGTGGGGCTACCTTGTTTACATGTTTCACATTCTTCGCATATTTGTGTCCACTGGCCTGGTCCTACGCATTAAAATGGCGTCTTTTGAGAAGCTTTACCGTGTTCGTAGGAGCCTCACGTCGGCTAATCATTGCAGATTTTCAATCAAGCCACCAATAATTTTAGGAAATTTACCTGTCTTTCAGGATATGTGGTCGAAATTGATGTGCGATCGAGGTATGTGCTCGAGTTTTGGCGAGAAGTAAAGCTAGTTGAGTTCGGATCGCTCGAACAGTTTCCTCCCTTGTCTTCTTCTTACTCTTACAGGGGTATTTTCGTGAAACACGCTCTAATGGCGCTGAAACGCCGTCACAGCATCGAAAGTAGTAAGAACAACACATTAGTGAAAAAAAAGTTTTATTATTTACGAAAAATCTTGAAATACGGAGGGATGTTTTAAAGCCACATACATTTACTGTAAATATGCAAATTAAGAGTGATTGTCTGAGAAAACCAGGCAAAGTTGAAAGATGGGGGTCGGCCAATTAACCTTAAACATATAGCATTTAATGACTATCCGAAATGATTAAGAATGGTGGTATTTAGAGATTTCTCCGGTCTTTCGTTCCATAGTTAGACCACCCCCCCTTGTTTTGGCCTTTGCCGGCCCTGACATCACACTAAATATATGGCAAGTTTGACGCTCGATAAAATATATTTCGCTCCATTTATAGGTACCCATATTGATTATTTATGTTGTTTGCCATCTAAATTACATTCTTCATGGCCAATATCCTAAATTTAAACAAACACAAATTTTTCATCGAATTTTGCAATTACCTTGCACGTGCCAAAATATCGTATGCTAATTTTGAGGCAATTTCGAAATGGCTTTTCTCAGAGGTGCGGCGGTTTATTTAAATTATTTGTTGATATATTGCAAGCCTGACATATTCTGTGTCAAAATCAGCAAACTTCAATTTGAGCCGTTAAAATCCGTTTGCACGAGACACGCTCAAATTTGCTATATTCTGGTATTTTTCCCGCCAAAATTGATGAGTTTTTTTTTTATTCAACTGAATAACATTTCCCAACTCTCATAATATGTTGCGTAACGATAGCCTAAATCAATTCTACACATTATAATACTTCAGGACTACGATCATATCTATTATTCATTTCATCGAAACTCAAATCAAACTACGATACGATGTCGAAAAATCAACTGAATTTTCCCGCGAAATTAGCCCTACACTGTACTAGTACTAGGTGAACTAGGTCTTGTTTTCGTTACTTACAAATATTTGAATTACAATATTTGAACCTCCGTCGGCAATATCCAAAATCTACCAGTCTTCTAATATGGAAAACTCAAATGTTTGACTCTCTTATTTGAAACTATCGGCAAGTTTCTATGCGAAATCAACCAATGTTTTGTCACGCAAGGGAACGTGTTGTTAATTAAATAATAAATAATGTAACACTTTTTCATCGCGGTAGTTAAAATAGGATATCACAAAACAGTTAGTACAATGGAGATATCAATTTTACCATTTGTATCTAGAGGATATTACATGGTGGGCTGGCGCGAAGATATGAATATTGACTTTGAGTGTTGAAAACAATATTTTACGGATGAGTGCATGCAAGATAAAATTTCTGTATTTAAACCACCGTGTTTGTTCTTTTTATTATATATAATATATATTTATAACAAAACAAAATTCCTATAAGAAGATCCCCCTCCACCCAAATACAAGCCCATGGGGGCATTTTAAGGATTGACACGAAAATAAGTCATATGGCCATGGTAGTCAAGCTAAAATTTTTTTTTAAATAAAATCTAAATATCGGGCTATATATACTGTATGTATAAATAATATTAACATACAATAGAATACATAGTTTTAGCACTAAAAAAATAATTGACAGAAGCACTAATTAGGGCAGCTATTACAATTATTGTTTCCAATGATATTGTCGAGTTTCTCAGTTGTGGCGTAAATGACGCTTAAAATATTCTAAACTTGTTTTTTCCTTATCTTTCTTGATTTGGACCATATGTACGGCAAAAAGGACCTGAGAGAATGTTTTCCATATTGTACAGTGTTATTATAAATCATATCTAGGAATTTCAAAATCTCTGTTTGTAAGTGTATAAATATATTTTTAAGGTTAAATATTTCATTCCATTTCATTTTAGTAGCTTAGCTTAGCTTATCTTCATGGACAAGTTGACATATGCCGGCTATGGCTGAATACAATCGTATTTTGGGGTGAAAGTGGTAAATGCCAAGATGCTGAAGTGCGTAACGCCGGCAACCAGGACGTTCAACCAGCATCTAGTAGTACGTCATTGAAAACCATGAAAAATTCGTTGATGGTGACTGTGAAGAGATGAGTGGAGGACACCACAACAGATCAGCCAGCTCTTCTAGACGACATTGTTACGGAGGTTCACTCAGGGGCGGATTTAGGGTGGGGCGAAGGAGGCGCACACCCCTACTTTTGGAAATTTAAATACCTTTGTTGCCAAAAAAAATATTTACATACAATTTGGTTGAAACCAATGTCCAACCTTCTCCTTGCCAAATCTATGGATCCGCCCCTGTCCCTGGCAGCTCGATGCAGCAGATGGCTTTACCAAAACATCCGATTGTAGTCGGCCAAAGACTCAACTAGTCATCTAGTCCATGAAGATAAGCTGGGTTGTTGAAGTGCATGGGCGGAATTTTCTATATCTGACCACGGTCCAGGTGTAATCAACAGTGAGGGCGACGCCTATCGACCTGGTATCTGGGCAGCCCTTCAACAACACAAATTGAAAAACATTTTTCCCTTTTTTTGTTTTGTTTGTTGTGCTTTTTTTTTGTGTGTGTGTGTACAGTTGACGTTTTGAGGACTAGTCACTTGGGTGACAGTTGGTGAAAAATAACAAAGGACAAAAACAAATAAGGTACAGATAGGGAAAAACTGTGCCTTCGGCCTTGAAAACGGACGTATGCTCAAGACCATGGAGACAGTATTTCCCTATCAGGACCTTCCATCCGCTAAATAAACTCTATTTATTTTGAATTACTAACAACACGCTCCCTTGCGTGACAAAACATTGGTTGATTTCGTATAGAAACTTGCCGATAGTTTCATATAAGAGAGTCAAACATTTGAGTTTTCCATATTCGAAGACTGGTAGATTTTGGATATTGCCGACGGAGATTCAAATATTTGTAAGTAACGAAAATAAGACCTAGTACAGTGTAGGACTAATATTTCCGCAGGAAAATGCAGTTGATTTTTCGACATCGTATCGTAGTTTGATTTGAGTTTCGATGAAATGAATAATAGATAAGATCGTAGTCCTGAAGTGTTATAATGTGTAGAATTGATTTAGGCTATCATTATGCAACATATTATGAGAGTTGGGAAATGTTATTCAGTTGAATAAAATAAAAAACTCATCAATTTTGGCGGGAAAAAATACCAGATTATAGCAAATTTGAGCGTATCTCACGCAAACGAATTTTAACGGCTCAAATTGGAGTTTACTGATTTTGACACAGAATATGTCAGGCTTGCAATATATCAACAAATAATTTAAATAAACCGCCGCACCTTTGAGAAAAGCCATTTCGAAATTGCCTCAAAATTAGCATATGATATTTTGGCGCGTGCAAGGTAATTGCAAAATTCGATGAAAAATTCGTGTTTATTTAAATTCAGGATATTGGCCTTGAAGAATGTAATTTAGATGGCAAACAACATAAAGAATTAATATGGGTACCTATAAATGAAGCAAAATGTATTTTATCGAGCGTCAAACTTGCCATATATTTAGTGTGATGTCAGGGCCGGCAAAGGCCAAAACAAGGGGGGGTGGTCTAACTATGGAACGAAAGACCGGAGAAATCTCTAAATACCACCATTCTTAATCATTTCGGATAGACATTAAATGCTATAAGTTTAAGGTTAATCGGCCGACCCCATCTTTCAACTTTGCCTGGTTTTCTCAGACAATCACTCTTAAACAACGGTCTTCACAGATAATGAGCTTGGGCTCCCTGTGATCAAACAAGCAGTGAAAGTAAGCGTGTTTGTTGTGTGCTTGTGTATTTTCTTTGCCTAAAATGACTTAAAAATGGATTGTGAATATTTTTTGTGTGTATAACGGCATCTGAATGACTTGAAATCTCTGTAAAAACTACGGTCTACTTCATTCAAGTTTTGATTCAACGTTTACTGGATTCACTGCATGAGTCTACAAGTTGGCTTATGCCGCTTCAGTGAAAATAAAAAGTTGAGCGCAAAACCGTTCAAAATTACTTTGTTATCCATCGAGTACCATTTAAAATAGAGGCCGCATCACCGGTATATTGTATTCCCTTGTTTATGACTTTGCTCAGTCAGAATCAAGTACTGATATGATGCTGAAACGAATAAGCTTTATTATGTTAGTTTATACCGAATTTCTGCCTGGTGTAGCACTTTGCCAAATTAAACTTGGGAAAGATACTCTCTCAGCAAAGAAAGGGAAACGAAAAATAACACTGATCAGAAAGCAGGTCTCAAATGGAAGAAGAATTAGACATTTTGGTGCAGATGAAAGAAGCAGTTTTGTTGACAAAAAGCCGATTGTTAGTTTCTTTCCGCGGGACATTTACATTTTCTTTGTTATCATCTGACTCATTACTGCCGTCTCGAAAGTCTAATACTGAATCTATAAATTATCCGAGCCATTTATAAAAAGTAATCAAATTCAAAAAAAAAAAACAACAACATGGTTTTATTTCGCCGGGATAGAGTATTAAAGATAGATCTTAGCCGCCATCTACTTTAAACCGGAAGTTAGTTTTCTCGGACGTCCGCATTCTAAAAATATATTTATTGAAATTAAGATATCCCAAGAATAGCGCGAGACTCCCTCTCTGTCCCTCATGGTCTCTTGGTAGAATTCCATAGTTCATATGAAACTCGCGCGCTGATTGGCTGAGAAGCAAACCGGATGAGAGGGAATTCAAATTCAAAAGCTGAATTCAACGATATATAGGGATCCCGCGCTGAATTTTGTATTTAAGTTCGATTTTCGTCTTTGTTTCTCACCAAGAGAACATATAAACATTGAGATTGCTTACAAAAGGAACAATTAAATTCAACATCACAGAGAATTGATGGCACGCTTCATCTCTGTCCAAAGCTTCTACTTCATCGACGATTAGATGTTTCTGGATCCACATATTCTCAGCTACTTTTAAACTTGATTGATCTTCTTGGCTTGGTACTTTGTTTTCAATGACTGGAAATTCAAATTTGCCTCGACCTTTTTGAACCGTTGGAGGAGACAATAGACGCCGAAGCAGCACAATAGAGGGTTGATCATAACAATAACAAACCTGTCAAACCTGCCACATCCCCTTTTTAATTAATGCAGCTCCCCATTTTGGCTCCCCATTTTGGCTCATTCTTTTTGCTCACTCTTTTTGCTCATTCTTTTTGCTCCACCTACTCATTAACAATTCCTCCCCACTTTCCTCCCCCTTCCTCCCCCTAAATTACTTAAAACCTCCCCCTAAACCCGGCTCATGCGGTCCCTCCTATACTACTGTTAAGGGCCTACTTCATCTACTCCAGTCGCTTTCCCATATTCATTTAGTTCTCTTCGGTGCGTTCTTAACCTCCTGCATTCGCCATCTTCCTAGGTCTATTTTTGCAATCTCTTCCACACCTTCTACCTCTTCTTCTTTCACTGTGTTTGCTGGGTTCTCTTTATTTAATATTTCGCTATTTAAAGTGCTCTACCCATCTCTGCAGCAGCAGCCTTTCTTGCGTTCCTGTCTTAATTCATCACTTAGAAGAGAAAGCTGAGGTGGCAGAAAAAGCGGCGGAGAGTGGTAGGTCGGTCAGTTCATAACTTCTACCACTCTCGGCGCCGCTTTTTCTGCCACCTCAGCTTTCTCTTCTAAGCATTTCCTCTTATCCTCCCTTGCACCCTTTTTAACTGGCTCCTCATCCGTTACTTTGTACTGACCTGTTCTCTGCTTATGTCTTTCAATCGTTCTGATCTTGTACATTCCATCATTAATTTTGCCTCATTCCAATCTTTCATTAGCTTTCTACTATGTTTCGTCTCCCATCCATGGCCGTTTACTCTGCTTCTTCGTCATCCCAATGATTTTCTTTGCGGCTTCTCTATACACCTCCAGGAAGCTCTCGTCTTCTTTCTCTGGGTCTTCTATGTCTCCTAACGTTTGAAACCTGTTCTTCATGATCACCTCGGCATTGTATTTCTTCCTGATCTCCTCATTCTGCAACTTGCGTACATAGAATTTCACGCTTCCTTTCGTTTCTCCTTCCTTTCTTGCCAACTTTAGTCTTAAATTATTTTTCTGGGAAATTAAAACCTTTGAACCGTTGAACCTTTGAACCTTATTCTAGTTCTTACATTTCCCTCGTATCCATTAATATTGATGTTCTCATGTAACCGTTTACAATGATGTGGTCTATCTGATTTACCGTCCTACCATCCGGGGATCTCCAGGTCAGCTTTGTGTAGGAATATTGTCCCAGTAATAATTAGTCCATTCACGTACTGTAAAAATCGCAAATCAGATTGTTCTTCGTTGTCATTCGTGGTTCCAGTTCCATACTTCCCCAATACTTCTTCCCTGTTCGCGTTGTTTTCTCTCACCTTTACTTTCAGATCACCCATCACCACAATCATGTCCTGCTTATTGCAGTCTGTCGGTAGAATTGTAGAATTTATATTTGTCTGATCTTCATCTGTCGCGTCGTTGGTTGGTTGGTGTATATGTTTGTATTACGTCAATTATTTTGTATCTCGTGTAAAACTGTGCTTTGACTATTCTTTTTCTAATCGGTGACCATATTCTAATGTCATAATGGCTCTCTTTGTCTTCGCACTCATCATTATGGCTACTCCCCCTTCAAGCACCTCGTCACCACATACGTATACTAATGACTCACCGCTTTGCAGCATCATTGAGCCCATCCCCTTCCACCTGCTCTCACTTATTCCTAATATTTCAATTCCGGATTCTCTCATTTCTTTGGCTACCTGCGCTGTTTTTGCTGTCACTGTCATAGTTCTTACATTCCAGCATCCGATGTTAATCTTTCTTTTTTTTTGTTGGAGGGGGGGGGGGGGGGGGGGGGGGAGATCAACGATACGGTATCGCTACTGCACGGGACGAACCGTAACGGAACAAGTTCCCACTCATACGAAAACGACTCTATCTAGCTCATACAAGGACTTACAGTCGATTAAATAGAAACCAAGCTTATTGGCATACATTTTCGGAAATGAAATTCAGTAATTAATCATTTAATAATCGAACGATCCAATGTTTGAGGCAGAACAGTTATTTTTAAGCGGCGTACGTCAACACATTATAAACGCCTGGTATTGATTATTTCCAATGGGACCTGTAGGAAATGTCTAATAGTAATGGTGGCTATACTAACATAGTTAATAAGCGTTAAAAGCACATGGTCCAGATTGTTCATAAGTTGTCGTGTAATTGCTGATGCTATATTTAAAATGGCTCTACCGCCATGAACTAATACATATAAACTGATGGTAAAATAAAATTACGGTGATCGGAGGCTCGGGCTAAAATGAGTCTGAGTCGGGCTAAAACATATTTACGCCCACGAACATCAACTCTATTATTATATTATTTAATAGCTAGTATTGTCTGCTTTGTTTGTAGAAATTGCATGTATTTTAATATAAGATTATAGGAAAGTTTTATTCTTAATATAAATGTTTTAGATTAGGAGGGTCACAAGTTTAACTAAACGCTTTAATGTATAATTCACCCTCGTGAAATAAAGTGCATTAAAAGTTCAGCCATTAAAACTCAAGGGCCTGGTCACTCAACCATAACATTTGAGCATAAAATACATTTCTTTATAAAACGGAATTCGAGATTGAAAACCTTAATCTTGACTGATTATTGCATCGCCTGCTTAATTTCTTCTCTCAGTTTCTTTGAAATATCACAACTACTTTTCAAAGTTCATCTTCATCTTTTTATGCCACCGTCTAGTGCTACTGATCGACAAAATATTTTCACATGACGTCATGGCGGCCATGTTGGATCCCCATAACAAAGTATTAGCTTATCTTATCTGTACCACCAACAGGCTTAGGTTATTGCAAGGCTAGCAACACAACGGATTTGTAACCGATGCAACCTGATCCGATTAGTTACGCATTCTTGACGATCTTCCTGCTGTGGCATATTATGATTGAATTCACAATTCGTAAACATTTGATGATAAATCATTTCAATCTGTAGACAAAACAACAAAGTCTAATAAATGTGTTATTTTGACTTCATTGCGTGCCGTCATTTTTTTAATCAATTAATAAGATATTTTGAGTGATTAAGGCGGTGATAAATTTTAAAAAAAAAATTTTTTTTTTGCACGAACCGCCCAACTGAATAATCGATAACCATATAACGTGTAGTAATGATTGTTTTTCAATGCTATACCTGTACACATGTCTTATGTTAGTGGTGGCGATACTAACATACTTTAATAAGCGTTAACGAGAACCAGTTGGCGCCTCGTGTGATGTAATTCATCTACAACAATCTTAGATAGGGTGTAAACAGTCGACCCCGACTCCATTCAATGCCATAACGTCCATCGTTCTTCCGAGTAAAGGTTGGTGCAATTTTGTTTCATTGAACGTACAGTAACTTTAATCTTTTTACCAGCTGCAATTTCATCTCAACAGAAGAAATGATGGTCCTAACTGTTTTTGTGTTTGTCTCTCTTTTTGTTTCTTTTCAGTTTAAAATAACATTCTAGATTGCTTTGTCTTTAAATATTTTACCATTGTCTGAATTATCTTCGTTTTTTGTGTTTTCTGTAAATACAGAGAGTTTATATGACATTGATATTTTGTTCTTGTGACTTTTGAACTTATCGATTACTACTATAATTTCAAGTTTGGAATCGCCGTACAAAACGAAAAGGGAATTGGCGATGGAATTATACATCACAGTTTACAGCATTTGGTTGTTGTTTTTCTTCTTGTTTTTCGATCATATCCTGCACGTCCGATTCAGTCACATATTATGTTACAACATTTTAAAAGTAAGTGTGCTAGAATAAAAACGATCATTTTCTTAATCGAACACAACTATTCAAATAGGCTCCCTTTTTTCAGTACCAAACATAGATTTGTTCATTTTATTAGAACGAATTTCTTTTGGGAGACATCATATTACTACTCAACTAATTACACTTTTTGTTCGCTATTGTAACACTTTCAAGACGATCTTTCAATCTTTTGGATTTCATCGCTGTTTCCCTGATCATGAGAAAGGTGTCCTTTGCGATATATTGTGTGCAAAATAAATAAGCATTTCGTATGGCAATTCTCTATGACATAAAAAAAAAAAACGTTTACATATTTTTATTATTTCATGGCTACCTACATATCTTTAAAAGCTTTACAATATCAAGTCAACAATAACATGTTAAACTTTCTTCATATTTTAGGTCAGTCTTTCAGATTAGCAAATCACTTGTGCCAAGCGATTTTCGGTACGATTATCCTGAACCTTTGCTATAAATTAGCTCTACACTTCAGCTAACATGTGATTAAATTTCGTTGTATTTATTATTGAACTTTTGTAAATATATTGTATTATATCATGTCCGTTGGTATACGTAGTTCTAATTGTGAACAGATGTTTGTAATTGTGAAGGCAATTTTGGCTTGCTTTTTAATGGCTTAATATTGTGTACTATTCTCGGTTTCAAGCCTTGCAATTCGATGTACAAGTTCCAAGTTGTCTTAAGACAATCTTTATATTCGTGTTATTTCGATACGAATGATAGAAAAATGTCAAAACGAAGTGAAGTCAGACGACAACGCTAAATTGCTATTGCTGACGTGTTCGCATGTTCATTGATGCATGCCGTTCATCACGCTCGTGTAATTGCTAACAACGCAATGGCGCAAATTTGTATTACAAACGCGGACTTTCTTATACACGAAAAATCAGTCCATAGGCGATAGGCTATAGGTCGTTCCAAGACCGAACTGCATTATGGTAACAGCTTGAATGTCGTGGATGCCAGAGAAAATTCGATTCAAAATTTGTTTTGCCCTGTTTGAAATCAAGTAGTTACAATATCATACAGTTTGCACTCTACTGTAATCATCTTTATTTCCAAAATTGCAGAGCAAACTGTATCAATTGTTTTGGATTTACAAACCTTAGAACATAACGAACAGCAAAGCATGTGATTTTAGTTCAAACAATGACTAATAATTTTGTTAAAACAACTAATAATTATACATTTCCAGTTTAGAACGTCATTCGATAAACCATGTGGACAAACAGCTTTCTTTCAATGGTTCTTATGTTGTTGCTTATTCACGATGTAGCAGCTAATCAAAGAAAAAAGAGTAACCAACCTCAGAAGGTAGGAATAATAGAAGCACGCTTCTATAACCTATTTTATTTTGAAGGTCCCTGCTTAACTTTTCCATCACCAAAATCACAGCATTTAAATGGCGTCCAACACGGCCGAACAAAATTGAACTGTGCATTTTACATTATACTTCCTGTATTCTTGCCAATATTTTGCATTTGACTTACAGCATTACATATTGTAAGTTGTAGCTTCTATAAATATGACATTCAACACAAGTTTTATATTTGGCTTACAACATTACATATTGTACAATTTATTTTGTATCATGCCAGTTTTTAATTTACTTCAGTTTTGTACCATAACTGCTGTTTCAGGGGAAGGGCCATTTTGCCAAGAACGTCCAATTGATGAGTAATGGCGTACATGAATCAGGTAGGGATGACATTGTTTAATATAGGGCAACGAAGTCCATCTCCATCTCCATCTCCATCTCCATCTCCATCTCCATCTCCATCTCCATCTCCATCTCCATCTCCATCTCCATCTCCATCTCCATCTCCATCTCCATCTCCATCTCCATCTCCATCTCCATATCTCCACATGCACATCTCCATCTACATATATTCTATATAGAGATTATTCTGTTTATTACACGTATCACGAGAATTTTCATAAAATAGTTTTAATAGTTATGCAAATTAAAGACTCACATAATCAAACCAAATGTCAGCTAAATGATTCAATATCAATAGAAATAGAAAACATCAAAGTACATCAACTCTTCAAATGAATTATTTTAAAGTCTTTCTAAATACAGCCATTTTTTTCAGCTCAAAATCTGGAAAGCCATTTAAGAGGGAATGTCCACTCATACCGAGCAAAATCGGAAATATATGGCACATGACGAAAAATTAAAACTCTTCATATTTTGTCCAAAAATACCCTATTATAGTCTTAGAAACGTGGTGGGATTTGTTTGTGAAAATATTTATTTAAACGCCAAAAAAATATAAAAATCCGTGACGACCCGCGTACCTTGAAAACACACGAAAAAATCGTGAGTCATACCTCCTCGTAAACTTCGCTATTTCTGCTTCGCATCAGACTAAAGTCCTATTTTGACCTTGCAAAGTCGTAGTCAACGTGTTTATGAGTATTTTGAATCCAATTATAAACCTGTGGCTTAATTGTATAGGTCACGGCGAGTCGCTGAAAATCACTAAATTTCGCCTCCTCAAAATTATTGTTTTGGAGCAGTTTTTCAAAATAAAGTTTCCCCTCTCGGTATAATTAAATTTTACTTGAAATTTAGATTTTTTGAAAGTAAAAGTGCTACTCTAAAAGGGGGTATGAAAATCTTCTTGGGGCTTTTTATCAGCGTTGAAAAATAAATATCTTAAAATGACACTAATCACAACATTTAGCTGTCAACAACTACTCACAGTCGGCACATACTTTGTACCAAATGACCGAAAGCTTGGTGATTTATTCTATTTTCTTTGGTATTCAGTTCTAAACAACAGTTATAACGTCGTATTTAGCTGACCTGAAATATCAGGGTCCATAAATGTCATAAATATATCAGTGAGTCTAACCTTATTGTTGACGTGCGTGTCAACAAGATCAGTTTACTTAGATTACCTAAGTATAAATCAACTTGCAGCTATCGACAACGAATCATGAATATAATTATTTTGTATTTGAGCTTTTTAAGCGTTGGTTGTGATCCCCTTCTAAAGAAATGTGTAAAAAGAGACATCGACATTTTGTGTATATCAGTCTTGGGTTGAGAAAGATAATTTATGCAAATAGTGCCGGGAGAATTAAATATGATTGGCAGATAATATATGTACAAAAACAAACTTCTGTAGGTTCAATTCCATAAATTTTCTCAAGAAAAAGGACTAGTGTTCTTCATAGTTTTGATAGTGGATCAGCGCTTTACCGTGGTATAATAAATGGAACTGGTTATATGTTCCTTTCAAAAGCTGATTGGAGGCGTTAATAATGCGCCTCCGAGAAATACATTTTGTAACACGCTCGCAGTGTTGCAATCAATGACTCACAAGTAGAGCTCACTGAGAACATTGCCTTGATAAGTCTAAAGTATACCACCTCTATGGTATGCTGTTCAAACTATGTTAAGGTCCAACTCTCTGTAACGGCCTACATTTCATCAGTGTTATTGAAACCTGTCTACAACGGTCACCTCTGCACAACGTCCACCTCTGTACAATATGGTCACCTCTACACGTCCACTTCTGCACAATGGCCACGTACCTCTGCACAACGGCCATCTCTGCATAACAGCCACCTCTACACAACGGCCACCTCCACACAACGGCCACCTCTACACAACGGCCACCTCTACACAACGGCTACCTATACACAACGGCCACCTCTACACAACGGCCACCTCTACACAACGGCTATCTCCACACAACGGCCACCTCCACACAACGGCCACCTCTACACAACGGCCACCTCTACACAACGGCCACCTATACACAACGGCCACCTCTACACAACGGCCACCTCTACACAACGCCCACCTCTGCACAACGCCCACTTCAGCACAACGACCACCTCTACACAACGACCACCCGTCCACAACGCCCACTTCTGCACAAAGACCACCAGTGCACAACGACCATTTCTGCACAACGACCATCTCTACACAATTACCGCCACTTCTACACATCGGCCAGCTCTATACAACGGCCACCTGAGCCCACCTCTACACAACGGCCACCTCTGCACAATAACGCCAACTTCTGCACAACGGCCACCTCTACACAACGACCACCCGTCCACCAGTGCACAACGGCCACCTCTGCACACAACGGCCACCCGTCCACGACCTTTTCTACACAACGACCATCCCTACACAACGGCCACCTGAGCCCATCTCTGCACATCGGCCTCCCGTCTGACTCTGCACAACGACTACCTCTATACAACGACCAACTTCTGCAGAACGACTATCTCTACACAACCGCCACCTCTAAACGGCCACTTCGCCACCTCTACACATGGGCCACCTCTACACAATGGCCACCTCTGCGCAACGGCCACCCTTCCAGCAGTGCACAGCAGCCACCTCTAGACAACGCCCACTTCTGCACAAGGCCAGGCCCACTTCTGCAAATAGACCACCTCTACACAACGGCCACCTCTGTACTACGGCCACCATGAGTGCACTAAGCCCACCTCTGCACAATACCCATTTCTGCACAAGGGACCATCTCTACACAACCGCCATCTCTACACATTCCGCGCCACCTCTGCACAACGGTCACTTCTGCACAACGGCCACCTCTGCACAACGCCCACTTCTGCACAATGCCCACCTCTACACAACGGCCACCTCTACACAACGGCCACCTCTGCACAACGGCCTCCGGTCTGACTCTGCACAACGGCCACCTCTACATAACTACCGACTTATGTAGAACGCCATCTCTACACAACCGCCACCTCTACACAATTGTCACTTCTACACAACGGCCACCTCTGCACCACCCGTCCACCAGTGCACAACCACCCACTTCTGCACAACGACCATCTCTACACAACTGCCACCTCTACACAATGGCCACATCTACACAACGGCCACCTGAGCCCACCTCTGCACAACGGCCTCCTGTCTGACTCGCCCGACTCTGACGGCCTCCCAGGCCACTTCTGCACATAGACCTGCTCCTCTACACAACGGCCACCTCTGTACTACGGCCACCTGTCCAACAGTGCACAACGGCCACCTCTACAAAACGCCCACCTCTACACAATGGCCACCTCTACACAACGGCGACCTATACACAATATTACAAATATAGGCTGTTACAGAGAGGTGGACGTAGCCAATTCCCAAAGAGGAGCGACGAGCTGGACAGATGTAGCCTTCACCGCAGACTCTTTGGCGGACGGAAAGAACACCTATAAAGCGTCTGCGGGGGCGCTCGAGCCGGCTAGGACAGATGCTCCACGTCGAAATATCACGCGCGAATGTGAATACTGAAGCACATGCTAAAATGAACTCGACTTCTGAGCCATTGATTGCAACACTGCGAGTGTGTTCCGAAACGTCTTTCTCGGAGGCGCATTATTAACGCCTCCAATCAGCTTTTGAAAGGAACATATAACCAGTTCCATTTACTATACCACGGTAAAGCGCTGATCCACTATCAAAACTATGAAGAACTCTAGTCCTTTTTCTTGAGAAAATTATGGAATTGAACCTACAGAAGTTTTTTTTTGTACATATATTATCTGCCAATCATATTTAATTCTCCCGGCACTATTTGCATAAATTATCTTTCTCAACCCAAGACTGATATACACAAAATGTCGATGTCTTTTTACACATTTCTTTAGAAGGGGATCACAACCAACGCTTAAAAAGCTCAAATACAAAATAATTATATTCATGATTCGTTGTCGATAGCTGCAAGTTGATTTATACTTAGGTAATCTAAGTAAACTGATCTTGTTGACACGCACGTCAACAATAAGGTTAGACTCGCTGATAAATTTATGACATTTATGGACCCTGATATTTCAGGTCAGCTAAATACGACGTTATAACTGTTGTTTAGAACTGAATACCAAAGAAAATAGAATAAATCACCAAGCTTTCGGTCATTTGGTACAAAGTATGTGCCGACTGTGAGTAGTTGTTGACAGCTAAATGTTGTGATTAGTGTCATTTTAAGATATTTATTTTTCAACGCTGATAAAAAGCCCCAAGAAGATTTTCATACCCCCTTTTAGAGTAGCACTTTTACTTTCAAAAAATCGAAATTTCAAGTAAAATATAATTATACCGAGAGGGGAAACTTTATTTTGAAAAACTGCTCCAAAACAATAATTTTGAGGAGGCGAAATTTAGTGATTTTCAGCGACTCGCCGTGACCTATACAATTAAGCCACAGGTTTATAATTGGATTCAAAATACTCATAAACATGTCGACTACGACTTTGCAAGGTCAAAATAGGACTTTAGGCTGATGCGAAGCAGAAATAGCGAAGATTACGAGGAGGTATGACTCACGATTTTTTCGTGTGTTTTCAAGGTACGCGGGTCGTCACGGATTTTTATATTTTTTTGGCGTTTAAATAAATATTTTCACAAACAAACCCCACCACGTTTCTAAGACTATGATAGGGTATTTTTGGACAAAATATGAAGAGTTTTAATTTTTCGTCATGTGCCACCTTTTGCTCGGTATGAGTGGACATTCCCTCTTAAGTGCTAATGATGCACAGACGCACGACTCTCATTGGTTGAATCACTTTTAAGTTGTTGCTGATTGGTTATACTTCCACATGTGAAAAAAGCTATACGCGATGCTGATTGGACGTATCGCTTTTTTTCACATGTGAAAATATAGCGTATGTATTTCTACAAATGATCTTTATGCAATGAAATTCTCGTGATACGTGTAATAAAATATTCTACAATACTCTAAATCAATATTTTTCTTATATTTCCATTCAGAGAATTGCGAAAATACAATATAAATTATAAATGTATCTGAGATCCGTGGAACCGATACAGAATCGTACGAATCCGCATAGCTAGATCATTGTTTAAGTTTTATTTTCTCGGCTAAACTGCTTCATATGATCATCAAATTTATATTAAAACATAAAGTTAAACATCATTGGATTGGATAATTTATTTTCAAAATTGGTGTATGTTATGAATATCATCTCCAGATCTACAGATAGAAAACGGCCTCACACTGTGTAAATATTATATACTTTGAAAACAGCATTGTCTTTTTAGAAGATGGTGATAATGGTCCTTCAAGGACTAATAACAAGATGTCACCAAGCCAAAGAGCGGAAAAACTCAAAATTCTGATAAATGAAGGGAAACCAGGATGGCTTGAATTGGCAAGACAGAAGGTACAATTACTACTGGATGTTGTATGTATTGTTTATTAACATGAATGTCATTAATGCAGTGAACATACTAATTAGTTACAACCACTAGTGGATGTATACTGTTCTCGGATACATCCACTAGTGGTTGTAACTAATTATCATTCTCATTGTGTTAATTCATTCATAACCCCAGTTTTCCCTGACGACTCTTCAAGCCCTCCCCGTGCTTTCAGTTTGTATGGGGTTTACAGGGGTTTCATATGACCTGATTTCTGAAATGGGATTGGCTGAAATGCTTATGAATTATTAATTAATTTTATAAATGGGAATACCGGTAATCTACTGGGTGTTGTATGGGAATACCGGTACTCTCCTGGGTGTTGTATGGGAATACAGGTACTCTCCTGGGTGTTGTATTGGAATACAGGTACTCTCCTGGGTGTTGTATGGGAAAACAGGTACTCTCCTGGGTGTTGTAATGTAATACCGGTAATCTACTGGGTGTTGTATGGGAATACAGGTACTCTCCTGGGTGTTGTATTGGAATACAGGTACTCTCCTGGGTGTTGTATGGGAAAACAGGTACTCTCCTGGGTGTTGTAATGGAATACCGGTACTCTCCTGGGTGTTGTATGGTAATACAGGTACTCTACTGGATGTTGTATGGGAAAACAGGTACTCTCCTGGGTGTTGTAATGGAATACCGGTACTCTCCTGGGTGTTGTATGGGAATACAGGTACTCTACTGGGGGTGTTGTATGGGAATACAGGTACTCTCCTGGGTGTTGTATGGGAATACCGGTACTCTCCTGGGTGTTGTATGGGAATACAGGTACTCTCCTGATTGTTGTATGGAAATTACCCGTCGCCAGGAATGCCGGTCATCCTGAGCCGGCAGTCACTCAGCGGCTTTCATTCGGAAAATATTATTCGAGTATCAGTAAAAATTCCCAAAAATTAACTCTCAAAAATGATCTCCAAAACTTCTTTATTGAATTAAACACCATTCGACATTTAAACAACTACCAAACTGTACGTGTTAGGTATATTTAGAGCTCAATATTATCGAAGAACCATTTTAGAAGCGAATAACTCGTGTCGACGAAATTGATGAATAACAAGCGCCCAGGCTTGGAGAAATCATACTTACTTATGACGGCATCCCTGTGCTTTAACAGCTATCCCATGGATCTTTACGGCATGCGCAAATAAAAGCTTGATTTCTGAGCTTTATTTTCAAAAAGTAAACACCGAATTAATTATCTCCAATCCGGCAATTAGACTTAGAACGTCGCACTTTCGCATGTTTTTATCCAAATTTACAGATGTAGTATTATACAGGCAATACTGTGTGTGTTGTATACAAGCATCAAGAGTTCCAGACTTCCGGTATTATTACAAAGGAAAAGTGAGCACCAATTCTAGACACAGGGAGCCCAAGCTATGTTTTTGCTCACTTGGTGCTCACTTTTCCTTTGTAATATTCTCACAATGCATTGCGCGCGTACCGGAAGTCTGGAACTCTTGATGCGTGTATGGGAATACCGGTATCCTACTGATTTTACGTTTGTGATCAGTTATTGAAGTTATCGTTTGTTATTAATTACGCTCAGATTATCAATATAAATTAATTTTAATCACTGTAAGTAACCTTGTATAAATAATTTACAAAGAAGATAAGTGTAATGTCGTAGCGTTACATTAACTAGAAGAGCGCGTGACAGACATGCGCACTAGGCGGTACGAGGGACGGACTGAATGGAGTCGAGCAAAGAGAGTATTAAAAGTCCATAAAATACACATTCATTTGTGGTAGTTTCTACAACTGGCGACGAGGATCAACGAACAAGATACAACTACGTCTTCGAGACAATTTACAGCCACATTCAAAGAATAACAGTCAAGATTAACGGCATTTTCTTCTACGCCACGTGCCACGCTACTCAACAAGATGGCGAATGTCTTACCGCCATTCCCTACATTTGCTGTTCACGAGGATAATACTTCCATTGGTCCTCGCTGGAAGAAATGGTTTAAACGCTTTGAGATGTATCTCGCTGCACATGATATCAAAGATCCTACACGAAAGCGAGCACTATTATTATACTCAGCAGGCGAAGAGGTCAGCGACATCTTTGAAACGCTACCAGATCAAGGAGAAGATAAGGATTACAAAGCTGCAGTCGCTGCACTAAATGTTTATTTTCAACCAAAAGTAAACAAAACCTACGAAGTTTACATGTTCAGAAATGCTACACAAGATTCAGGTGAATCGCTAGATTCCTACTACACACGACTACGACGCCTGGCCCAAACTTGCGAGTTCACTAATGAGGAAGAAGAAATTAAATCTCATATCATTCTATCCTGCTCGTCAACACGGCTACGACGTAGAGCCCTGCGAGAAGATATGAATCTCAAAGCTCTTCTCGACTATGGCAGAGGTTTTGAAATGTCTGAACGACAAGCTAAAGGCATCGAGGAACACGAAAAACTGTGCAAAGCAACGGAAGTACAGATGGTCAAACCACGAAACGTGAGGACAAAGACGGATCAAAAGCAGTGCTACAGATGCGGAGGAAACTACCCTCACCAAGGTCGTCCGTGTCCAGCTCTGCATGAGACCTGCCGGAACTGTCAGAAGGTGGGTCATTTTGCCAAAGTGTGCAAAAGTAAATCAACTAGCAAGAGAGTCAACGCAACTAAGGAGAAAGAATCGGATGATCAGTCTGATGATTCCACTGATGAAGAATACACCTATCATGTTACACTGCACTCTCTCCAAGACAAAGGACATCCTGTTAGTGAAGTCACCATTGGAAACAAGACAGTCAAGTGTCTTATTGACTCTGGAGCTGGTGTAAATGTCATTGACTCACATACCTACAACAAGTTGAACATCCCCTTGTCACCTACTTCAAAGAAGATATATAGTTACCAAGCAGTCAAGCCTTTACCAGTACTGGGGAAGTTCGAAGCCAATGTCATCTCAGCAGTCACCAATACATCAAATATTGCTCAATTCTATGTTGTGGATGGAGCGGATGGAAATCTTCTGGGCTACAAAACGGCCACTGACCTCAGACTGCTGCACATTGTGAACACCCTATCAACACCCAAAGGAACAAGCATCATGGATGAATACAGTGACTGTTTCAAGGGACTGGGGAAGATGAAAGACAAGACTGCAAAATTACACATTGATAGTAGCGTCAAGCCACTTGCTCAGAGACATCGAAGAGTACCATTTCACATGCGCGACCAAGTTGAAGCTGAGCTCAAGAATCTACAAGACCTCGACATAATTGAAAGAGCTGAAGGCCCTACTCCTTGGGTCTCACCCATAGTGATAGTCCCAAGAAAGTAGGAATACGTATATGTGTCGACATGAGAGCTGCCAACGAAGCCATAGAACGAGAACGACACCCAGTGCCCACAGTCGAAGATCTAATCGTTGATCTTAATGGGTCAACTGTTTTCAGCAAGATAGATTTAAACCAAGGCTACCACCAGTTGGAATTAGACGCAGACTCCAGGAACATTACTACTTTTGCTACTCATCTTGGTCTGTTTCGTTATAAGCGTCTGAGTTTTGGGATCAACTCAGCATCAGAAATCTTTCAGAAAGCCATAGAGGAAGCAGTACAAGGAATTCAAGGTGCAAGAAACATCTCTGATGACATAATAGTCTTTGGCAAGCAACAAGATGATCACGACAATGCACTTCGAGCTGTCCTCCAGAGAATGAGAGATAACAATCTAACTGCAAACCCAGACAAGTGTTTGTTTAACCAGTCATCCATTGACTTCTTTGGCCATCACTTTTCTGCAGAAGGCATCAGCGCAGATGACAAGAAAATATCATCGTTGATTAACTCAAGCCCCCAAAGAATGCCAACGAAGCACGCAGCTTCTTAGGTTTTGCACAATACCTAGCACGTTTCATCAAGGACTTTGCATCCATCTCTGCCCCCATTCGTCAACTCACACACAAGGATGCAAAGTGGGTGTGGGGACCAGATCAACAACATGCGTTTGCTTCCCTCAAAGCTAGCATGGCAGCTCCTGAAGTAATGAAGTACTTCGATCCACTGCTCAAAACTGAACTGATTGTTGATGCCAGCCCAGTTGGACTTGGGGCTATTCTAGCACAAGTGACACATGACCAAGGAAGAAACGTTGTAGCATATGCAAGCCGCTCCCTCACCGATTGTGAAAGCCGCTACAGTCAGACGGAAAGAGAAGCGCTGGCAGTAGTCTGGGGAACTGAACACTTCCATTTATATCTTCATGGATCATCCTTCCAAGCCATCACTGATCATAAACCACTTGAAACAATCTTCAACAAGTCAACCTGCAAAGCAACTGCAAGACTTGAGAGATTACAGCTGCGCTTACAACCGTACAAGATCACAGTGGTCTACAGACCAGGGGCAGATAATCCCGCTGATTATATGAGCCGGCATCCAGATCCAAAACATTCCACCAGTCCTAATCATTTGTCAAGAGTTGATAGTTATGTCAATTTCGTTACTGCAAACGCTGTACCCAATGCAGTTACTCTCCAGGAGATTCAGGATGCAACAGCAAAAGATCATACACTGCAAAACCTGGCAAAAGTGATAGCCACTCAAAGATGGTATGAAGCTGGAAGAGATGTCTGTGAATATCAGCAAGTCAAACAAGAGCTAACTGTGGCAAATGGAGTGATTTTGAGAGGTACTCGCATAATAGTTCCTGAAACCCTACGTCAACGAATGATTATGCTTGCCCATAGTGGTCATCAAGGCATAGTCAAGACAAAGCGCCTTCTGCGAGACTCGGTTTGGTTCCCAGGAATAGACGGAATGGTTGAAGAGATGATTAAGCAATGTCTACCATGTCAAGCAGCAAATCATAACTCAAGCCCAGCATGTGAGCCTTTAAAGATGTCCCCTCTACCACAAGGACCATGGCAAGAACTGTCCATAGACTTCTGTGGTCCCTTTCCCAATGGGGACTACCTACTAGTGGTCGTAGATGATTTTAGCAGATTTCCAGAGGTTGAAATCTTGAGGTCGACCTCAGCAAAGGCAGTAATTCCACATCTAGACAGCATTTTTGCCAGACAAGGAATTCCAGATGTAGTCAGAACCGACAATGGGCCACCTTTCAACAGTGAGAACTTTCAAATGTTTGCTACTCATCTTGGCTTTAACCATCGTAAGATAACACCAATATGGCCTAGAGCAAATGGCGAGGCAGAAAGACTGATGCGAACCCTAGAGAAAGCCATTAGGACTGCTGTCATAGAGCACAAAAGCTGGAGACAAGAGCTTTTCACCTTTCTGCGACAATACAGAGCAACACCCCATAGTACTACAGGAAAATCACCTTCAGAATTGTTGAATGGAAGAAAGTTGAAATCTACAATGCCTCGACTACAACAGGATCAAGCATCACCAGAGGTCAGGCAAAATGACGCCAAGAGGAAAGAACAGATGAAAGAGTATGCAGACATACATAACCATGCCAGAGCGTCAGACCTCAAAGTTGGTGACAAAGTACTAGTCAAACAACCAAAGAAGAACAAGCTGTCAACACCGTTTAAACCTGAACCATTGGAAGTAAAAGAAAAGAAAGGAAGCATGATTACAGCTCACAACGCAGAGTACACTGTGACCAGAAACACATCCTTCTTCAAGAAAATACCTTCTAGCACACAAGTACCACTCACGTTAAGTGATGAGGAGGAGGAACTCCACCCAAACAACGAGACTGATGAGACATCAAGTCAAGCACAGTCAAATGCTGATCCACAGGATCCAGGGACACCACCTCCCTTGCGAAGATCATCAAGAAACCGGAGAGCTCCTGAATACTTGAATGACTATTCTACTTGAACAATATACAATGTCACATGCAGTCATTGTTATTTACTAACTGTTTTGAGTTTCATACGTTATATAGATAAGGACATGAACATTTTCTCTAGAGGAAGGAAGAGATGTAATGTCGTAGCGTTACATTAACTAGAAGAGCGCGTGACAGACATGCGCACTAGGCGGTACGAGGGACGGACTGAATGGAGTCGAGCAAAGAGAGTATTAAAAGTCCATAAAATACACATTCATTTGTGGTAGTTTCTACAATAAGATTATTGGAATATAAATTGACAACAAAGTTAATTAGGACGAATAGAGTTTTCCAACCGGTTTCGATGTTTGTACATAACGAGTACGTGCCGACACCTCAACGAACGCATTGTTGAACACCAAAGTGGAACAATCAGAAGTCACTTCTCCGAGCAAAAGAAAGGACAAACATGAGTGCCTCACTTACTAGCTTATGAGATGTTGGTTTATTAGATAATCAACTAGACTCACATAATTATAACTAGTGTCACACGAGTTACATGTACATCTAAATTGGTAGACGACGCATTGCTGACTAACAATATCGTTATCAATATTTGTTATAGCCAATAAAAAGCCAATATTCAGGTTGAACTCTCGGCATGACTGCATGTTGAGGTTCAGTCTGCGTTCTATTTGACTTTCTTTTTTTTTTCTTGTTCTTTTTGGTCAACGTTTTTGCAAACTGCAGGCTTCGGTTATTCATAGAGTGGAACTGGTTACTGGTTAATAACCGGGAGTTATTATATGGCCGAGTTTCTTGGAGCCTGGACGCTAGCAAATCGAGCAATCTGATTGGATGAAATCGGATATTAAGACCGTTTTTCCGGTCTAGATTCTCCGAGGAAGACCGGCTTGAAAACCGGTCCGACAGCTGATATTAATTTTGACTGAAATCATCAAAAAAGCATCACAGGAACTTATTTTAAATGGAAAGAAGTTGTTTAAGTTCGAACAGAGTCCAAAAAGTCGCTTTGTGTCGTGGTCTGTAGGATTGAATGAACAACCGGCATGGAAGCCGAAACTGACTACTGCCAACTCAACAAGAAGCTACAAGAACCCCGCATGAAGAAGGTCGCTGTTTGTACTTTCTTCTTGGTGTTCTGCCTTGAACAATTAAGAGAATCTTAGATCTTAGTTTTAGATTTACAGTATTTTAGATTTAACTGTCTCCCCGATTAGTAGGGCACTTGTGCCCAGCTAGAAGATTTATTGAGACATTAATAAAGTTATTATTATTATTATAGAATAGATGGAATCGATTTAATTGACAGTGCATGCATTGAAGTACTAAATCCGATGGAAAATCTAGGGATAACATTGTGAAAATTGCTGGTTTTTCGCTCGGCAAAAAGGCCGTTGTATAGCGTGTGGATGCAAAGCTGCCGAAGATTTTCAAATATATATTTTCGTCGATTTTTGTCTCTTCAAACTATTTCGTCAAAAATGAGTGACTTCAAAAAACAAATTCGCTGAAACTGCATGATGATGACGGACAACACGAGTGACAGGATATTGGTGAAAGTAAGCGTGTTTGCTGTCCTTTCTTACGTTTTTCTTTACCTAAAATGACTTAAAAATGGATTGTGAATATTTTTGTGTGTATAACGGCATCTGATTTGAAATATATTATAAAAACACGCTTTACTTCATTCAAGTTTTGATGTTTAATTTACTGGATTCGCTGAGTCAAGTAGGCTTATTTACGCACGCTTCAGGGTCAATAAAACGTTGAGCGAAAAACTCAAAATTACCGTTTATTGTTGTTGAAATGGGAATATAATAAATATCTTATTAACCGAGCTTCGGTCTGTACAAGAAAATGTACAGACCTCCCGCTCGGTTAATAAACTACTAATTATTGATCGCCCTGAACGCTTTTGCTAGCTTGGAGATAATTACAATAATGCATGCTACATAATTGAATTAACTACTTTTTTATTTGTAGAGGTAATCATACGGTTTCGAGTTCAATTTGGAAATCATTTGCACGAGAGTGTTTTTCAAAGAGTATCTAAATTCGGCACGAGCCCGTAGGGCGAGTGCAATTTGAGCTCTTTTGAAAAACACACGAGTGCAAATTATTCCAAATTGAACGAGAAATCATATGATTACCAATTAATAATATTCATGAAAAAAAAAGTAATTTGCACTGCAGTGCATATTAAAGGTAATTTGCACTGCAGTGCAAATTATTTTTCAACTGCACTACTCTAAGCCAATCAGAGTCGAGTATTTTTTTCATGTATATTATTATATGATTAATGTATTACCTTATTATGAGTAAACAACTCGTTAAGGAGCCTACACATGCTATCTGCGTTTAAATGATTCTTCGTTGATTCTGGTTCACTTATATATAGGCGAAAGCCACTATGGAGAAGATGAAGAAGGAAAAGTCTCAGAAAGGCGGCGGTGGACAAATGAAACATTTCCTCACACATGACAATGAAACAGCCTACAAGAAAGTCCTGCAACATGATTCCAGTAAGTATGAAAAGAAAAGAGAAGCAACAAGCGAATAATACATAAGAGAAACCAACCTGTAAACGACCTCTGCAGTGGACTGGACTGTATTTAAGATTTAAAAGAAGATAAAGTAAAAAAAAAAACACCGGACATGCTCTACTAATACATTTTCTTTATCGTATGTCGTCGTAATATAAATCGGTGTCTGTCTGATCATGTTGCGTCCATTCGCTTGCAAAAACAGATCAGTCAGTAGAAAGCGAATCCGTCCAAGGATGCCGAAATACTATGATGTAATTAATCCAGGAACGAAATTATTCACGAGTACACGGCGATAAGCTATAGCTGTCTCGGTCCCGGATAATTTCTTGCACGACATAATGACGCACCCTGTGTCGACAGCAACATTACTTTTTCTTTGGCCCTTAAAAACATCACCAACACAATGCAGTGTTATCGTCATTGCAAAGAATAATCAGTTCAGAATACCATGTACATTTGGCAATGCCCGTGAAATTCTTCGACGAGAAATGTATTTCCTGCAGATGGTTCAGTCCACCACGAATGTTGAATCACAGAGAGCTAGCCAAAACAAGTAGTACATATGGTTGTCGTTGACATCAAATCGCTTATTTGGTTGAGCACTGCCTTGATTTAGTAATGTATTGGTTTTTGAAGGTGTTCTATAGTCAGTAACAGAACTATTATATTTTGCTAATGTTGCAACAGGTCCTCCAACAGCGTTAATATCATCCATTACAAGCAAACTTTCTGGATTTGGAGGTTCCCTTGCTACCCGTGTTAGAACAAAGGTTACAGACCTCAACACGAGGTGGGCATCCATGTCCAACTATGACCAAACAAACGCTGTAGCCACGCTCGGGGTTGTTGCGACCAATCTGGAAAAGTTTGGCAATGCTGGAAGTGATCCAATAGGGGCGGTACAGGGGGCGATCAACATTGTGGGGGCTATTTCCACCTTTTTCGGTCCAGTTGGTCAGTTAGTTAGCATCGGTATGGGCTTTGTTTCTGCTTTATTGGGATTATTTGGAAAAGGTCCAAAGTCCAAAAGTATACAGCAACTCGTTAGAGAACAAATTGACGAAGCTTTGGACGAATTCAGAGATGAGACTCTCACTGACCGAGCTAGTGGTATGATAAGAGATTTTACAGCCTCAAAAAGTTACTTGGACGGAGCAGCAGTGTCAGGCGAACCACTGAGTGAAAACGAAATGATAATAGCTTCGACCCGAGTTCCGATGACTCAGGGATCGGAATTCATGGGAGAGCTAGCCGCGGTCATTGATAGGTTGTTAAGAGAGAACCGAAAGAGTGACGCCAAAAAGTGCATAAAATACTGTGAGCTTTATGCACAGCTTGCAGGGCTGAAGGATATGATGTTAACGCAGATGATATCTATGTCATCGCCAGCCATGCAGAATGATATAAATGGGCTAATGGGTTATAAACAGGCTTTTCGTGAAGCGACAGGTCTTTTACTAGAACCACTTTATACCACCGATTTTGGCCAAAAGATAATGCCATATTTTGATCCGGATCTCAGTGTTATAACAGATTCGTACGCCACTGCTGTGTTGAATTTGGGAACATATGATAGGTCTAGGGCGGGGTATTATTGTCTTGAGGGTCGTAGTAGAAATGGCATGGAAGATCTTGTTTGGTCGATAGACACGTCTCTAAACCAAGGTGAGCCTTTCACTACGTACGAGGCTAAAAGCAACGACAATTGCTATTGGAAACTTGTGCCGCACGGGAGTAGTATTTTCAGCATTGTCAACAAGAAAGATTGTGATAGCAATGATCGCCGGTGTGGCTGGATGTTGTCATGGGATTCAGCGGGTTATGTTAACATCGATGAATCGAAGCCAGTCTTGTGGGAAATCAACGGCCACGATTGGCGAAGGTGTGTGTCCTATAATTTTCTGTGCTTCTAATTAAATATGTTCAATTCAACTTGATCTTACTGACAAGTATTTCATAACCCCGAATCGTGTCGTAGATTAAAAACAACCACTGATCAACAGTATATTCGCTAAGAGTAGGTACTCATTTACGCTTACAGCCGAGGGCCGGATTACAAAGTATTTGGTCTAGTGATATTAGTGAGAACGCCGTTCTATGAAACCCAGGTGAATCGGTGGGGTCGAGGGGAATTAGGACGGGACTAGTAAAAGGGAAGCGCAATAAATTTCGGACCCACTAAGTAGTCCATGGGTCTCAGAGGATATGAGAAAATTAGGAACATTAACACCCAGACACACGATGCAACTTTTCTTGCAACGTTGCGCGCAACAAGAGTTAGTCTGGGGTGTCACACGATGCACAGTTGCGCGCAACGGTTACAGAGGTAGAACTCGATCCATATACTTCTGCAACTCTTGCGCCCAACGTTGCAAGAAAAGTTGCACTGTGCATGTGTCGGATCACAGCCGGCCGGGCCGTTAACATACTACTTATTGAAAAAAGAGGAAAACAACAGTCGTTTTCAATGGTTAACAATACAATATTAAATGCCAAATCTTAAATCATAAACAGCCACGCTGGGCACATAAGAACCCAAAAATAGTGACTTTTGCATAACTACTACAATTTTAATGCAATCAATATGAAACTTAGCAACTTAACAGTACATGTCAAGATGACAAATCGTTTGTTTTTTGTTTATTGATTTTTTTGCTATTTGGCGGGGAAATGACGTCAGGAACATGCCACCAAATTGTGAAATTCATAAATACACTAGTTTGATCAAGGAAATCGAAAGAACACATAAAATTAGGGATAATGCTGAAATATCTCAGATATCGTTAATCAATCCAAAGATATGATTTTTTGAAATTTGAAATTTCCGCCATTTTGTGCTATTTTTAGTAACAAAATGGCGGATTTTCAAATTTCAAACATTCATATCTTTGGATTGAATAACTATATCTAATATATTATTTCAGCTATATATTTAATATTTAGTGTTCTTTCGACTGCAATGATGATCAAATTAGTGTATTTATGAATTTCAAAATTTGGTGGAATGTCCGTGACGTCATTTTCCCGCCAAATAGCACAAAAATCAAAAAATCAAAAAACAAACGATTTGTCGTCTTGACATGTACTGTTACGTTGCTAAGTTTCATATTGATTAGATTAAAACTGTAGTAGTTATGCAAAAGTCGCTATTTTTGGGTTCTTATGTGCACAGCGTGAGCATTCGAAGCAAATGGGGCTGTGATTCAAGCCACGCCATGTGTAACAGAGAGCTGAGGGTAGTGCGCAGGCGTTTACAACTCCCCGCAGGGTCCATGCCTTCTTCGTTGCTGATTCCTGTTGGTCAAATAGCCCCAAGCGACGGTCATAACCACTGGAAGCTCAGACGGGTACGATTTATAATTATAATTGAAAATAATCCATATATGGTAGAATCGTAAAATCTCAATTGGTTTGTTATTGGGAATATGTTACATCAATATAATAATATAATAATAATAAATGAGGAACTTTGAAATAAGGAAACAAGAACATGAAAACCCTCGCCACAACTCAGAACCGGCACGCCACCTTGCAACAGAGCCCACGCACTCATTCAAGTGGACAATATTATGCAGAATAACATCTCTGTTCAAACGCAGAATTTGTGAAGGACTGTTAATTAGCCTCCATAGACAGTCTCTAAACAAACAAGTACTTTGTTTCATCGCTAAACTGTTCCCCCCTCGGGAACTGATCGTAGAAACCATAACTGAACACTAAACACTGAACGCTTTATTCACTGATGATGACTCAATGGTCGAAAACGTTTTGAACACATTTTAAACCTTCAAGCCTTTTATTTATTACAAATTTACAGCAATTACATTATGTACAATATAATAATAATAAATAATATTTAATGGGGATACCAACGTCACCTGTGAAGGTGATTATTTACAGAAGGGTCCTGACCATCTGGTATCTGAAGGTATCTGACCATCTCTTTGAAGATAGTGTTTTCAAAATTGAACACACCAATGCAAATTTGAGGGCTGTACTATGACGAAATCTTGAAAAGTTATAGTGACTTGAAGATTTGTGCCAGAAACCGGACTTTGGCACTAAATGCCTCGTGTCCATGTAATAACGTACTTTGCACCTTTCAAACGCTTTATGATGGTTTCATTTTTATTAGTGCACTTTTGGGGTAATTACTAAACTGTGGATGATCTTTCAATATATTATTTTACCTTTACTTAACTCGTTATTCTTTCAGTTTTTGCAAATTTATGCAATACAAAAAACGATTCATGCATAGGGTGTATAAAAGCTTAAAATTAATATTTTTCTGCTGAACTTATCTCGCTCGCTTCTTTTCAGAGAGCTAACTAATGGTCTACTTCATAATGGAATCACTTGGTAAGTAGATGTGTATGGGTCATTAATATGTTCCATTGTTTGAGGCAATGAAGTTGATAACAAAAAATATGAATATGAACTACATATGAATCAATTACTTCACATTCAAAAATACGATTGCGGAAGATATTTTAAGAAATATTACATAATAAAATATATGTAGCTTGAAACATACGTCCAACTTACGGAGAAGAGAGGGGGTGGGATATGTGTAGTTTATTATGTTTTGTTTATATATTATTTGGGGTGGAGGGGGATCGGACTAAAAGTGTCATCTTCCGTTCTGAACAAGTTCCTCCCAAGTGCCGTATTTTTAAATCGCTCGCTCCGCGTCAATATTGCTTGGATTTTATTGTGCTTAATACAAATACTAATTCAACCATTCAGCTTTTGGACAGTTTATCCAAAATTATCATTGTAAGCCGCGTTGTGAATGCCAGCTGATATTCAAACGACACTATTTTCACTAAAACTGCTGCCGAACGGTTTTCCCTCGTGCGATTTTTTAAAATCTTCGTGACTGAACGACCTTTTAAGGTCCCTAGTAATGTTCTGACGAGGAAAGAAGGAAATTGATCGAGCCGAAATCACCAGTTCATATTTTTGTTGTCAATATTTGGACCTATCGGTTGTTACGTGACTTCGGCTCGAACAATTTTCTTCTTACCTCGTCAGAACATCACTATGGACCTTAAAAGGTCGTTTACGAAGTTTAAAAAAAATCGTACGAGGGAAAACCGTTTGGCAGCAGTTTTAGTGAAAATTGTGTCGTTTGAATATCAGCTGGCATTCATGATCACAAATGCGGCTTACAATGATAATTTTGAATAAACCTCCCAAAAGCAGAATAGTTGAATTAGTATTTGTGCTAAGCATAATAAAATCTAAGCAATATTGACGCGGAGCGAGCGAGTTAAAAAATACGGCAAACCGGTCATTCATTATGCTGGAACCACCTTTTAAAAGTTTTTTTAGCAAATCAACGTGTTGTTTTATTTCAATTCCAGACCTTTGCTGCCTTCATCCAGTTACCGTGTTATGTACCATACACGAAGTGTCTCAGTCACTGATCGATGTTGTGTATAGCGAAGAATTATAGAACATAAAATAAACTGTTCCAAAAATATCAATGAATATAACTGTGATAATTGAAAAATGTGTCAACTATTTGTAGTTTTATTAAATCGTAACAATTTTGTGGAGATTTATGCAAAAAGAAGAAATATGCAAAAAAACATATATATTTTTGAAATGTAAATCAGTTGATGCAAACTTTACACTTCATTCTCAAACTCATTAATAATTCATTAGCTCAATAACCAATCAGGTCTTGAGATTTGGGTCAGGTGGATGTATCTTGATACCTGAGGAATAACTGATCAAGACACTATTCACAACATGACATATGCAAATATGAAATAAGGTATTAATACTACTACTTCATTAGTGGCTAGGTGTGCATAGGCACGTGAATGACGCCACGGGATGACTATAAATAAATACAAAATCAATGTTCAGCACTCCCTTCTTGCTCAGTTAGAAAAGCAGCTTCAACGATGAACAATAGAGTCACCCCCTCCCTCCTGGTCCGGGCCTTTATAGGATATGTTTTTGCGTTAATAATCAGTTCCGATGGCGGTACGTATTTTATTTAAAAATCATTGCTACAGTCACTGTCAGCAATTAAGTTTACAGTAATCGTCACTCAACGGTTTAATAGTATCCATAGAATACTTATGATGGTGTTTCAACTACATGTTAGATATTTTTTTAATGATTTGAATGAGAATCCGTCGAATCCGTTGAATCCGTCGAATCCGTGATTTAAAAATGCCGACACAGAGCAACATATTCGAAAACACTTCACCAAGTTTCAGCGTGTTCTTTACATACAGTTTGGAGAACTTTGGTAGCAAACCCAATGCACAGGCAGCCCAACCATTCCTTTTGAGGCTACCAAATAATTCAATAAAATGTTATTTGCGTCTTTGATGGATTTCCTGTGGTAGAGAGCGCGCGCGCGCATACACCTATTTCAAAAAAGGTTGTCGAGGACATCAGTCCATAGGCAATAGGTTATAGGTCGTTACAAGACCGAACTGCATTATGGTAACAGCTTGAATAGCTAAAACGGTATGAAAGGCTGTATGATATCGTACCTATTTCAATGTCAACAGAGCAAGACACATTTTGAATCGAATTTTATGAAATATTTCTGACATACATGCCATTCAAGATGTTACCATAATGCAGTTCGGTCTTGGAACGACGTATAACCTATTGCCTATGGACTGATGTCAGTCGACAACCTTTATTGAAATAGGTGTATACACCTAATTGCAGAAAGGTTGTCCACCTCGGAAAAGCACATTTACACATTTACACATTTGCTCATTTACACATTTGCACTTTTACAAGCGCTGAAATACAACTATCCACCTGAAATCTTCTGTATAAGGCCGCAGCATTCTTATGGCAGTATACTTCTACTGAATCTATTGACTCTGGGTTCCACTTGCGCAAAACAAATATACACGTGATGTTGCGAATGTGCAAATGTGTAAATGTGCAAATGTGTAAATGTGCTTTTCCGGGACAACCTTTCTGCAATTAGGTGTATATAATACGTACAGTATGTTGTTCTAATTGTGAACACTTTTTGCACTTCATGTTATTTCTCGTCAACATATGGTACGATTATCCTGAACCTTTACTATGAATTAGCTCTACACTTCAGCTAACATGTGATTAAGTTTCGTTGTATTTATTATTGAACTTTACTAAATATATTTTATTATATCATGTCCGTTGGTGGTTCTAATGGTGAACAGTTGTTTGTAATTGTGAACACTTTTGGCTTGCTTTTTAATGGCTTAATACTGTGTATTATTATCGATTTCTAGCCTTGCAATTCGATGTACAAGTTCCAAGTTGTCTTAAAACAATATTTATGTTCGTGTTATTTCGATACGAATGCTAGAAAAATGTTAAAACGAAGTTAAGTCAGACAGCAACGCTAAATTACTGACGTGTTTGCATGTTCATTGATGCATGCCGTTGATCACGTTCGTGTAATTGTGGACTAGCTGAAATCTTTATCTCTACCACTTGTGAACTGGTAGAATCGGTAGGCTTGATGGTTGGTACAAGATGTTTATTAGAAGCTCTCTGGATTTGGTTACATTGGTCTTTCCTGGTTAACTATGGTTTGTTGTTCTCAAGTCATGGTTCGACTCTCAACTGTACATGTCAACTCAATTCAAGGTTCAACTGAATTGAAGTACTGTGTGTACTCTCTGAAGTCAACTGTCCGAAGTCAAGTGCAACCTCTTTGTGCACTATATTTATAATAGCGTCATATGCTAATACGTTAACGTTATACGTCAGAATAATACCGATAACTAGGCGTATCAATAGTTTGGAAGTAATCCCAAAAGTACAGGTTTATACATAATCTTATTCAATACGATTTCTATGGCTATTGAAAGTATCGTCAATCTGGATAATAACAGAATACTGAAATCTGAGTATACTTCGATAGTTATCAAACTACATGAGTTTGAAGACTCGAATTCTGTAACTTATTATCTTAGTAAACATGATATGTGTCTTTTTGCTTTGTTCTCTACTGCGCAAGACATAAGAGTTGTTATTGAGATCTTGCTGGGAAACATATCAGCTGTTGTTGACACTTATTAGATTAGATTTGTACTTGTGAATTAAGCTTAGAATATTGGACATACGTGTTAATTGAACTGTTGTTCAAGAAGTTATTGGATTATTCCAGATACGACTTTTGACGTGTTACTATGGTAACTAGCTTACTAGAATCCCATGGATTCTATATTCTAGATAATCTTAGTTTCTTGTATGAAATGTGAATATGAGCTTCTCTACATAATTGCTAACAACGCAATGGCGCAAATTTGTATCACAAACGCGGACTTCTTATACATATTTCCTTCTCAATATTTGCTATTGTACCAGTGTAGGTACATTAGCGGCAATTTTACTCTATATCTTAAGAACTACATATGTTATGAAGTGCCAAGTTATGCGTGAGCATATGCGTGTTTACAATTAGAAGCACATCGCAAAAACACGCACAATTTTTCATTCCGATGCTGCTCGTTCATTTTCAACACTTTTCTAAATATTGTTCTGTAAAGAAAAGTGTTATTATTTACCTTTTAGCTCATATAAAAACAAACTCAAAACTTTGCGTTTTTAGAAAGAAAATATGCGAACTTTGCCACTGAGAATCTAAAGGCGCGCTTAAAATTCGAATTAGTAAACAACAGTCGTCTGCTTACCTTGCCATCAAAGTTGAAATTTTGCGCGGAATAAATGTCAGGAAGTCCAAAATAGCACTGAATGATTGAAAATAAATCAACATTTGCTCGGGTAAATTATTTTTTGTCGATCTTAACTTTACGGTATAAAAACCGCACTTTTACTGAAAAGTGTTCACAATTAGAACTGTTCACAATTAGAACAACATACTGTACGTATAGACCTTATGCAAGCGTCCTGATTTTCTGAAGAAGCAATTATATATTCATTAATATTTTTTGGAAAATTTCAAAAGTATTGGATAACATCCCGCGAAGATATCGTAAATGACATTTATAGGGTTTAGTATGGGATTTTGATGTCATGCGTACACAGACTCGTTCTGGTGTATTTTCAGAATTAAAAACGTTCATAACTCCGCAAGGACATGTCATTTCGTCCTAAAACTTTTACACCTATCTTATATAAATATGTTCTTTAAGTGGAACATGTTAAACCTTGAAATTAATCGATTTAGAAAATTGATGTACATCAGAACGAGGCTGTGTATGCATGACAGCAAAATCCCACACTAAACCCTATAAATGTCATGTACCGTATCTTTGCAGTATTTTATCCAATACTTTTGAAAATTTCCAAAAATATTGATGAATAATTGCTTTTTCAGATGGCAGTGGTTATTTTTATGTCAAAGAATCTAGTATCCTGATCTCGAAAATCAACACTCGTGCATAAGGCCTATTGTGTTGGGTTCCCTGTGTTGAGTAACGTATAATGTTGGGCTTCCTGTGTGCGTCCCGCAAGAAGCGCCCGCAGAGAGTTGTTAGAGAGTGCATATTGAAACAAGGTATGAAACTCCAGTCACGTGACACATACGTTTTTGCTCCTAATTTTGTCATTGTGATGTGAAAATTCAATTTGTCTTCGTATAGCTAAACTTTACCGTATCCTAGAAACACTTTATAAGTGTCATTCGTCTAACTTCACCGTACGCTGATAAACTAATTTTAGATGTATGTGCTGCACTTTTCCATGAAACAGTCGGATTTTACCTTCGAGAAGGCATCGGCCAGCGCTCGGCAAATCTGAACTGTGCTCTTTTTGGCAAGTTTTAATATTTAATGCAAACGGGCAGCGTTGGTTCAGAAAGTCATACTACATTTTGTATTCAGGAGTGTTTATGAATTGCAATATCTGAATGTTCATATGTGCATGAATGAGAAATTTAAAACTGTAAATAATGGGCACGATCAGGAGCCCATTAGTAGGAGCGTCCATCTACCAATAGGGTAATATGTGTCACATGCAATCTGAGGCTTCAACTGCTCTGTGTAGATCAAATTCTGTATGTTTTCGTGAACTTTTTTACGCCTCAGATTCCCTCGAAAAGCCGAGCTGAGAGATTTGCCGTCTTCGGCGCTGGGGCCCGTTTCTCGAAGCGCGCGGTAACTTATCGGGCCCGTTATCTTAACGGGGCCGTTAACGGGGATTCTATTCGGGCCCGAAGCAGCGTTTCTCAAAGCAGCCGTAAACCATCCGATAACTTCCTTCCCGATAATTACGGGGAAAATGGAAAACCTTCTAGAACTAATGAAGAATGTTCGAATTCAGTGTGTTTATTCTAAGCATTCCTGTGAAAAATAACGTCAAAACGAAGAGAAAAGTGGCGATTTCAGGCCGGATTTTGAACAGCGGCCGAATCAATCGTGTGTTCGATCGGCAAACAACAACATTGTGCTACAAATATTTTCAGTCTAAAAACTGAGAATTGTCTTCTCATCTTCCACAAGAGTTTATATCCTTTCGAAATTATTTAGCATATCAAACTTATGCTATACAAAAGGTCATTGTTTCACATATGCAGATGAGGCGAGTCTTGTTTAGGCGAAAAACAGCATGATTTTGATACATTTTTGCTTTTTACTGCATTGTTAAAATACAAATCAAAAACCTACCAACGGAATATCAAAGACGAATATGTAAGGAATGAATAAGCTGGCAATTCAAGCACAAATAAAGAGGTTTGAAGGTGGCATTTTCCGTTTCTTCAAAGTCAATCGAACTGAAATCTCTGAAGAGATATAGGAGAGCGTGACATACGCTGCACACAAAATCCCTCTGAATTCTTTGGGAATTGTGTCAATCAAAAACCTACCACCGGATTCTAATGCTCTGTACTTGTACGCGCATTTTGATATAAAATACATGTATATTAAACTTAATTAAGCGGTGGCAAAATGAAATCTAAAACTCTTTGTTTGGTAATTGTGAACATCATATTGGTGCTCTGTATCTCGGTCTGTACTGTAGAAGCTACATAGGCCGGCGAATTCGCAAATAAATTATGGCTCGGAAAGGACGTTTTTTGAAGGCAATTTCCAATATTTACACGCACGAGATCAATAAGTTAGTTCGAATTTGTGATATATTTTCCCGTTGAGGAAACATGTGCAGCTTTTCCATCCTCTCTTATATTTTAGCTACCTGATTTACACATTGTCAAAGGAAAAATATGAATTCAGAAATGATAAACCAGTCACGTACGAATCTACTTTATTTAGCGGTCATAGTGAATAAATTGCTGGATCAATCGGGCCTCACGTGCATTAGTAAACAAAGCATTAACAAAAAACGTTGTCCGCGTGATACTGGATCCCAACAGGAGCAAATGTTCAATGATGCAGGACATAAGTTTGATATGATGTAAATTCATTGTTGAAGTATGTCAGTCTTTGCAAGGTCTTTGAACTGCCAAACTTTGCAATAGATCAGTTTGATGAAAGATTTCAAGTGATTCAACTTGGTCGATCGTGGAATTGGTGCAATCGATTCAGTTGTAGTAATTTTGCTTATTTCGAGATCTATATCTTGTGTATGATATTTCTAGTATCTTTATTTTTTAAGTGTTAATCAAGGTAAGTGAGAAACATTTATTATATCAATGTTCTTCCTGTTATCCTTGCCATGACTTGGCAGCCCAATGCACTAGTTTTGGCGGGAAAACTCGTGGCAGGCGCGTCTGCACATCTAGAAATAGATTACCAGCCGACAGGAGTACGTTGCCGTTTCTTTCATTTGCCGTACTGTTGAAAGGTTTGTTTCAAAAAATGTAAGTATCATTTTCAATTTAACTTGTGATTTGCAAAATAAAAAGTTTTTAAATCTTGCGTATATTAACATTCGCTATAATATATTTATCAGATAATGGAGAAAAAAGTTCGTAGTACGCGATTTTCACAGGCAATGAGTGACGCTCTTGTGGAAAATTACACGAAGCATCAAGTGAGTAAAATTACAACCGTAGTTGATGAAAAAATATAAAGTCTGTCTTGTAACCATACTCGAGGATTTGTCTTGTAGACTTGTAACATAAAACGTCTGTTTTGCTTTTATATGCAGAGTTTCGAAAACATTTTATAAACTTTAAAAATCAAATTATAAAATGAATTTTTGTAGTATGTTCTGAAAAGCAAGTTTTCATCTACCATTACAAACGAAAAGAAAAGAGAGGCGTGGGAGCGTGTCACTTCGGCAGTGAACGCCGTAAATGGTGGAGAAAAAAAGAGTATAGAGCAGGTAATTAATTAAAGTAACAAAAGTTTATCATACTGTAATAATATTATTGTTCAGTTCTAAATACCTCTGAAGAATGGATTTCGCTCATAATTTCAAAAACAGTCAAATTATTTCCAAATAGTCAGCAGTCTGTCATTCTCACTTATTAAAAATATAAAAGGCCCCTCACTCCATACACTATTTGGAAAAACATGTTTGGCAAGAATTAATACAAAACATTTTGTATTTGTTAATTAAAATTCAGGTGAAAAAGAGATGGGAAGACATGGCTTCTCAAGTAAAAAAGAAAGAAAGAACGGCAAAGAATGAAGAAATAAGGAGAATCAGGATAACCGGAAATGGGGTTTTACCTGATGAGGTATTTTTTTATTTGAATTGCAGGAATCATTCATATTGCTGGGTTTCAAGTGTCCCTAGTGTTGTGTCCTCGAGTGACGTTAGGATTGAAGACTAGAGGACACTAGTGCCAACCACGAAATATAGAAATTCCAACGCTCCACAGTACAGTGAGGTCTTTATTGACATATATTAACGCGGTGAAAACTAAGATACAATCAAGATATAAATGACAAATTAGGCGAGGAACGGAAGTTATATGAAACAAGTAAATTGTGCGAAATACAATGACGGAATAGCTAGATTATAGTGACTTACATCTTATGGTCTTACACACTCTGAGCACTCCAAACCACGTTTTCAAAGGGACGCTAATGTATAGTGTTTCACCGGAAGTGTTCGGCTTACGTAATGACTAATCCAAGTAAAAATACAATTATGAAGTAAATAAATGTCGAACACAACACTCCTCGCCCAAGGACACGGTTCCTTGCTACTAAACTATGGTTAAAAACTGGTGACGAAAACTGACGAAAATAACTGAAACTAAAGTTCTAGTAAGTGTTCTTCCTTGCGTCGTTCAGGCTTTGTTGTCTTTCTTGGTCGACATCACAAACACGAGTTGGCCGATGGGTCGAAGCAAGGTTTTGCCTCTCTTTCCAGCGTGTGTTGTGAAGACCTCTGCTTTCCTTACTGCTCCGTCTTCACTCCTGATTGCCTTGGTGACTTTGCCGAGGGGCCAGTTGTTGCGGCGGGTTTCCTCGTTCTTGACAAGTACGATGTCTCCAACTGCTAGGTTAGGTTGGAGTTCTTGCCATTTCGTACGTCGTTGTAGGTTCTGTAAGTACTCTCGTTTCCATCTGGTCCAAAACTGGTCTGCCAAGCATTGGACTCTTCTCCATCTCCTTCTCGCGTACAGATCTTCTGGGACGAAGTCTCCAGGGGGAGGAGTGAGAGGACGCTCCTTTGCTGTGAGCAGCATCGATGGGGACAGCGGCTGGACTTCATCTGCGTCTGATGGAACAGCTGCTATGGGCCGAGAGTTGACTATGCCGGTTACCTCTGCCATCAAGGTAGACAGCAGTTCGTGGGTTAGTTGAGAACTTCCGATCTGTGTAAGCATGGCATCTAAGATGCTCCGTATAGTGCGGATTTGGCGTTTCCACACTCCACCGAAGTGCGAAGCATGGGGCGGGTTGAAGATCCACTCGCAGCCTTGTTCCGTTGAGTACCGTTGGATCTTCTGTTGATCGGTCTCTGTCAAGGATTGTTCCAGTTCTGACTTGCCGCCGACAAAGTTGGTCCCTCTATCACATTTGATTCTTGTGGCATGTCCTCGTATGGCGAAGAATCTACGAAGCGCGCAGATGAACGAGCTGGCATCCATAGACTCTAGGAGCTCTATATGGATGGCTCGAGAGCTGAGGCAAGTAAGCACCAGTCCCCAACGTTTGGAGTTTGCTGCGCCTCCACGGAGTTTGCGGGTGCGTACGTACCATGGGCCAAAGACGTCGATTCCTACGTTCGTGAAGGGTGGACTTGGTTCTGTGCGGTCTTTCGGAAGATCTGCCATATGCTGTGTCATTAACATTCCTCTTGATTTCTTACAAGTTACGCATGCGTTGAGGACCTTTGTGACAGCTCCGTGTCCTGAGATAACCCAGTATCCCGCTTGACGCACAGCTCCGTGTGTGATCTGCCTGCCTTGATGGTATGTAGTTTCGTGATAGTGTCGGATCAATAACTCCGACAAGTGATGACCTTTAGGGAGGATTGCAGGATGTTTCTCTGTAAATTCTAGTGACGAGCGTCGTAACCTTCCACCGACTCGTAGAACGCCATCTTCATCGATGAAGGGGTCTAGACCGTAGAGGCAAGACTTCTTCAGTGTATTCTTCTTTCTTCTAGCGCTTTCCCGGTTGGCGTGGTCTTGGTCCGTTAGAGTGCTGAGTAGCTTGATCTCTCCTGAGAACACTTCAGTCTGGACCATCTTTAGGAGGACTATGGTAGCTTTTTCGAGTTCCTTTGATGTTGGAAGTGGAGGACCGTCTCTATGTTTCATATCTGGGTCTTTGTGGCGGCCACCGTTTATCTCTCTTGCCTTTGCTACCAGTGTCGCTATGGCTCGGCGAAGAGACGCCCAGGTAGAAAACCGGGAAAGCCTAGACGTGCTCAGATCTGTAGTAACGTTTGTGGCCTTGACGTTGACTTTCCTCAATTCTGGGTCTTCCTCGTTTAGGGATACTTCTTCACCTGCAGACACTGTCGGGTGGGCTTGTTTCAGGAAGTCTGGTCCCTCGAGCCACTGGGTTTCTTTTAGTCTGCTTGCGTCGATACCTCGAGTAGCAAGATCTGCAGGGTTGTTGGTAGTTTCAACGAACTTCCACTGGTCGGGTTTTGAGACACTTCGTATGATCTGAACTCTGTTGGCTACGTAGGTGTAGAATCTCCTGCTTTCGTTATGAATATATCCCAGGACGACTTTGGAATCCGTGTAGAAGGTAACTTCATGAATCTCCAGGTCGATTTCGGACAAAATCCTCCTGACAGCTTGTACGACGAGTACGGCGCCACACAGCTCTAGACGAGGGATGCTTGTTGTCTTGGTTGGAGCGACCTTTGACTGTCCAAAGAGAAAGCTCACGTGTACATCGTTATTGTGGTTGATCAAACGCAGATAGACAGCTACACCAATTGCGTCTTCGCTGGCGTCTGAAAAGGCGTGAACTTCGGCTCGTGTGATTGTGCCAAAATCTCTTGGGTGGAGGCAACGCGGGAGTGATGCATTCTGAAGGTTCGGTAAGGCATCTTTCCATTGTTTCCATTGCCGCATTAGATCATCGGGTAGCGGATCGTCCCAGCCGAGATTGTCGCCGTTTCGTGTCTTTCCCATGCTGACGAGTTTCTGGAGGAGGAGCTTGCCTTTCAGAGTAACCGGAACTGCCAGTCCCATGGGGTCGTAGATGGAGTTGACCACTGAAAGGACTCCTCTTCGGGTGAACGGCTTGTCTGGGGTTGATACCTTGAAAGTGAACTTGTCTTCTTGTAGGTTCCACTGGACGCCTAGTGAGCGTTGAGTGGGAAGTGCTTCTTTACGTAGGTCTAGATCTCTGACGTCTTTGGCTCTGTCGTCTGCTGGTAGCGCTTCCATGACTTCGACGGAATTCGAAATCACTTTGTGGAGACGTATGTTGGCCGTGGCTAGCGCCGCTTGTGCGTTCTTGATCAAGGTGATTGTCTCCTCTGTTGTCGCACGTGACACTAGACCGTCGTCTACGTAAAGGTTCCTGTGGATGAATTCCTTTGTTTCTTTTCCGTAATGCTCCTCGCCGTCAAGCGCTGTTTTCTGTAGGCCGAACGTGGCCACTGCTGGACTCGGACCAATACCGAAGAGGTGCACTGTCATTTGGTACACGATGATCTCCTCTAGGGGGTCGTTGTTTCTGTACCAGAGGAAACGTAGGAAGTTTTGATGTTTCTGGTCGACTTTGAAGGAGTGAAACATCTGTTCCACGTCGCACATCGCCGCTGTGTTGTGGTGACGGAAACGCAGGAGTACTCCAAATAGGCTGCTGGTGAGGTCTGGGCCTGTTAGAAGCTCTTTGTTCAGCGAAACGCCCTTGAACTCTGCCGACGAGTCGAAGACGACGCGGATCTGGGTCGGTTTTCTTGGGTGGTAGACTCCGAAGTGTGGCAGGTACCAGACGTTTCCGTTGTTCTCGTGGCGGTTCAGCTGCGCATTAGGGGCCGGTATTGCGTGTCCCTTTATCTTTGCCATAAACTCGAAATAGTCTTTCTCCATCTGTGGCTTCCTTTTAAGGATTTTCAGGAGTCCGGTAAGGCGACTCTCTGCTTGATTTCTGTTGTTTGGCATTTTCACGTTTTCAGAACGGAAAGGGAGAGGCATTACCCAGTTCCCCTTGTCGGTCTTATGAATGTTTTCCTGCATTATCTCTAAAAACCTTCTGTCCTCCAATGAGTGGCTGGGTTCATTGTCAGATGCTGTTGTATGGTAGACGTCGTTTTCTATTGACTTTCTTGTGTGTTCGCCAAAGCTTTCTTTGACTTGGAAGTGGTTTGGGCAAGGCGACACTTCTAGCTGTACGTTTTCGTTGGCGACGTCGGGCGTAAATACTGCGGTGTGTTTTGTGGAAACATGAACTGGGCCTCCGATGCGGTTCAAACACACTTGACCTGTGATGGTCCAGCCAAGGTCTAGCTTTTGAGCCCAAGGGGCTCCCTTTGGGCCGTTCTTAAAGGCTCTGACCTTTAACAGCTCGGGCGCGTCTCTGCCAATAAGTAACTGAACGTCTGCTTGGTTGTCTAAGGGTGGTATCTCCTCTGCGATGCCTCTGAGGTGGTCAAATCGATTCGCGATTTCCGGGTTGGGGATTTCACCTTTGTCGCGGGGAATATGTGAGCACTCGACCAGAGTAGGCAATTTGGATGATTTTCCGTTGGCGTCGATCATTATCCCAGCGACGCGGCGACCGTAGTTGACCATTGTAGCAAATACTTCGCAAATCAGGGCTAACCCGGTCGTAACCCGTACTGACTACATTGATTGTTCGATTCAATTTATTCTTCTTCCATCGTGAACGCATTACAGACGATAATTACACTGACATGTTCATTGGTATGTTATGATCCCGTATGGTTCACTAAAAACAATTAAATACATATCTGAATTAGGCTAAATCTATACTAAAATCATCTGTAATCTTCAATCATCTTACCGAATTTGTTTCCGGGTGAATTTCTCGGCTTTAGAACGTATATTCGTCGTTGACGGCACTCTCTCTCACTAACTCAACATACTCACCGCACGTGTGAATCTAAAACTCTATGCGCATGCGTTAGTCTAATCTATTTATATCTCTGTCGCTTACATTCCGGCACCAAAATGAGAGTACAAGGTTTGTACTTCATTTCCTAACTATTAATCTATAGCGACAGTTATCACTTGAATTTCAACATTAATTGTAACGTCCTGAAAGGAGTTCAGTGTTCTAATACTTGAAATCTTTATGTTCACAAACACTGTTGGTAGCGTCAGCAGCTTCCAGTAAACATAGCTTGTTAATAGGGCGTGTCAAGACAGCTGTTTTTGTCATGACTTCGGCGGAGCGGACATAGCCATCTTTAGCTGTATAAACCTTCGTAACTCGAGCTAGAGGCCACGCTCCTCTTGGCAAATTCTTGTCAGAGATGAGTACAATGTCTCCAACAGCAACATTCCTTCTCGGTTTGTTCCACTTCACTCTTTCTTGCAATAACGGCAAATACTCACGGACCCAACGTTTCCAAAATTGGTCCGCTAAATATTGAGCTTGTCGCCATCTTCGTCTCCCATACATATCTTCTTTTCTGAATACTCCAGGAGGCAGACTTGTATCAGAGCGTAGGAGCAGAATCTGATTTGGTGTCAGAGGGTCGTCGTCTTTAGGATCATCACTACAATTAGTTAGTGGACGACTGTTCAAAATGGCTTCTACATGGGACATAACTGTCAACAGTGTTTCATCATCCACGATCTGTTCCTTCAACAGGGCTCTCAATATCTGTCTTACCGATCTTATCATTCGCTCCCAGGCTCCGCCCATGTTACTTGCGGCTGGGGGATTGAAGATCCATCTTATCTCTCGTTGTCTTAGAAATTCATGTATGGCTTGCTGGTTCCATTCTTGGATGGATTCTCTCAACTCTCTTTCTCCACCCTTAAAGTTGGTGCCATTGTCACTTCGCATGAGTAGGGGTTTGCCTCTTCGGTTTATAAAACGATGTAAAGCGTCGATGAAGCTACTGGTTTCCAGGGTGTGCGCAATTTCAATGTGAACCGCCCTCATGACTAAGCATGTAAAGAGGCAGCCATAGCGCTTGACGATGGTGCGACCTCGTTTTACTTGTAGAGGCCCGAAGAAATCAACACCGACGTAAGAAAACGGTGGCTTATCAGGAGTCAATCTGTCTGAAGGTAAACCTGCCATCATCTGTTCACAAGGTTGTGCGTTGCGCCTTCGACATTCAAAGCAGTGATCAAGTAACCTTCTCACTGACGCTCGGGCCCTTATAATCCAGAAATTCTGTCTTATAAGTGAAAGAACGTGTTCCTTGCCAACATGGCCGTACATACAGTGATAATGACGAATGATTAAATCGCCAATGTGGTGATTCTTTGGTAAGATCAGCGGGTGCTTAGCACTTTCGGCTATAGGTGCGTTCTCGAGTCGCCCTCCAACGCATAACATACCGTCTCTTAGCTGTGGGTTTAACTTGTAAGTGGGGCTTGATTTTTCCACCAGCCTCTTCGTTGACTGGGACCGTGCCTTCGTATGGGTTTCATCATTTACGTTAGCATCAAGAGCAGCCCATCTCCGTTGGAAACGATTGACGTTGTGTATATCTGATAATCTCGTGTTTAGCAGTCGTAAGCTCCTGGGTAGTGATTGCACCATTGATTAACTCGCTAGTTGTCTCGATGCTTCGTTGTCGGTAGTTATTGACGAGGAAACGTTTGTACCGCAACAGCCAAGCGATGGCAATTTTCAAACGATGCCACGAAGAATATCGATTGAACATTGAGTTAATCACATCATCTGAGTTTCCTTGAACTAATCGTACTTGTCTTTCACGTTTCACTTCTGGGTCGTCGTCAGAGACCTGTGTCAAAGCAGGCGGATCACTAGGCCAAAAGCTCCTTTCCTGCCATAAGAAGGCGGGTCCTTCTAGCCATCGTGCGTCGCTGATCATTTGGTCGGCGTTGAGACCGCGTGACGAGTCATCTGCTGGGTTTGATTTGGAATCTACGTGCCTCCATTGCTGCGCGTTCGAAGTGTCATGTATAACAGCAAGGCGATTAGCTACGAATGTGCTGAATCTTTTGGTCTCATTAGAGATGTACTGAAGTACTGTGGTAGAATCAGTCCAAAACAATGATTCTTGTATCGGTAGTTCCAGTTCCTCTCTCAGCATTTTATCTAGCTTCACCGCCACAACTGCTGCGCTCAGCTCCAGTCTTGGAATAGTGGTAATCTTCACCGGAGCGAGTCGGGATTTTCCAATCAGGAATGACACATGCACTTCTCCTTTGGAATTCTTGGATCTCAAGTAGGACACCGCTCCATAACCTGACTGCGATGCATCGCCAAAGTGATGTAATTCTCTCAATATGACGTCGCCAAACTCTGGAGGCTTTACACATCGAGGTATTGAAATGTTAGAGAGCTTTGGTAGGTCCTCAAGCCATCTGTTCCATCTGGTCATCTCATTAGTCGGTATGGGGTCATCCCATCCTAGTTTTCGCTTGCAGAGATCTTGCAACAAAATCTTAACTGGTAACATAAATGGGGATACAATTCCCAGCGGGTCGTATACGGAACTCATGACTGATAGTATCCCACGCCTCGTAAGAGGTTTCTCCTTCACTTGGGTCTTGAATCCGAGACGGTCTTCCTCCACGTCCCATTGGACTCCAAGGGCTCTTTCAGTCGGGAATGTTTCAAAGTCTAGTTTCTTAACATTCTTTGCTCTTTCTGCTTCTGGTATTGCGTTAAGAACCTCCTTCTTGTTGCTCATCCATTTTGTGAGGCGAAATCCTCCTTGTCGCAGTAACTTGCTCAATTCGGACGCAATTCTCTTAGCGCCTTCCACAGTACACGTAGACTTCAGACAGTCATCAACATAAAAGTTTCTGTGTACCGTGTTCGTCACTTCGGAGTCAAACTCAGACTGATTATCGTCAGCTGTTCTTCTTAAGGCAAAATTAGCACAACTGGGAGATGAGGTTGCGCCAAATAGGTGTACGAGCATTTGAAACTCTGCTGGCCTCTTGTCCAGTTCACCTTCAGGCCACCACAGAAATCTGAGCATGTCACAGTCTTTCGGGTCTACTCGGACTTGAAGAAACATGCCTTCTACATCTGCCGCTACCGCTATGGGTTCTTCGCGGAATCGAGTTAAGACGCCGATTAGTTTGTTCGTTAAATCTGGACCTTGGAAAAGCTGGTCATTTAATGAAGTGCCTTGCCACTTCGCGGCGCAGTCGAATACCACGCGTACTTTCTCGGGTTTTTGCGGGTTGCACACCGGATGATGAGGTAAGTACCACACTGAGGGGTTATCTTTCTCTTTGGGTTCCTCGATAACTTGACGAGCGTGACCCTTCTTTAGATGGTCGTTGATGACGTCCTTGTATCTTTCATGCATTAGGGGGTCTCTCAATAACCTTCTTTTCAGAGAAGACAGTCTTTTTTCCGCCATCTGTCGGTTGTTGGTAACACAGGGTTTGCCGTACCTCCAAGGGAGTGCTATTTGGTAGTGGTCTTTTACCAAGACTATCGTTTCTTCCATAATGGATAGCGCCTTCTTGTCTTCAGTCGACATTGACTCTTTGGTGCTGAATATTGGGTCCCCAAAGTCCGTTTTCCAGAATTTCTCTACTTGCTCGTTGAGCTCGTTTTCTCGGTTAATAAAGTGAGTGTTCAAGCAATGGCGGCCTGTATATTCAGTCATTGGCCCCACAACCGTCCATCCGAGTAAGGATCTGACAGCGTACGGTTGTTTCCGTTGTCCTCTTCTTTCCTCTAATACCCAGAATACTTCGGGGGTATCATTACCGATAAGCAGGGTGACTTCTCCACTGTCTATCTCTGGTACCTTTATTCCATCGAGGTGTGGCCACTTAGGGATGTCTTCTTGCTTTGGGACGCCTTCAGTGGAGATGTGTAACTTGTCAACTGACCAGACAGTGGGTATTTCGACGACGTCATCAGAATTGAGGGGCATAACCTCTAGACTTGTTACAAGTCCTCGTTTCTGACAGTTCGTTCCTTCAATAGTTGTTAATGAGAATGTTCTCTCTTCACCTTCTACTCCTAACTGTTGTATTAGTCGCTTCTCGCACAGTGAGGTGTCCGAGCCTTTATCCAAAAGGGCGTAAGTGTTGATCGTTTTCTGTCCTCCTCTACCACGAACTCTAATGGGTACGATGGGAAGACATACTCTCCTGGTTTTTCCGGCACCAGTGTCCTTACGGAGACCATTGACATCAGACTTAACAACGTGGCACTGCGCTGCGTCACCTGAGCCATTGTTGGTGTTGTGATTTTTGTCGCTATCCTTCTTGTCAGAACTACTTGGAGGATGCAACAATGTATTATGCTTCCCTTCACAATGTTCAATTTCACATAGTCCCTTCTGGAAACAGTTCCTTGCCTTGTGTCCTCGTTTGTAACAGTTGTCACACAGTCCTTTCGTTCTCACAAATTTAACTCTGTCTGAGTATGTCCTTTTCTCAAACTCTCGGCAACTTACAAGTGGGTGCGCTCCGTCGCAAAGAAGACAGGTTATGTTCGGTGCAGTTGGCTTGTTACTGTTGAACGTGCTATTACTATTGGCCTGCCTTGGCGCGTTGGGAACTCTCGGTGTATCTGCTTGCGTAGCTAAGGTAGTGGCTCTTGGAGTGTTCTGAAAGAATTTGTTTCTTTGTCTTGGCCTTTCGTTTTTGGGAGGGTCCTTTGCATCCATAATTTCACCAAACACTGGATCGTTCGCTGCCATGGCCTTCTCAGTAATAAACTCTGCCATCTGGTTGATGCGTGGTTTTCCTCCACCGTTTCGTATTCTTCTAGCTATATCAAGCCATCTCGCCCTTAAGTGAAAGGGGAAACGCTCAGCGATCTTTCTTAGGTTGTCTGCGCTGTTTAGATCATCTAGATAACCGATGGATCTCAGGGTTAACTCACAGTCCTTCAGTTTATCTGCAAAGTTCAATAAGCCTTCTCGATCAGAAGCTCTTAATGGTGGTCCTTTAGAGACTTGCTCAATATGAGCACTAGCAATAGCATATGGTTCACCAAACCGTTCTTGCAAGAGTTTTCTTGCTGTTACGTAACCAAGGGATGGCTCCATAACAACACAGTTCCTTACAACTTCTTTCGCCTTTCCTGTGCAATATTGTAAAAGGTAGTTCAACTTCTCACTCTCGTCTGACGTTTTTCCTTCGATGTTTCGTTCAAAGTTGCGTATAAACATCCAGTAATGTAGATGGTTTCCATCAAATGTAAAGAGTTCTGGTTTGGGTAACATTAAAGTGTTTGTCATTGTCTTAACGATTTGTTCTTGCTGTTTTAGCATCTGCTGGAATACTAACTCGTTATTTGATGACCCATTCGCATTACTTGGTCTAGTATCATCACGATTAGGGTTCCTGATTGATTCAGGAGTATTCGTCATAAGCCATTCTTCTGCAGTGGGAGTCCAGGGCATTTTCATCGTGACGTCATTCTTTAATTCTGGGTTGCTTCGTAGTACAAATGGGTTCGTAAGGATTCTAGTATTAACAGCTCTCGTGGTTTCTTGAGGCGTACTCTGTTTTTCTGGCTTTACGAAGATCGGTTCAGAAGCAGCAAGTTCATTATCCCGGAAGGGATATCGGTAAAATACTCGCTGATCCTCGTAACTTTCATCTTGTTCAATCTTATCAGCTTTCTCATAGATTTGCAATTCGGCTTTTACTTGATCTGCTTCATGTTGTGCTTTGAGGAGCATCTGATGTCGTTTCATCTTATTCAGTTTCATCGATTCATTTAACTTCATCCTCATCGTTGTTTCATCAATATTTTCTTGTAATGCTTGTTCTTCTTTAAGTTGTTTCAACTTGAGTTGGGCTACTGCCTGTTTGGCCTGTGCTTTCAATTTTAACTTCGAGGCCGTGGTCGATTTGGTACAATGACTGCCTCCCCCACTTCCATGTGAACCTTGTTGGCTCACCGAGTCAAATGGCTCTATAGTGGGGAATCCAAAAGTTGGCAATGTTTTTTCTTTCGTATTAGCGATCCATGTTTCAATTTCCTGTTCCATGTCACGCTTCGCTTGTAGTTCTTTAGAATAGACTCTTGTGATCTCTTCTAATTCGTTTTGTTTATCTAAGTACTTCATGCACTCTCTATGGCATTCTTCAAAACTTGCAAATGTAGTCGATATTTTCTCTTTAATCTTCAAAATGTCATCAATGTCATAATAATTCTCAGAATATCTCATCAAGTTTTGCAATTCTTTATAGTACTTAGTCAACTGACCTATATAGCCAGATCTTGATCTTTTCAGCGCTTGTGATCTTTCTCCTCTAGCGCCGTCCGAGTTCACATAAGCACTGGGCTTCCTGTGTCGAGTTTCTTCATCAATATTCATCTTGTCTCGTTGAGTCTGCCGATGCCGCCAAACTGTCTACCAAGTTGTATGTCATCGTGGGATTCGGTGAAATTCGTGAACTTAATGTAGCAAATACTTCGCAAATCAGGGCTAACCCGGTCGTAACCCGTACTGACTACATTGATTGTTCGATTCAATTTATTCTTCTTCCATCGTGAACGCATTACAGACGATAATTACACTGACATGTTCATTGGTATGTTATGATCCCGTATGGTTCACTAAAAACAATTAAATACATATCTGAATTAGGCTAAATCTATACTAAAATCATCTGTAATCTTCAATCATCTTACCGAATTTGTTTCCGGGTGAATTTCTCGGCTTTAGAACGTATATTCGTCGTTGACGGCACTCTCTCTCACTAACTCAACATACTCACCGCACGTGTGAATCTAAAACTCTATGCGCATGCGTTAGTCTAATCTATTTATATCTCTGTCGCTTACAACCATCTTCTCACCGCTGCATGTTGACAGTAGGTACGTTTCTGAAGGACCGCTTATTTTCAGCTTTTTCACCAGTTCCGGCGCGATCATAGATGCGTTACTTTGATCATCGATGATTGCGTAGACTCGATGACGATCGTGTGGACGCTCTTGATGGAACACATCGACCAGCAATATCTTACTGCAAGATGTACCTCCTCTTTGACATACGGAAGTACAGTTAGACTTTAGCTCCTCTTCGTTCTTCTCTTTATGAAGGAAGGCAGGATGGCGGTCACTGCCGCACTTAGTACAGGTGACCTCGACCTTGCACTCTTTTGCAACATGCCCTGTTTCGCAGCAGCGAAAGCAGAGTTTTTCCTTGAGGATCCACATTCTTCTTTTCCTCCATAGTTTTCGCGTCGAAGGCCTTGCATTCTGACAGCGTGTGACCAGTGCGGTCGTGGAACTTACATCGATTCTCTTCACTACTGGTCTTCAGGACTCGTCTTGTGTGCTCTTCTCTTACGGCTTTCCTACTCGATTTCTCTCCCTGATTTAGGGGTTGGACTCCGCTGGCTTGGACGTTCGGATGATTCTTTTGACTGGCTTGTTGTTGCACCATGGAGGCGAACCTGTGGAAGTCTGGGTAGGCGTCGTG
>JAUJYZ010000580.1:0-157500 GCA_033675265.1 Actinostola sp. cb2023
GCGGATAGAGATGCTCTGCGCTTGCTTCCCATTGGCTTCAAGATCTATGAGACCAACAGAGTGCAGTCTTGAGATTCACTCGCGCGCTGTTCGGATTATCCCCTTCGCCATTCTTACTGGCCGGCGTGATCAAGAGCACCTGGAACCACAGCAAAGTGACTTCAGATTCAAGCATCATAGACGAAATCGAGAAGTCATTGTATGTGGAACGACGCTCATCGCGTAGGATAAACCGCCGATCATGTTGCAGAACTGAAGCAGACCTGCCATCAAGGTGTTCAGTGCCCGCGAAATTTCCGAACTCCACAAATTGGCACCCAACCTGGAAACACCTCGAGAAGAAGCTGTGATCACACCTACACCAAACAGAGTTACGCTAAGCAACAGCTTGGAGTCCACCGAAGGAGAGACTAACTTCTCGGCGTACCTTGGGACAAAGAGGAAACGGACACCTTACAAGCGTAAACTTCCCTACGCTCCCCGCACAGTGTAACCAAGCCGAGGAGTACTTGAACCACTTGCCAAGGTGTACGATCCAACTTGGCTTGCGTCACCCATTACCTTGACAGGCAAATGATATACAGAGATATTTTGCGATCAAAAGCTACCCTGGGGATACAAAACCTATCACCGATCTGAACAGGAAACTCCATAGTTGGGAACACGGTTGCCCGAGAGCATAAAGTACAAGATCTATTCAAGCATCAGAACAATCCAAGCTTCGCTAAATGCTTTCGTAGACGCAGTATCAAATATTCCGGTCTGCTTGTTAAGGCTGGTGTCCAGCAACCATCTGGAATTAACCAAGTCTAGTAGCCTCCAGTCCAAGACTTGTCGAAGAAAGCTTAACATACCTACTAGACTTGAGCTCGTGCTGGTCAATGTCGCAATTTGGTGCACAACGTGCAGGATGCCTCCAAGGCAACCAGTGTCTGACGTTTAACGGCTGGCTTGACATCACAGTAGCGATTATACTGGTTACAAGGCGAGCGACTAAGCAGTTGTTGAAATCGAGTGCATAAGTTCCTGAGGAAGAAGTACTTCCATTGGAGACATGTGAGATCATAAGAAAACCTGCAGACCTGGGAGCCGGGGTGTCATACTGAATCAAAGCGATCTGTTGGCTGAAAGACCCTCGTGTTTGTCCACACCAGAGGCATGCCTGCATCATGTCACTAGATCATCAACGGGAAACTCAGGCGGAAGCCAAAGTGTTAAGAAGACTTGCCGTAGCTCGAAACAGAGGACGAGCTGGATGGATTAATAAGAATGGAACTGTCTGGAAGACAATGCGATCACACTGCAGGATGCTAGATTCATGCGAGAACTTCAAGCGGGCAAACAGCAAAACACAGAAGACTGGCCCCCCTAACCACCGTCGAAACTAATCATGGCGACGCACGTCTGGATAAAGAGAGTCCAAAGCAACACGAACAACCACAGACAGGTTTTCAAGAGGACAAGCTTCGCTTAACTTGCAGAGGAACAACACGAAGATGAGTATTAGTGCAGAGGCGCGTATCCAAGAGGACTACCCAATATATTTACCAGATGGCGATATCTCGTGAAAGGCTAGTAGCACCCGCACCAAACTACAAACCATTCACGGGGGAGTGGGTCTTACCATGAGCCACGTCAGAGCGACATATTGGATCGCCGAGACTACGACGTTTATGCCAAACGGTTCCTGAAACAGTGCTATGGAAGCAAGAGCATTTCCAAGCAATCGCATTTGGCCTACCCCCACCAACAGGTAGCCTGCCAGAAGACAGAGTCCTCAAGAACAGCTCCCTTCCGAGTTATTAGGCGTTGAGTACGCAGGCCCCATCAAGTATAGAAAGAAAAACAAATCTGAAGCAAAAGGGCCCCCCCCCCCCCATAAAGACATTGCCCCTGTAAGCTGTAGTCTTACTCGCGGGGTCTACCTTGACTTGCTCACCAGCCAAGGACAGAGAGTTCTTGCGAAGCCTCAAGCGTCCTGAGCGCCAGAAGGGGGCCGGCCTCACAAGATCTACTTCGGACAACGGTAAGACGTTTCGTGATTGCTGCAAATGGCTGAGGAACATCATTAACAACGAACAACTACAAGACTGGCTTATCGCAAAACCAGATAAGGTGGCGAGTTCATGTAAGCAGAGCACCATGGTGGGGAGGCCAGTTCGAGCGAATGATAGTCCTCGTGAAACAGTCTCTACACAAGACAACAGGTAACAGTCTTCTCACCTGGACAGAGTTACAAGATGTCTTCTCCAGACGTAGACTAGCCCTCAACAACAGACCACTCAGCTATGTGGAGGATGACGTTTCAACTACCTCTACTCCCGCCAAAACACATTGCTGTTTGGTATCCCAAGTCTCATCCTACCAGAAGAAGCACTGCAGTGACATGGAAGTTGCCAGACCTAAAAGGGCGCGCAAGGTACCTTCAGAAGTGCAAAGATTTGTTATGGAAACGTTGGACGTCCCGAATACCTGAGGGGACTACGAGAGCGCCACAACCTCAAACATAACACGAAGCAATATCTATTGTAAAGGGAGGAGACGTCGTAATCATTCAAATCAGACGAGCGGAATAGAAACAAGTGGGAAGATGGGAATTATCACGAGCTATTCCCTGGACGGGATGGCGTTGTTCGTGTGGCCAGACTCAGACGCGGAAAAAAGTTACCTTGATCGACCAATTCAACACCTTTACCCTTGGAGCTGTCATGCGACAGAACCCCAGCATTACCTGGCCTCAACAGCGACGCTTCCGTCTTCAGACCAAGGCGCGACGCAGCTGTCGGTCGCCGCCGGGCTGCGAATCCAAGAAAGTGCGGAAAATACCGAAGATTACTAGGGAACATTGAAAGTATGAATGAACATTGAATAAATTTAAGATAGATTTGATCGAACATTGAACTTTATCAGAACAATCGAACATTGAACCTTTATTAGAGATTGACAGTTATTGGAATTACATAAAGAAAACAAAGCATGCTGGATAATTAATATTGTTATCATATCAGTTTACCTCTCTCGACAACGATTAGTTTTTTTCAGTTAAGCGTAGTAAATTATTGTATTAGCTTACCATAGCAAGCAAATAGGGGGAGTGTGTGTGGGAAAACAATTACATTAGCGATAGGTCATGATTGACAAGTCTAAAATAACACATGTATTATATAGTGATAGGATTACAAGGCACGTTGCAGATCGAGATATAGAATCAAGAACCAGTGTGATGGAGTTGTGAGGGATTTAATAAAGCAGTTTTTGTGAGTGAGTATTTTTGTGTTTGGACACCGTTTTCCAAAAGACAGTATCTAACGCTCTTCCATATCTTCTTCAGAGATTTCAGTTCTATCGACTTTGAAGAAACGGAAAATGCCACCTTCAAATCTATTTATTTTTGCTTGAATTGCCAGCTTTTTTCATTCCTTACATATTCGTCTTTTTATATTCCGTTGGTAGGTTTTTTGATTGACACAATTCCCAAGGATTTCTGAGGGTTTTTAGTGCGTAGCGTATGTCACGCTCTCCTATATCTCTTCAGAAATTTCAGTTCTATCGACTTTGAAGAAACGGAAAATGCCACCTTCAAAAATCTAGTTATTTTTTGCTTGAATTGCCAGCTTATTCATTCCTTACATATTCGTCTTTTATATTCCGTTGGTAGGTTTTTTGATTTGTATTTTAACAATGCAGTAAAAAGCAAAAATGTACCAAAATCATGCTGTTTTTCGCCTAAACAAGACTCGCCTCATCTGCATATGTGAAACAATGACCTTTTGTATAACATAAGTTTGATATGTTAAAGAAAAAAACATGGATAGCTTTTTATAAAAACACGAATTTAGATGAAAACTTCGACCTACCTTCACGCGAAAGAGTCGTCAATGGCTACGTGGTGACTGTAAGTTAGTATGAGCCAAAAACTACAGGTTGTTTCTATATATATTCACAAATCTTTGTACATAATTTTATTCTATGAACTCTTAGATAGCCATTTGGGGAAAGTTTTAGCAATCCGTTTAGTTTTTCTACACAAAAAATACATGTCATTCTCGACTTTCCGTGGATTTAACGCACGTAATTTTCGATCAGAAAAAGGGTATACTTTGAAGCAATCTGGCTCCATAGCGAAGTCGATGACCCCCATTTTTTATTTGCTCAATTAGCTTCTATAATAATCTTATTTCACCATACGAAGTTTCAGGAACTGAAAAACATGGATAGATTTTTTTTCTTAAGCAGCTGTTAGTACAAACCTGATATTTAAATGCTAGCACTACGTTTATGTAACACTGTTTGACATCTTAATGCTCGTAGTGTCAACTTGGACAAACACTAGTTTACGTGTAAAATTTGTACGGCATCGCTGACATTGTGTGCGAGTATAGTATTTTGTACTAAAATTTAGCAGTCGCTTGTAGAGCATTTTCCAAGGTGCGGATTTTCTTGAAACTTGGCAACAGTAACCCTTCATAATTGTATACTTGTTTGAGGTAATTTGAAAAAATCCATCTTGGATTTTGGAAAATATAAGCATTTTCTCTGAAAATGGATTGTTTCAAAATCGATTGTAACTCTACAAATGTTGTTTTTTATCACATTAAAATTGTGATTTTTATGAAATTTAAGAATACCTCATTATCAAGATGAAAAATATCCGAAATTGGGTAACGTTTTTGCTGCTCAAAACATCGATTTAAAATGAGACTCATCGTCCAAATAAATAGGAACATGCCACCTTAAGCTAGTTGTTAGGGGACCACTTAGTCGGCGCGTAAGCAGGCACGACAGTAAGGATCGGTTCTTCTGGTTTATTACAAGTTGCCCATAAACTACAATCTTAGTCACTCTGACGCTGCTTCTAAATCAACTACACTGTTCCTAATGAGTGAATTATATTCCTTTTATAATGCTTAGCAGCCAGACATGCCACAACGGATAGAGTGTTAACTCAATCAGTTTGGACGGCGCCTTTTCCAACGTGATTGGTTGAATGGGAAAACATGCCAATCTTACAAAATAGTGGCCAACACAAAGATATCGGCTAACGCATTACTCGAGGAATGCCAAGGCTAAACTATCACGTGACATATCCCTTTTTTGACATTGTTGGAAATGATACTTAGTTTTATATATTACAAGTGTGCAATAACTTTCCTAGGAGAAAACGTGAACGTAAAAGTCGGCCTGAACTTGACGTATATATTACACTATCTTTGAACGTTCATCACTGAATCTGGAAGTGCAACCTAAGCAAAATGTAGACATCCATCTTCGTATACGTTACCACGTTAAACTAAACACACTGACACAAGGTCACTGAGATATGATTCGGGTATTCCCCTGTGTCCTAAATTAGCTGAGCAAGACGTAATTTCGTGAAAATGTAATAAATAATAAATCTGCTGAAAAGCGTGGGTTGGTTGTACCCTCTGAGGCAGGTGAATATGGCTAGAGAAACTAGAAATACGAGAAATTACAAAATGGTCGCTTATGAGAGGTTGTTCAGAATTCCTGATTGTCTGTCTGTCCGTCCTCCATTTTGTCTCAATTCCACAGGAATCCCAAAATGAGTTGAGCACACATTCTAAATACCAATTCGTTAGACGTGCTACAGAGTTTTTGATCAGAGTACATAAACTATTTGTACCTGTTTCATGGAAGTATATCAACATTTTTGTCCCTTGGGTAAGTCCTTTCTAATTGGAAAATACTTTTGCTACCCTGTTTTAGACTGACTTTGTAGCATAACAAGACCCTGGTAGCACGATTCACTCGTGCCCTGGTGCCGGATTGAGCTAGTACATGCTTTGGACCAGAGTAGAATTGGGATCCCTGTGGAGGTGTGGATTTCGAAGGCCGTGTTCTGGAGTAGCTAAAGGAAGGGGGAGGGACGGGATCATTAATTTTTAACTTAATCAAATTCCAAATAGATTACATTCACAGTGAATCTAATGAATCTGAGGTGGACCTAAACAGATCAAAATTCAAGATTCCCTACTATAGGCCATCTAAGATATAATATATAAAATTGACTATAATTTGCATCTAAAATCACAGGTAGCCCAAGCTCAGTATCAGTGGCGTAAATACAGTAAATGGATAGGCTTTCTTGTTCTGGGACAGAGGCCGACAATACAATACAATAGATTATTTCAACACGTGTCGTGCAGGAGCGTGAAGCTCGTTCAAAATACGAACGTGCAGTATATAATAATCTAACTCAAGTTGACACTTGAATAAAATTTCGTTCTATCATAGATTACAGTATTTCTTCTGTCAAATTGTAATGCTTCTGATTTCAAGGAAAAGGCCTTTGGAGCAAATTCCAAATGGGGTATTGAAAATCAACACGAATTCGAAGAAAAGATTTTGTTATAATCTCTGACAAGATATGGTTGCAATCCTCACGGGAGGGTACGGAAAATTTTATTCAAGTGTCAAATGTACCTCTGTCCCTCCCCGGTGTGTGCATATTTGTACGGCCGTTCAAAAATCTGTGTCAGACTTGAAGGTACAGAGGTTCATGTTGCCGATGAAAGCCACAAAAACCTTCCTCTTGGATGCAGATAGCGATGAGTAAGAGAAGGGAATGGCAGTGTGATTTATCGGACTTGCATTGGACTACAGTTTACCGAAAGAAATTTGGCGTTATGTCTAGTTTCGAGAGATTTACGAGCATTTGAGTGGGACCATGTGAGTTCGCTGGCGGCCATGAGTGACCTACCTGCTATATTTTCTTACTGGTAGGGAATTTTTTTTAAACCGCCGTGACTCTCTCAATTTCAAGCGGAATGGCATAGTAGAAATTCCTACAGAGGTAAAGGACAACACAATGAACAAGTACGAGTCGAATAAAGGCAAACGATTTTTTTATTTATTTATTCAAGTACACCATTCTGATTTACTAAGCTGTAATTCGTTCAAAATGTTATTACATCTTTTTCGGAAAACCTGCACGATGGCTATTCACAAACACTCGTAATGACATGCAAATATGAAATAAGGTATAATACTACTTCATTAGTGGCTAGGTGTGCATAGGCACGTGAATGACGCTACGGGATGACTATAAATACGAAATCAATGTTCAGAACTCCCTTCTTGCTCAGTTTTCAGCGGAACAGTGGTCGGAGGAACTTTTCTTCTTTTCTTTTTGGTTTACGACCCACGCGAATCTGAACAGGGCCGAGGTCGTTCCTGTTCGACGACCTGCAGTAGACGAAGAGTAGCCGGGTTGTTCCACTTTGCTCCGCCAGCACCACTGAACGAGTTTAAGCCGAAGCCTCAGGGCGAACTTGAGTCGAATACTTGAATGTTGGATGATTTGTTAAAGTAAGTGTTGAATGTACATGCTGTTTAGCAAGGGTTTGTCTGTAGAATGAATCAGGCTCCATCGACTGGATGGTTTGTTGAAATGTTTGCTCGCTGCGTGTATCGCTAGGTGAGAGTTTGCCGACGAGTTTATTTGTAGAATGAACCCCTCGTCAATATGTTTTTGTTGGGCGACTGCGGATGATGATTCAATGTTATTTTTGCATGTATGGAGAAGAATTTTCACCGTTTAACTATCTGTAGAATGGATTCTTTTACAGGATGGTTCGTTCGACGACTCTAGATACTTGAGCCAGATTTTTGCCAGAGAAGGTATACCACGTGGGATGATCGCATGCGCATGGCTTCGACCACGTGGGATGATCGCATGGCCTCAACCACGTGGGATGATCGCATGGCCTCGACCACGTGGGATGATCGCATGGCGATGACACAACAGTGTTCCAGGGCGAGGTTTCACCGTTTCAGTACCAGGGTGAGTTTTTACCGTTTCAGCACCAGGGTGAGGTTTCACCGTTTCAGTACCGGGGTGAGGTTTCACCGTTGACCAGGGTGAGGTTTCACCGTTTCAGTACCAGGGTGAGTTTTCACCGTTGACCAGGGTGAGGTTTCACCGTTTCAGTACCAGGGTGAGTTTTTTCACCGTTTCAGTACCAGGGTGAGTTTTTTCACCATTGACCAGGGTGAGGTTTCACCATCTCAGTACCAGGGTGAGTTTTCACCGTTTCAGTACCAGGGTGAGTTTTCACCGTTTCAGTACCAGGGTGAGTTTTCACCGTTTCAGTACCAGGGTGAGTTTTCACCGTTGACCAGGGTGAGGTTCCACCGTTGACCAGGGTGAGTTTTCACCGTTTCAGTACCAGGGTGAGTTTTTTCACCGTTTCAGTACCAGGGTGAGTTTTTTCACCGTTGACCAGGGTGAGGTTCCACCGTTGACCAGGGTGAGGTTCCACCGTTGACCAGGGTGAGGTTCCACTGTTTGACCAGGGTGAGGTGCCACCGTTAACCAGGGTGAGTTTTCACCGTTGACCAGGGTGAGTTTCACCGTTGACTAGGGTGCGTTTTTCACCGCTGACCAGGGTGCGTTTTCACCGTTGACTAGGGTGCATTGTTCACTGTTGACCAGGGTGCGTTTTTCACCGTTGACCAGGGTGCGCTTTCACCGTTGACCAGGGTGCGCTTTCACCGTTGACTAGGGTGAGTTTTCACCGTTGACCAGGGTGCGCTTTTTCACCGTTGACTAGGGTGAGTTTTCACCGTTGACCAGGGCGCGTTCTCACCGTTGACCAGGGTGAGTTTTCGACCGTTGATCAGGGTGCGCTTTCACCGTTGACCAGGGTGCGCTTTCACCATTGACTAGGGTGAGTTTTTTCACCGTTGACCAGAACGTGTTTTTCACCGTTGACCAGGGTGAGTTTTCACCGTTGACCAGAACGTGTTTTCACCGTTGACCAGGGTGCGCTTTCACCGTTGACCAGGGTGCGCTTTCACCATTGACTAGGGTGAGTTTTCACCGTTGACCAGAACGTGTTTTCACCGTTGACCAGGGTGAGTTTTCACCATTGACCAGGGTGCGCTTTCACCGTTGATCAGGGTGCGCTTTCACCATTGACTAGGGTGAGTTTTCACCGTTGACCAGAACGTGTTTTCACCGTTGACCAGGGTGAGTTTTCACCGTTGACCAGGGTGCGCTTTCACCATTGACTAGGGCGAGTTTTCACCGTTGACCAGGGTGAGTTATTGACTGTTGACTAGGGTGCGGTTTCACAGGGCCAGATTGTTTGCCAATTAATTGTGAAATGATTGAATGTGACAATCAAGTCTCAGAGTTTTGATAGCTTTGAAAAAGGGGTACCTAAATCAACCCCCCCGGTTATACTGGGTCTTAGCTGTTATCTCTCTGCTGACTTGTCGGGGTTTGTATTGTTTTTCACAAGAATATGGTAGGGAACGTAGTTAGGCCTTGTAAAGGCGATGTACAGCATGCATATCCGCATGCACGGTCTTCTGCATGGAAACCCCGTCGTACTGTCGGCAGAGGGATGACAGCCAGTATCACGTGGTTGTGATGTGGAAAAACTCCCTAGCAAAGCGAAGTGTTCCCTCCAGTGATTGGTCGATCGAGTCGGGTGCGTTCCAGGCGGTTGTGCACTGTTGTAAGATGAACACGTAGCCGAGGCTGTTATGTATTGCGTTGAGTATACAACATAGCAACGTGTGAATGAGTGAGTCCCTAAGGACTAGACTCTAATATAAATAAAGTGTTATGAATAAAGTAATTCATTCAATCCAAATGAGTCTCAGTCATGACATGACATGGTGTCAGAACTAAAACGAAACCCACAAGAAAATGGCTACGATATTCAGCATTAAGGAATTGGATGTAGATTCTTCGAATCTGAACGAAGAGTGGAAGCGATGGAGACAGACAATAGAACTAGTACTCCAAGGTCCTCTAGCGGACAAGAGTGAGAAACAACAATGTGAATTCTTTTTGCTGTACGTTGGGCAACCGGCGAGAGATGTGTACAATATTGGTTGATCACAGAGTCCGAGAAAGATAATATTCAGGTTCTATTCAATTACAAGTTTGAAGCTCACTGTATTCCAAAACAGAATGTAACAGTATTAAGATTCAAATTTAATACACGAAATCAAGAGAATGAAAGTATCGATCAATACGTAACCGAGCTTAGGAAACTTGCCAAAGATTATGCTTTTGGTTCACTCAAGGAAGATCTTATCAAGGATATAATTGTTTGTGGAACAAACAACCCAGTAATTACTCGACACTTCCGCAGGAAGTGACCGAGTTAGAAAATGCGCTTTATTTTTATTTTTCTTGGTAGCCGACACAAAATGCGAAGAATTTGATCGTATCGGTCAGGAATGTCTGTTTCAGGGTTTCGATGGGCTGAAAACGGGGGCGATGATATCCGTACGCCAATGAAGTAATTATATGCTCAAACGGGTGAAATGAGTTTCCGAGCGTATATCAAACTAAATCCGAAGTATTGTTCGCTCTAGGGTCATCGTTAATAGAGTGCTAACTCATCGTTCCACGACTACCGACTAGAAGTGCTGTGTAGCTAGAAGCTCGTGCTGTATCAAGAGAGAAGCAGTTGTGTTTAATATGCAGAAGAGAAATGAAGAAGCATGATTGACTGAAAATAGTGCTATTGAAGCCTATATTTAACAAAAACAAACGCGCCTTGAAGGGCGTTATCAGAATCATCTGACCTATGCAACCTCAAGACGTACCAAGTACGTACTGATTCGAGATCTTTATCTATGATCACCGACAAATAGCCTCCCTCGTCACGCAACTGCCATTGTCATTGTCATAACGTACATTAGACGTATGATCAAAAAACAGGGTCAAGTATCGGAGATTATCACGGAAGAATGACTCTTCTCTTCTCTTCGTCTGTCAATTTTGAGATAGCTGTTCTACCAATGGTGTGTGTTGGTGAGCAAAGATAGAGATCTACTTGTCATAATGTCCGAATATACGTTCATTAAGCGTCTTGTTAAAACAAAGCTTCTACAAGAAGAAGAGTTAATTACTTGGAGAAGGTGCTTGACCGTTTGCACGGTTCGCTCCGCCAATCCATTTGATTGTGGATATAATGGTGATGATGTGACGTGTTTGAAATTCCACGATTTGGAAAACTGTTTGTATTCTTCAGAGGTGTACTGCGGGCCATTATCAGAGAGTACTATCTCGGGTATGCCATGACGGGCAAAGACAGACTTTGTATGAGCAATTACAATTGAGCTCTTGGTGTTCTCCAGCTTTGCGGTCTCAAAATAATTACTGTAAGAATCTACAATAAGAAGATAGTTAGTATTGTTCCACACGAATAAATCCGTGCATATCATTTGCCAAGGGCGTACGGGAATTTCGTGCGGACACAGGGGTTCTTTTTTGGTTGGCATTTTGGGTTACTGACATATCTCACATGTAGATACAAGATCCTCGATTTCCTTATTCACTCCAGGCCAGAATAAGATATCTCTCGCTCTACTTTTGCACTTTTGCATACCCAGATGACCAGCATGTATTTTGTTCAGCATGTCCTTTCGTAGGGACTTAGGAATTACGATCTTGTCAGTTCTGAAAATGATATCATCAGTGATAGATACTGAACTCGTCGCGATAATTCCAGAATGGTTGAACACATGGAGGAACTTCTTTCCTTGTTTCGGGCCACCGTTTTCGATGAATGTTCTTAGTTTTAGTAGCTCTTCATTTGTTTTCGTTGGTGGCACCTCGTGCACCATTGAGTGGGTGTTTTTCTATGAAAAATGTGCCAAGACGGGCTCCCCCGGATATACCTTGCCGGGGATTATTGTATTGTATTTTTGTGAGAGTATTGTTAGCTATGTAGTGATATTGTACAGTCCTGCATTCAAGAGTTGGGACAAGATTTGGGGACTGTAAGATTTTGGGACTGTAAGATTTGGGGACTGTAAGATTTGGGGACTGTAAGATTTGGGGACTGTAAGATTTGGGGACTGTAAGATTTGGGGACTGTAAGATTTGGGAACTGTAAGATTTGGGGAGTGAGGACTGTAAGATTTGGGGACTGTAAGCTAGATTTGGGGATTGGATAAGATTTGGAGGTTGTGAGGATTGGGGGTTATTTCAGGGATTAAGATAAAGGGATGAGAAAGGGAATTAATAGTGAATCAGATACTTTTATGTTGTCTGCTTATTATGACCAAAGTTGTAATAGATAGGTGCAGGGGCGCTGGTCAATATTTTGCCCCATACCTTAATTCAACTGAGCATGAATGCGAGTGTTGTAGAATAGTATACTATTCTACAACACTCGCATTCATGCTCAGTTGAATTAAGGTATGGGGCAAAATATTGACCAGCGGTCTAAGCTTAGCAGTGTCAGGGGAATACGACCCACGCGAATCTGTCGGGAGGGGTAGGGTGGGCCGTTCCTCCGACCACTGTTCCGCTGGAAACTGAGCAAGAAGGGAGTGCTGAATTTCGTATTTATAGTCATCCTGTACCGTCATTCACGTGACTAGGCACACCTAGCCACTAATGAAGTAGTATTATACCTTATTTCATATTTGCATGTCATTACGAGTGTTGTGAATAGTATACTATGGTGTCTACTAGCGCATGCGCAGTAAACACAAAGATCGCTATGGAGTACACCATACACTGACCACATCAGGGTGCTGACAGGCTGTTTGTCACGTCAGACAGCACATGCTTTATGGTAATTCCGGTAGTTGGAGTTGGAGTTGGTCGACTGAATCATGCCCAAAATAACTACAAAAACCTTCTTAAAGATTCTGGTTTTTGTCGTGTGTACTTATATCTATATGCAAGTCTTTCTTCTCTATAAGGACGCCAGTATTGAGTGCAAGAGAAAAGGTGGGTGCACTGATAAGTTTTCAAAGGAATTGGTTGCTGTTCAATCAAGACGGAAGATAAATGTATTCATTGAAAGTCGCCAAAAACTACGGGTTCGATCACAATGTTCTTGTAAGCTTCTATGAACAGTATGATAGTACGCGGTTAAAGCCACGAGTAGTATAGTAAGCACCGGCTGATCCGAGTGAGGATCGAAACGGTGAGGATCGAAACGGTGAGGATCTGAGTGAGGATCTGAGTGAGGATCTGAGTGAGGATCGAGGATCGAGGATCCAAAATTAAATAATGAGTTGCATAAATTAAAAAAGCGGGTGTGACAGGTTTGTTATTGTGCTGCTTCGGCGTCTATTGTCTCCTCCAACGGTTCAAAAGGTTCGAGGCAAATTTGAATTTTCACTCATTGAAAACAGCAAGCCAAGAAGCTTCGTCCCACATTTGAAAGAGGTATTGTAGGTGTCATTAGGAACCTAGTAATATTAAATTCCAAAATTGCCTATGTGAAGGTCAGTGATGCGATACTAAAACTGAGACCTTTGCATACAGGCCTGTGTTTTAGGTAGTCAGTTCTAGAACTGATTAATGAAACATCAGTGTTCTATCACTTTTAGTTATAACACTCATGTTTATGCATGAGTGTTATAACTAAAAGTGATAGAACACTCATGTTTTATTAATCAGTTCTATAACTAAAACCTGGCAGGCCTGTATGGGGGTATAAAGGTCCATGCACCTGACCAAATGGTCAGCTCCAGGAGCACATTACTAGGAACCTTCCTCTCCTATAATAGGTTTGTACGATATCATTTGCACAAATTGAGCTAAAAATAGAACACTCATTATAAATTCCGCGCGATTAACCAATCATGTCTCGTCTTACACATTAGGAATTTGACGTCAGATTCAACACTGCTTTATTGCTTTCAATGTCGGCCGAAAGCGTACCGTGTAGTTCCAGTGATTCTAGTGAAGAATCAGAATCTAGTGAAATTTCAGATCAATTTCGTCGTCTGACTTCAGTACTTCATCAAGCGAGGAAGAACAATGATTGAAAACATTAAATTAAAACAGAAAAACTAACTCCAGGTATTATTATTTATATCAAAACTTTAAGTGCGAGAACTTCTAAAAACAAAGCTAGTTCAAAGGCCAGTTCAAATCCCGGCCAAAAAACGAACATCTTCTGCTCTTTCTGAGAAGGAATTCAACGATCTGGTATCATTGATAATCTCTTACGAAGAACCTAATTAAACTTGTGCAGGTCTAGTAGTGAGAACCAAGCTATGAATATTCCAAACCGCCGGTGTGTTTTGCATGCTAACTAGACCCTGTCGGCAGGGTTCACTCGTGCCCTGGTGCCGGATTGAACCAGTACATGCTAAGGACCAGAGTAGAATTGGGATCCCTGTGGAAGTGTCAGTGTGGGGGCTTTCTCAGTATATCACCGTCCTGAATTCCTGAAAATTTGAATAACAATAGTTCATATTGTTGTATGCCTCGTTCTACAAAGAGTTCTTGATTTGAATAACAAATGTTTTTCAGGATAGTGATATATTACTGACTGAAAGAGCCCAAAGTTTGTATACGAGTTTGATTTTTGCTTGAAAACTTCCCTTTTCTACCTGGAACCAGCACATGTCGCAGTTATCTTTCGTGATCAATGCAGTATGATTTATATTTCGCTCTTAGAGTGAAAATATTTGAACATTTTAAAAGTAAAATCAAGAGACCATTATCTTGGTATATAAAAATGTATTCAACGAGTAAAGTTCAATGATTGATAGTTGTTGTCGGTCGATTTTTCATTTAGACTTCGAAATATAAAATACCATAAATATAAGTTTGTGGTTTCCTTTCTAGTAGAACACATAGACGTCCAGCTATTCGTGTGCTTATCTTCTTGGACGATAAGGATTTTCACTGAATGTTCGTGTGTGTCAGTTGTATAATTGGGCTTCCTGTGGTCACAGGTAGCCCAAACGTATAAATCAGTGGATCGTGACGTCTTTGGATTTCGTTCGGTTGGATCAGGAATGAGCTCTGATAAAGCCTTCAAAGGGTATGAGATTCTCAAAAATGTATTCACAACAGTAGTCTGAAAATTAAAGAACACGTTGGTGTAGAAATCTGAGCGAGAAATTGTGTTTTTGAGTGGTTTTGAGCGATTCGAAAAGCTTGGTTCAACCGGTCATTTTATAGTTTTGAGTATGAGTTTGTTTGTTTCTCAAAAGCATTATTTTTCTATAAGGCGTTCCCTAAAAAAATACTACAAATAAAGAATAATAGTTGTTGAAGTCTCCTGTGTAGTTTTCTTGAGGTTTTGAGTTGTATTTTAATTATATATATATAATATTCGATGTTGGTCCGAGTTGTCTTGTGAATTTTGATTTGTTGACGAGCGCTGAACAGCGACCGATGAAGGCCGAAGTTAGGATTTGTGTGCAATTTCTAAGCCGTGGTGGATGCCTGGGCTCTGACTTGTTGCTTTATACCTCGTCTTTTTATCCTTCATTTGGTTAAAGGGGCACTGTCACGACGCGCGCATGCGTCAATTTTAATGATATTCAGAGATTTTAATGATATGCAGAGGTCAACGAACTCGTCTGTGTTTACGAAGAGAATCGCGCTAGTAAATTTCAATGTGTTTTGAAAGTGTTTTACGATCAAGTTTTCGCAGAGTGCTTCCAAGTTATTCAGAATATACAACCTTTACAGCGTGTGACCTAAATATTTCATGAAATAAGTACTTATTATAGCGACTTCTGGTGAAGGAACGGCATTAAATAGCAGACAATCCGAGGTGACAACTCAGGTCTCAGATGAAGTTATTCACATTTCACATCGCTAAAAACCAAGTCCATATTACTTCTTTGCTTCAAAAAAGACTAACGAAGATGTACATGTCACTACTGTATAAGGTACTCGTGTTTTCTTAAATTGTAAGAGTACAAAAGAGTGCAAAAAGAATTGCACAAAATAATTCCCGTGTGAAAAGTATAATCACTGAGTTCTCTTTGCCGTTAATTGTGTCACTACTTCCAAACCTCGCAGAAATAAAAACTCATACAATGTGACAGTTGTTTGCAATAGCTTCAGTACATGCATATGAACTCGAAGGAATACATTGATATGATGTATGCAACTGAGTTCTTTTTGAGAACATAATAATTCGAGTGAATAAGTCAATGAACGCGTTGTCAAACATTGTTGTTGTCGTTCGGAATACTTTCCTACCTCCTTTGGTACTCCAGAGCTGTTAAAGAGAAGTATAGCGAACTCAGAATATGTAGTATAACCGTATTCTATCTTCCCAGTAAACCAAAACTTATAAACCTGTCGCCTGAATACATTCGTTGTCAACCACTACATCCCGGCGGCCGCCATGAGAAGCCATCGCCATCGCTCTCGCCGATTAAATAAAAAGCGTATAAAATTGGACTTCAAACCAAAAATAACTACCTACAAATACGAAACAACAATCAATCTAAGTACTGAATAAGTATCATCTTCTAGAGTGCAAGGATTACAATGATATAACTCGATATATTAACACACTGAATTTGAATTTTCCTCGGGTCTCTTGAAAGCGTTGGCGAACGATTTCAAGATGAAGCCAAGATTCGCGCATGCGCGTGTCGTGACAGTGCCCCTTTAACACATTTAATTTAGCCGCTTTTTAGATCGGGAATCACGACTCCTATATAACACATTGCGCATGTGCGAGACAATTCAGTAGTACAAGACCCCATACTTTCGCTAGACACACACCCCATTTGCCCTATATTGTCTATGGAATTAGTGGTCATGAGTAGTGTTTTGGATTTGACAATGTCCCACATCGATTGGAAGAGAGATACATTTCTGTATATAAATGGTTCCAATACATGTATAATAGATGCTAGGCCCCGGTACCTGGGCTAGGCGTTGCAAACCTTCTCCCCTTGCCCTCCCCCTTCGCTGATCCTCAACCCTGTCCCCTATTTATATTTGGGTCTCGATAGCATGTGACCGGATATTGCACAACTTTGCGATTTTCTGACATTGAAAAAAATAAAATAAAATACGCGTTGGGTTTTATAACTCGTGCGGCCTACGGCCTGGGCACGAGTAATTAGCTGATTTATTACTCGGGCCCAGGCCGCAGGCCGCCCGAGTTAGAAAATGCGTTTTTCGGTAGTCGTTTTTTTTAGGCTCAAGAATGACGAAAGTATGCGACGTATTTAATCGTATCCGGAGTTTCAAGATTACTCCGCAGATTTGAAAAGATAAAGGAGACACAGGACTCAAGTAGATTATGAATCTTAGTTTTGAAAGCAGCTGTAGATCTTCAAGCTATTAAAAGGTCAGGATTCTAGTTCATCGTTCAATGACTAGAAGTGGTAAAAGGACTAGAAGCTCGCTTAAAATATATTTTTTTTTAAACAAACGCGAGGCCGTTATCGGAACCATCTGACCTATGCAACCTCAAGACGTATCATGTTCGTACTCACCGGACTAATAGTCTCCCTCGTCACTCAACTGTCACTGATTGTCATGACGTCAGAGAAATTATATTGTATTGAAGAAGATGTCCTTGTTTTATTCGACGTTCGAACCGTAACTCGAACCCGAACTCGATTCCAAACTCGACGTTTCGGGATCTGAAGCTAGAGAGGGGGCCTTTACACAAACTCATCAAAATCAAATCAATGGAACTCAAAGTCAAAAGGTAATCAAATGAACTCAAAGGCAAATCAAATGAACTCGACACATACATGTATATACATAGTCTCCCTCGTCACGCAACTGTCAGTCATTGTCAGGTCTCTCCTCGCGCAACTGACATTGTCCTTGTTCTTCAACCAACTGGCATTCATTTTCAAGTACTTCCTCGAACAACTGACATTTTCCTTTTCACAATGCCCGAGTGAACGCTCATTGAGCGTCTTGTTGTCTGAAATGTACGCAGCAAAATGAATCACGAACTTTGAAGTAGGATTTTGTCGAAAATGCTCGACATTGACACAAAGTTCCTTCTAGCTAAAACAGCGAAGTGAGGAACAGGGGAGCTTCTTTTTCTGTGTCCTAGATGAAGATTTTATCGTATTTTTATTCAGCGGCTGTTCTTGGAGTGCCGGCTTTCTTATCTTCTTTGAACTGAAGACGTACGCCTTTGGCGAAAGAACTTCGCATATACTCAGTGATAACCCTCTTTGTTTTAGTGTTCTTTGCCGCTCTTTAAGGCACGGTTCGTCGGATGAAAGTTTCAGTTATTTTTCGACAATCTTTCGGCGAAGAAGTTCTTTAGCAAAGTGCAAATTTGTGTGGTTGGTTATGTTGGCGTCGCTATCCAAAACTATATCAGTGATGATGAAGGTGATGGATTTTGCTTCATCAGAGTCGAAATCACTGTGACTAAACGCTTCATTCTTGCGGCACGTAGACTAAATCATGAATCAAAAACCAACAGAAGAAAGTTGATAAAACAACAATAAACATATGAAGCGATAGGTGTAAGAACGTAGAAGAATTTCGCGACATCGTGAGTCGCCATACTAAAAGTCGCCACTAAACGCTCTGGCAGTATGTCAGTTTATTGATACATGTGATACATTCATTGTACACAGTTCGTCTCGTTCTTGTGCAAGGGAATTCCATGGAATAAGAATATCTATATTTTGGATCAAGTCCTCGCGTCTGCCGTTTGGCCGCCATTTTATTTTTCAATTTGAAATTCTTCGGAAATTTGCATATCTAAAAATAGCCCAATTTGTGCAAATGATGTCGTATGAACCTATTACTAGAGGAAGGCTCCTAGTAATGGGCTCCTGTCAGCTCCCATTGGCCTAATAGCTCATGAATTATTAATGAGTTTTAGAACTATATATTACACTATCTTTGAAAGTTCATCGCTGAATCTGGAAGTGCAACCTAAGCAAAATGTAGACATCCATCTTCGTATACGTTACCACGTTAAACTAAACACACTGACCCAAGGTCACTGAGATATGATTCGGGTATTCCCCTGTTTCCTAAATTAGCTGAGCAAGACGTAATTTCGTGAAAATGTAATAAATAATAAATCTGCTGAAAAGCGTGGGTTGGTTGTACCCTCTGAGGCAGGTGAATATGGCTAGAGAAACTAGAAATACGAGAAATTACAAAATGGTCGCTTATGAGAGGTTGTTCAGAATTCCTGATTGTCTGTCTGTCCGTCCTCCATTTTGTCTCAATTCCACAGGAATCCCAAAATGAGTTGAGCACACATTCTAACTACCAATTCGTTAGACGTGCTACAGAGTTTTTGATCAGAGTACATAAACTATTTGTACCTGTTTCATGGAAGTATATCAACATTTTGTCCCTTGGGTATGTCCTTTCTAATTGGAAAATACTTTTGCTACCCTGTTTTAGACTGACTTTGTAGCATAACAAGACCCTGGTAGCACGATTCACTCGTGCCCTGGTGCCGGATTGAGCTAGTACATGCTTTGGACCAGAGTAGAATTGGGATCCCTGTGGAGGTGTGGATTTCGAAGGCCGTGTTCTGGAGTAGCCTGTGAACAGGCTCTAAAGGAAGGGGGAGGGACGGGATCATTAATTTTTAACTTAATCAAATTCCAAATAGATTACATTCACAGTGAATCTAATGAATCTGAGGTGGACCTAAACAGAATTCAAGATTCCCTACTATAGGCCACCTAAGATATAATATATAAAATTGACTATAATTTGGAGGTTTCTTGGTGTTGCAGAACACCAGATGACGTTAGACAATGAACACAAAGAACGAGAAGAATGAACTTGAATCAAAACAATACCCTGCATACAAAGAAACCTAACCAAGAATACAATTCAGACTGTAGCACCAAGAAACACCCTATAATTTGCATCTAAAATATGCATAGTCTAATCGGTGCCAGGGATCATTTCGGGGTCCAGGGATCATTTCGGGGTCCAGGGATCATTTCGGGGTCCAGGGATCATTTCGGAGCCAGGGATCATTTCGGAGCCAGGGATCATTTCGGGGTCCAGGGATCATTTCGGAGCCAGGGATCATTTCGGAGCCAGGGATCATTTCGGGTCCTGTACATATCGCTTCTTTCTCGAATTAGTTCCGAAGGCGAAGACATTCCATTGTTCTGATTTACTAAGCTGTGATTCGTTCAAAATGTTATTACATCTTTTTCGGAAAACCTGCACGACAATCTCGTCCCCAGAGCCTGCGTTACTTTCGGCCAGCGACGAGAACGTAGGCTCTGGCATAATCCATTTTTGGGGAACAGGATTTCTTGTTCTTCCGGTTTTAGAGCGCATGCGCAAGTTAGCTGGGCAGTTGGTTGTCGATTCAAATTGTCGATTCAGTTTCAGTGGAATCCTTCGAAAGGTTTCATTAGGGAATAGAGTACGCTTTAAAAGCACTTGGTAAAGAAGATACAACAATGAAAGAAGCGCAGTATCTGAAGTCTTTATTAAAAGCAGTGGTTTTACAGCAGAAGGATACGCGAACAGTTCTTCCTACGGGTTTATATTTACTCGTGTCTACTTTACATATCAGTTAATTATTTGAATCTATCATCTTCATCTTCTCTGGTTATTGTTGTCTCTCCTTCAAATGTATTTCTTTTGAATCTTTCGCCTTCGTAAGCACCTCGATTGGCACCGCCTTTCAGTTGCTAGCCTAAAGAATATTAGATTTACGATCGACATATGTTCTTTAATAACCATCACTCTTCGTGTAAATTTTGAGCTTCGTTTGAAAGACACTTCGAGATACATATAAGCTTAGATAAACTGGATTTTTCTCTGTGCTTAGATATTTTAATATTGCAGATCGAGGCGACATGTTGAAAATAACATGTCAATGAAACCGTTGAAAAATGTTAATTTTTGTTTTCAACGGAAGTTGGGACACCGGGTTGTTTTGACAACTCAATTTTCATTGGATATATTTCATTTCCGGAATCTTGCGCGTGCGTAGTTTCTAAAATGGAATAGCCAATCAAATTGTCTCAAAAATGGATTATGCCAGAGCCTACGTTCTTCGCCGCTGGTCGAAAGTAACGCAGGCTCTGGGGACGAGATTGCCTGCACGATGGCTATGGTGTCTACTATAGCGCATGCTCAGTAAACACAAAGATCGCTATGGAATACAGGCTGTTTGTCACGCCAGACAGGTACCCGTCAGACAGCACATGACCATTCCGGCGCGTAACTGACGTTGAACGGAGTTGGAGTTGGTCGACTGAATCATGCCCAAAATAACTACAAAAACCTTCTTAAAGATTCTGGTTTTGGTCGTGTGTACTTATAGCTCTCTGCAAGTCTTTCTTTTCTATAAGGACGCCAGTATTGAGTGCAGGAGAAAAGGTGGGTGCATAAGTTTTCAAAGGAATTGGTTGCTGTTCAATCAAGACGGAAGATAAATGTATTCATTGAAAGTCGCTAAAAACTGCGGTTTCAATCACAAGTAATGTTCTTTATTGTAAGCTTCTATGAACAGCATGATCGTACGCGGTTTAAAGCCATGAACTCGTACATATAGTGTTTCTATTCGTTGCAACTTAGCTGTAGTAACGCACGATCTGATATTGACACAAAACTGCAAAAAATTATCACAAACTGAATATTATCTCTTCAATATCATTCAAACTGCGGTTTGAGGTTACTTTCAAAACTAGGATCTGACACAGGGATTTTATAGGTTTATTAAAGAATGTGTGCAAGTACGTAAGCTATTTCAACTGATCATGTAATGTGAAAAAAATGTCTGCCTTCTTCCTTGAGAAAAGCGGCCATGTTTATAGTAATTTTTGTTGTTGGACGCCTGAGGTTAGTACAGGGTTTACTCGGTTAAAGTGCTGTCTTTGGAGGAGTGTGAAGACATCCACTAAAAAACAACAACCTACACTCAGGCTATATAACTATAACTGACTGTATTTATGTGGCGCGATGCCGCCAAGCAGTCACTAGCTTCTATTGGTCATCAGTTTCACTGACAGCAGTGCCAAAAACTGTTTGCTTATTATTATGTTTACAATTCTGGTATTTGCCCGTGATGAACTAGAAGCAAAGCACACTGAAAGCTAGTGAGATAGATGTTCTATATCGAAATAAAGAAAATATATTGCTTGACTTTCTATATCCGTAATACTACGACATGATTATATGGCCAGTTAAACAAAGAATCCGTCCATTTAAACCCCAACTAGACGCTCTACTTCCGTGGTTTTGTTGAGAATATCGTAAACAAATATTTCTGTAAATACTGTAATAAAAGACTTGAAACTGTGGTAGTGTCTTGTGGTCTTTATTTACTATACTTGTACAAATTTCCAGCGAATTTCAACATTTTTTTATGTCTCCCCTCACCCTGTAAAGAAGAAATGCAAGGAAGGAGGCGAAGCTCGACTCCACGGCTTCCAAAGCCGTTGTTTCCGTGAAAATCACCTGGGATTCAAAAAATTAACCCCCAGCCAAGAGGGGATAAATCTCCAGTCCATCTATGCCAGTAATGTTAGCATACCTTCATAACTGAAGCTATCAGCCGCCGGTGAATTGGTTAAAGCAGTTCGGTTCATTGCCAGATTAACCAATCAAATCCACGGATATCATGTTGCCATATCAACAGGAACCTCCGGTACCTGGTATCAATCTGTCATGGTAAAGGCTAGTTTCCATAACCCAAACCGCCCTTGATCGATAGGAGTCTGGGAACGAGTTTGCATAATGAGACGTCGGCCCGTAGACGTAACGAAGTTTGGCGTTACGTATTTTCAAGATGTCTGCATTTGTGGAATCAATCTTCTTTATATCGGTCGGTTCTCTGCTTGAATTCTCTCTACAATACCTTTAAAATGTCATCCAAATGTGTTTATGCTGTCTACATCTACTCAGCGAAGCTTTAACGACGAAAATTTCGAACTATCGAGGGCAGTTTGAGTTATGGAATCAAGTCTCTACGACAAGGAAAGATTTAGTTTCCATAACCCAAACTGCCCTTGTTGATTCTTGGACAAGTCATGGAAACAACGAAAATGCAAGTAATCTTTTACTATGATAATGGAGAAACCCATGTATTTAATTGAAAATCCATGCACTATTAAAGTCTTATAGTGGAAATTTTGGTTATGGTTAATACATTATGGGAAGGGGAGAGAATGGGGATGGATGAGGGTGGAATTTGGGGGAGAGGAAGGGAGAGAGGGTGTTATTCAGGAGGGCCAGAAAATCAGAAGAGAGATGGATGATAAAGCAAAAGAGAAAGAAGTGAAATGTAAGTGGAAAAAACCGGAGTGGCAAACTTGTGGAGAAATGGATGGTGAAAAAGAAGAGAAAGATGGAAGAAGTGGAATGTTTGAAGATGAACTAGTATGAAGTCTAAAGAAGGATGTTGGAAATAAAGAGAAGGAAGATGAGTGTAATGTATGTAGAAAAATAGAGTGACAAGAGTAAAAAAAATGATATAGGATGAAGTGGAATTTGTGTAGAGAAACTGGAGTGACAGGAGGAGAAATGGATGATGGAAAAGAAGAAAAGGGAGAGAGATGTGGAATGTAAGTAGAGAAAATGGAGTGACGAGGAGATGTGGACGATAGAAAAAAAAAACTTATTTAAACTTGTCACTCTATATTTTATACTTACATTTCACTTCTCTCTTTCGCCCCCCTATATTTCAACAGACATTCCACTTCTTTCTTTCATCTCTTTATATCTACCATCCATTTTGCTATACTCATCAGTTCATTAATCCACTTACATTCCACTTTTCTCTTCCTTCTCTTCTTTCCATCATCCATTTCTCCACTTGCCACCATATATATCTACATACTTTCCACTTCTTTCTTCTCTTCTATCATCCATTTCTCCACTTGTCACCCTAGATTTTCTACATCTATTCCACTTCTTTCTCTCTTTTCTTCAATTCTATCATCCATTTCTCACTCTATTTTTTATACTTACATCCCACTTCTCTCTCTTTTCAAACATCCATTACTGCATCTGTCACCTTATTTTTTATACTTACAATCCCCTTCTATCTTTCATCTAATATCCTTCGTCCATTTCTCTATCTGTCCTCTTCTCTTCATTTCAAACATCCATATCTCTACCTGTCACTCTATTTTTTCACTCACATTCCACTTCTTTCATTCTTCTCTTTTCTATCATCCAGTATCTACAATTGTCACTCTAGTTCATCCACTTACTTTCCATCTCTTTCTTCTTTCATCGTCCTTTCTACCATCCATTTCTCTGCATCACACTCTTGCATCTCCACATCCATTCCACCCATCTCTCCCTTTACCTCACCTTCTTTATTCCTCCCCCTTTTTATTCCTTTTCCCCCTGAAAAACTTCACCTTCCCTCCACTTCACTCCCCTTGAATAACTCCCTCCATCCCCAACACCCACCCTCAATGCACCTACTTCCCTTCACCCCCCATTTCTCCTTTTCTTCCATTTCAACTTGCAACCCCCCCCCCCCCCCCCCCCCCCCCCATCCCCCCTCTCAACACTCTCTCCCCATTCCTCCCCCACAGTCCCTCCCCCACTAATCACACCCTCATCCATTCGCTTCCCTATATCCCTACATTTTATCCCCCATAAATTTGCACTCTCTTCCAGTTCCCATATCCCATTGCCCCCTCCCCCATGAACATCACTCCTATCCTTCTCCCTTCACCTCCACCCCAAAAACACACACAAACCTTGACTACCCACCACCAACACTGGTCCAAATACCTTGCAAAACCTATCGCTCTGGACTAACCAGTCGATAATCCTAAATCCCCATTTAAAAAAAATAAGTTCTTCTTAAACAAGTTTAAAAAGGCTATGGCAAAAGCCTGGGTAGACGTCATCAAATTTGCATATTGAGATTTCAAACCTCTATAACTCATAAATATAAATGCAAGGTTCAAATTTAGAAATATTAAACCATCATATTATACACAAAATATTTTATTATTTATTAGGGGCACTTTAAGGATTCATACATGTGCCGAGTCAAAGAAGACATCCAGATCAACTCCACCAGTGGCACAAAGATCCTGGAAGCTTGGATTTCTACTGGGGGAGGGGATTGGGGGGAGGGATGAGATGGGGGGGAGGGATGAGAGGGGGGGGGGGGGGGGGGGGGGGGGGGTTGTAGCTATTTTTCCCCTTAGCTATTTCGTTCACAAATATATTCTATTCTTTCTCTGCCTTGAAAAAATGAACTAGAAAAATTTATACCAGGGAAAAAATTAACCATTAACCGCCAACGCTGGTCCGAATACCTTGCAAAACCCATCGCTCTGGATTAACTAGTCGATTATCAAAAATGTTAATGCTGTGAATGTTATGAAAGAAATGTCAAGTAATATATCCATCACGAATAACTTCAACAGTTAATAATTCTTCGAGAAATTCAAAATTAAAGTTTGCTAAATTTTATGGTAATATTAGCATCAGATTTCCAAACCACGTTCCATTCCCGGGGGGAGTACTCCCTATATATATTTTCCGATGGTCATCCTTACCCATTTTACCCCCAAAGGAGGGGAGGGGGGGTTCCATTGTGTTTGTCTCATGAATTATAATTAGTCTGAAAGATGTTGCTCAAGTCAAATGTTGTTGTTTACAGTAATACACAGGAGGGGTTAATGGTATCTGTTCTGTGAAATAACTGTTCTTCCAGTACTTTCCTGGGAAATCTAAAATGAGTTTCGCATTTGACTATATTTGTAGTTATATGGAACAATGAACTATTATCCCATAAAAATATGAAATATACAGAATATATATTAGGTTATATGGATAGGAAATGTTTTTGTTCCTGGGAATTGTTTTATTTTATAAATAGTACCTTTTTTTGTTTTTGTTTTTGTTTTTTTGGTTAGAAAATATTCTCTCTCCTGGGAAAAATTTTCTGATATTTTCTCTCCTGGCAAAAAAATTTCTGGGAAGACTTCTGGCTGGGTGAATAGAACAGATGGTATTGTCCCAGGGGACCACTAACCCCTCCTGAATACAGGCTTAATTTTAATAGGTCTTTAACAGATGGGTGTTTGTCTTGAGACAGTAGAGTTAACTCTATTATCATGCATGTTTACAAGCAATGCAATGTACTAAGCGTTTATATAATGTAAGCTTAAGTCTTAATTATTAACCATAACCAAAATTTCCACTATAAGACTTTAATAGTGCATGGATTTTCAATTAAATACATGGGTTTCTCCATTATCATAGTAAAAGATTACTTGCATTTTCGTTGTTTCCATGACTTGTCCAAGAATCAACAAGGGCAGTTTGGGTTATGGAAACTAAATCTTTCCTTGTCGTAGAGACTTGATTCCATAACTCAAACTGCCCTCGATAGTTCGAAATTTTCGTCGTTAAAGCTTCGCTGAGTAGATGTAGACAGCATAAACACATTTGGATGACATTTTAAAGGTATTGTAGAGAGAATTCAAGCAGAGAACCGACCGATATAAAGAAGATTGATTCCACAAATGCAGACATCTTGAAAATACGTAACGCCAAACTTCGTTACGTCTACGGCCGACGTCTCATTATGCAAACTCGTTCCCAGACTCCTATCGATCAAGGGCGTTTGGGTTATGGAAACTAGCCTTTACCATCTGTCATATCAACACCGCGGTAGCTCTCGCGCAATCATATTTCTGACTTTACTGCTCGAAATATGCTTTTAGTTAGTTTTTTTCTCAACAATATACAGTTTTTATTCTTCTTTTATGGTTATTCCTGATTTCTCTCTTGTGCCAGTAACCTTCCTCGTATATGTTGTCCTCGTCAACTCGCTTGTCAAATCCTTTGGCATGTTTCGATGTCTTCTAAATATTAAAACGAGACATTTCTCTACATTTTCCAGTAATCTACTAAACCTAAGTGACTTCTTCTCTTGTCAACTTATCTATGCTGCTAGATACAACAACATTAACAATTCTACTGCTGGGTCTCTTCAGCGCTATCAGTGTCAGTCACTTACTTCACTATTAAACATGCTTTCGTTTGATCCCAAGTACATCGCTTTGACAAATAAGGGTCCAAATACAATCGTGTGATGCATGATCGGTCCAATCGAACATGTCTCTGTTTCGACATCCACGTCAACTTCCAAAACAACACTGAAAACTTTGCTGGCTTGCTTTTTTGATGTCTCTTCGTCCAAATGACGACCCATATATTCGGCAACAATTATCCAAGTATCGCACATCACATGCGTCTCCATTGGCGTCCTTGAGTTCAGCGATCATACCTTCAATGTTTACATGACGATGCCCCCAAGGTTTTCGACGTGCCCCCAAACAAAACTTCCACCGTTGTATTCAGAAACTCATAAATTTTCGATTTCTACAAGCCGATTTTTTTCGATACCGGTCAAATCTGAAGAAAACTTACAATATATGGTACAATTACGCTCAAAATGGTTAACGTAAAGCCTTGATCGCGAAGAAAACTTTCGAAAAATGTCGGGCTTGAGAACGCGTGTGTTCAAAACAGAGACACGTACGGTAATATCAATAACAATAGATTGCTTGACTGCAGTGCATTGTGGGATAGCTGTGTATTTATAGCAGCAATCTATGATAAAACTGCGGGAGCCCTTTCTTCTCAAGAGGACGCCATTTTGTCACGTGACACATATTGCCAAATCTGGCAATGAACCGAACTGTAAAGGGGCCGGAACATGATCTCAAAGAGCCATACAATTACTGGTTAATTAATGTGCTTTCTCAAAAATTCCTATGGGAAGTATTACATTTTTATGAATCTTTAGAAGTGTCAGTGAGGTCATCTCATGACTCAACCCTAACAATCAACACGGCTTTCGCTCCATACATTTCTTTGTGTTTAGTTTCTTGAATTATTTCATTTCTATGAAGCTAAAAGTTTGGGTGAAGGAGTTTTCTTACATTATTTGGGCTTATGATTGATTGTCTGACCAGGTTTGGTCAATGCAGAGCTGTTATCTGAACAAAACATTGAGATATTTGATATTTTGCTTACAAAACTACAAAGAAATGTATGGAGCTGAGCTGAATGTTGGGTTGAGTAGATGACGTCACTGACTCCTCTTTAAAAGATTCATTAAAAATATAGTACTTCGTTTCCCTCTGGAATATCGAAAAAAGATTTTAACTAGTGATTATTAGACCCTTGAAGAATTATTCAATGAAGTTTCAGCTAAATTACAGTGAGGACACATTAACCGGGACCCCTTGAGCAAAACTGACCAATCAGATTACAGCTGAAAATAATCACATTCCAACAAAAGTCATCTGCGCCAATCATCATTATGACTATAATGCTGATTGGCCCAGACAACTTTTGTTGGAATGTGATTATTTTCAGGTGTAATCTGATTGGTCAGTTTTGCTCAAGTGGTCCCGGTTAGTGTGTCCTCACTGTAAACTTCGAACAATTTCGGTCAAATTTCGCGGGTCTAGATTTTTCGAAAAAAGCCATCTCAGAGTCTCGAATTTTGAAAACAAAGGAAATCGGTGAAATATAGCTTGCAAAAAAAAAGCCTCATCTCAGAGTTCTCTCCTTGACCATTCAATAGCCCTAGGTTTTGAATAGACACATGTGTAGTACTCTTTAAATAATCATTGTTTCAACAAACCTTGCTTCGCTGCGTAATCATTCCAACTTTTGACCACTAACTGCAAAGAAAAGGGGAAACTAACATCGCACAGAATCCTATTGTCTTTGGGGAAATGTACTTACAGTCGAACGATTTCTAATGGCGTCATTAATATGCATGAATTGACGCGATAGAAACCCTGTCTACCGACCAGTGGAATACTATCAATGGATCAACGGCTCTTCTAGAAATCAACATTTACACGAACGTCATGCCTTTATGATATGCTTTTTGCTGGTTTTTGAGAGGTTTTGCGTATTAGTTATCTGATAGAGCGAGAATGAGTTGAACTCACGTCGGCCGCTAGGAGTCATTCAACAGTGACAACAAACGACTTGAAGACAGAAGCCGAATTGATTACTTCGTAGTTTTTCATCGCATACACTATAAACTCGTCAAAAACTTACTTAACGACTGAACTTACACTTTATATAAGCTCTCAAGTGATAGCTTTTGAGTATTAGTTATCTGTTAAAGCGAGAATGAGTTGAACTCACGTCGGCCGCTAAGTGTCATTCAAATGACAACGACAAACGACTTGAAGACAGAAGTCGAATTGATTACTTCGTAGTTTTTCATCGCATACACTATAAACTCGTCAAAACTTACTTAACAACTGAACTTACACTTTATATAAGCTTTCAAATGATAGATTTTGCGTATTAGTTATCTGATAAAGCGAAGCTAAGCGAGAATGAGTTGAACTCACGTCGGTCGCTATGACAACAAGAGTCTCGTGAAGACCAAGATTATTATAACTCGAAAAGGATACTGTAAAGCTTCCGCGGATGATTCAACTTGATGGTGGAAGATGATCCTTATTTATCTATCTTTATTTCCCACCCTTAATAACTTTGAATAGTTATCGTGATGAACTGAAAATATCGATGTTTCGAGGGTGCCTGTACAGTTTCTATAGTAAAATGACCAAAAATATCCCTATTTTGTCATAAAAAAGGATACTATAACAAAATAACTGTTGTAATTTTTATTCATATCAGCAGTTGGTTGAACATCTTGACTTTCATTTCCACCCTTAATAACTTTAGAAACTGATACACAAATCAAGAAAAAGACTGGCCTTGAGTACCCACTTCAGCCATTTTCGTCAAATTCCTTTGTAAATTGTAGTATTAGCGAGTCACACTCTAATGAACGTCATTTGAATCTCGCGCCAAACAATAGGCAAAGTCCCGTATGTGTCCCTCCATTCTGTGCGATGCTTAGAAAGACAAGAGAAATGACTGAGAATGGTGACATAATGACCAAGATTGAACCACCCATTGTGTACCTTGTCATGCAACGTATCCTTACTATTTTGTTTGAATATAGTTTTATATATGATCAGTACAGTAGTGCTCTAAAGTCTACAGCTGGAGTCGGTCTTCGAGATACGGCATGGTTTCCGGTTATCAATTCAAATCCTTTAAAACTATTGTTGCGTTGCGTTCTCAATGTTGCTTGTATTACTACTACTGCATAGGCTGTATTACCTTGTTATGATCACTGTCTATATGTGTTGCTAGACTCTTAATCAGGGTGTTGTTTGTATTACTACTCAGTACTACATAGGCTACATTACCTTGTTATGATCACTGTCTATATGTGTTGCTAGACTCTTAATCAGGGTGTTGTTTGTATTACTACTACTGCATAGGCTGTATTACCTTGTTATGATCACTGTCTATATGTGTTGCTAGACTCTTAATCAGGGTGTTGTTTGTATTACTACTACTACATAGGCTACATTACCTTGTTATGATCACTGTCTATGTGTGTTGTAAGACTCTTAATCAGGGTGTTGTTTGTATTACTACTACTACATAGGCTACATTACCTTGTTATGATCACTGTCTATGTGTGTTGTAAGACTCTTAATCAGGGTGTTGTTTGTATTACTACTACTGCATAGGCTACATTACCTTGTTATGATCACTGTCTGTGTGTGTTGCTAGACTCTTAATCAGGGTGTTGTTTGTATTACTACTACTACTACATAGGCTACATTACCTTGTTATGATCACTGTCTATGTGTGTTGTAAGACTCTTAATCAGGGTGTTGTTTGTATTACTACTACTACATAGGCTACATTACCTTGTTATGATCACTGTCTATGTGTGTTGTAAGACTCTTAATCAGGGTGTTGTTTGTATTACTACTACTACATAGGCTACATTACCTTGTTATGATCACTGTCTATGTGTGTTGTAAGACTCTTAATCAGGGTGTTGTTTGTATTACTACTACTACATAGGCTACATTACCTTGTTATGATCACTGTCTATTTGTGTTGCTAGACTCTTAATCAGGGTGTTGTTTGTATTACTACTCAGTACTACATAGGCTACATTACCTTGTTATGATCACTGTCTATGTGTGTTGTAAGACTCTTGATCAGGGTGTTGTTTGTATTACTAGTACTGCATAGGCTACATTACCTTGTTATGATCACTGTCTATGTGTGTTGCTAGACTCTTAATCAGGGTGTTGTTTGTATTACTACTACTACATAGGCTACATTACCTTGTTATGATCACTGTCTATGTGTGTTGTAAGACTCTTGACATCGCGTACAATTGCCCATCAATTTGTGTCACGGCCGTGAATTACTAAATAATAGACTGAATAAAGGATTAACGGCTCCGGAATAACGTAGAATTTCGATTTTTTTTACATGTTACAGTACAGTATTTATTTTCCACGATTTTTCGCAATGAAAAGTACTTTTTTCAATTTCCCGCGAAAACTCCGACCCAGGCCTCGCGCGGTTTCACTTCCTGACTCGCAACAAATCCCAACAGTATTCTCGGTCGAAAAAAATCGCGTTTAAATAAAAACCTGGAGCTAGAGAGCATTGTTTCCAAGGCTACACAGGCCTGGCTACACAAACAGTTTGAAAATGGCGGAAGGAGAAGGTTGATTTGAAGAGAGAAACCTTTGTAAAAGTCCGGGAAATTCGCATCAAGAGCTAGACTATGACTAAAGGAAACCTCAGAAAATCGGTGTTTGCGTTTATGTTCGAAAGAAACAAATCTAAGAATTATTTTAGGCAACAAATGTACATCAAATTTCCGCTGTTACATTTTTTGTCGAGGGCATTGCTGAGACACACCAAGCCGCTTCTTCCTTCAGTGTCGTACTTTCCATACAAAAAGACGCCATTCTGGGCCGTATTCAGTCTAAGAAAATCGGTAGATCGCTGAACAACTAAAAGGTAAAAAGCAAACAGACTTAAACCATTATCGTATTAGTTTTATTTTCCGCTGTTACATTTTTTCCTAATGCTTCTGTTTTATTGTTGCCGAGAGTTGAAAGTATGAATTTCGGCTTCTTCTTTGTAATTCCTCGTGTTTAATGAGCATGAAATGTGACAGGCGTCTCTCGATAATATGCAAATTGAATGCAAATTAGCAAAAATCACCGGAAGTGACACTGAATTGTACGCGATGATCAGGGTGTTGTTTGTATTACTACTACTGCATAGGCTGTATTACCTTGTTATGATCACTGTCTATGTGTGTTGTAAGACTCTTGATCAGGGTGTTGTTTGTATTACTAGTACTGCATAGGCTACATTACCTTGTTATGATCACTGTCTATGTGTGTTGCTAGACTCTTAATCAGGGTGTTGTTTGTATTACTACTACTACATAGGCTACATTACCTTGTTATGATCACTGTCTATGTGTGTTGTAAGACTCTTAATCAGGGTGTTGTTTGTATTACTACTACTACATAGGCTACATTACCTTGTTATGATCACTGTCTATGTGTGTTGCTAGACTCTTAATCAGGGTGTTGCTTGTATTACTACTACTACATAGGCTACATTACCTTGTTATGATCACTGTCTATGTGTGTTGCTAGGCTCTTAATCAGGGTGTTGTTTGTATTACTACTACTGCATAGGCTACATTACCTTGTTATGATCACTGTCTATGTGTGTTGCTAGACTCTTAATCAGGGTGTTGTTTGTATTACTACTACTACATAGACTACATTACCTTGTTATGATCACTGTCTATGTGTGTTGTAAGACTCTTAATCAGGGTGTTGTTTGTATTACTACTACTACATAGGCTGTATTACCTTGTTATGATCACTGTCTATGTGTGTTGTAAGACTCTTGATCAGGGTGTTGTTTGTATTACTACTACTACATAGGCTACATTACCTTGTTATGATCACTGTCTATGTGTGTTGCTAGACTCTTAATCAGGGTGTTGTTTGTATTACTACTACTACATAGGCTACGCATTACCTTGTTATGATCACTGTCTATGTGTGTTGCTAGACTCTTAATCAGGGTGTTTGTTTGTATTACTACTACTACATAGGCTACATTACCTTGTTATGATCACTGTCTATGTGTGTTGTAAGACTCTTAATCAGGGTGTTGTTTGTATTACTACTACTACATAGGCTACATTACCTTGTTATGATCACTGTCTATGTGTGTTGTAAGACTCTTAATCAGGGTGTTGTTTGTATTACTACTACTACATAGGCTACATTACCTTGTTATGATCACTGTCTATGTGTGTTGTAAGACTCTTAATCAGGGTGTTGTTTGTATTACTACTACTGCATAGGCTGTATTACCTTGTTATGATCACTGTCTATGTGTGTTGTAAGACTCTTGATCAGGGTGTTGTTTGTATTACTACTACTACATAGGCTACATTACCTTGTTATGATCACTGTCTATGTGTGTTGCTAGACTCTTAATCAGGGTGTTGTTTGTATTACTACTACTACATAGGCTACGCATTACCTTGTTATGATCACTGTCTATGTGTGTTGCTAGACTCTTAATCAGGGTGTTGTTTGATTACTACTACTACATAGGCTACATTACCTTGTTATGATCACTGTCTATGTGTGTTGCTAGACTCTTGATCAGGGTGTTGTTTGTATTACTACTACTACATAGGCTGTATTACCTTGTTATGATCACTGTCTATGTGTGTTGTAAGACTCTTAATCAGGGTGTTGTTTGTATTACTACTACTATACATAGGCTGTATTACCTTGTTATGATCGCTGTCTATGTGTGTTGTAAGACTCTTGATCAGGGTGTTGTTTGTATTGCTACTACTACATAGGCTACATTACCTTGTTATGATCACTGTCTATGTGTGTTGTAAGACTCTTGATCAGGGTGTTATTTAGTTTTGTTTGGACCAGTATTGACATGCGTTTTGTAGGTATCGCCTGGTAAATATAATGCAGAAACCTTTCAATTTCTTTTTTACAACCAAAACAATGCCTTTCTTTAAAGGGGGACTCATAAAAAGACACTTTTACGGGGAGGGATCAGAGGGTTAAAGGGGAACTCTGACGAAAATCGTTCGAAATTTAATTTAGTTGAAACTTCACTGAAATAATCTCAAAGAGCCATACAATTACTGGTTAATGTGTTTTCTCAAAATTCCTATGGGAAGTATTACATTGTTATGAATCTTTAGAAGTGTCAGTAAGGTCATCTACTCAACCCAAACAATCAACACGGCTTCGCTCCATACATTTCTTTGTGTTTTAAAAGTTTCTTGAATTATTAGTCGGACTTCCTGTGGAAGCTCCGACTCTAAAAATGCACTCCGTTCTTTGTCGTTGACCTCAAATCGCCAACTGGGTTCTACAGCGCATGCGCCCTGTGCCGGCCGCTAAGATAATCACCGAAGGCTCTAACAACATGGTTTATCAACACGAGAATTCACTTCTTCACAAACCCATCCCTCGGGAACCCAGGGGTATATTCTGTCGCTCGTTACTCGCTCCCAGAGAAATACCCCTGGGAACGAAGTCTGTTGGAACTTGTTCCGGAAGTCAAAATTACTCTCGTTTCTGATTGGTCGACCTAGGAAGGTTGACCAATCAGTATCAAGTACAGCCGCCATTTTGAATTTTGACTCTCGGAACAAGTTCCAACAGACTTCGGTCCCAGGTGTATTTTCAGAATTAAAAACGTTCATAACTCCGCAAGGACATGTCATTTCGTCCTAAAACTTTTACACTTATCTTATATAAATATGTTCTTTTAGTGGAACATGTTAAACCTTGAAATTAAGCAATTTAGAAAATTGATGTAAATCAGAACGAGGCTGTGTACGCATGACGGCAAAATCCCATACTAAACCCTATAAATGTCATTTACGATATCTTCGCGGGATTTTATCCAATACTTTTGAAATTTTCCAAAAATATTGATGAATAATTGCTTTTTCAGATGGCAGTGGTTATTTTTATGTCAAAGATTCTAGTATCCTGATCTCGAAAATCAGCACTCGTGCATAAGGCCTATATAGAGGTGTCCTTAAGGAGAACTAAATATAGATATCTTAGTGCGAGTTAAAAAAAAAACAGTGTTTGGTCGCTCGTTGCGTGACTCGGTAGAACATGCTTTCTTTGTAAAAACGATTTCACAAACTCAGCAAATCATAAATTAATGACAATGACATATAGTTTATTTGGTACCATAAATATATCCATACAAATACAAATTATTATTGTATCTATTTTATTTTATGTTATGTTCTATTCGGTTGTAGTTGACAAAGTGATATTAAACATTAAACAAATATAAATAAACTAGACGCTTTAATAAGCGTTCACTCGTGCCCTGGTGCGATTGAGCACTGGTCTTCTTGCAATCAGAGTAGTTCTTTTCAGCTTCAGAGTTAGTTATCAAGTCATTAGTCATTGTTTTGTCATTTTGGTCGTAGTTTGTGTTCACAGTTTTTTCACTTGCATTTGATATTTCATATAAGAATTTGATATGATTTTTTCAGATTTTTCAGATATGATTTTGAGTCCGCGGAACGACCTGGTCCGAATACGCTTGACATCTTTCCGTGAATGATTTTGAAGGCTGAACTTGCCCCTTGACCTCCGGTGCTTCCTGATTGGTTTGTCATTTGTAATCTCTCAGACTTGATGTCTCCTTCTGCCATATCTCTGCCATATCGCAACGGTGACCACCAAAAAAAAATAACTACGGTCTCCATTCTTAGACTCGTGTCCGGCCTTAGGTCTGGGCACGAGTAACTAGACATATGCATCGCAGCGTGACTAAACAATGTTTAGAAGTAGTGTAAATATAGCCAAGAATATTTCCTGCAGTTCTGGGCATTCAAAGGTAGTCAGAGCCTTCGGTGATTTTGTACACGCATGCGCTGTAGAACCCAGTTGGCGATTTGAGGTCATAGAACGACGACGGCCTGCATTTTTAGAGTCGGGCTTTTCCACCGGAAGCCCGACTAATTACTATAAACCACCCACAATTCCTCTAATGTGTAGACTTAGGGGGGCATAGGGGGGGGGGGGGCATGGGGGGGGGGGGGGGGGGGGTTAAAATAGCAGCTCGGTCCATCGTTTGCTTCAGTTAGTTGTATAAAAGAGGCTTTAGGATGCATGTATTTGCATCAGTGCTATTTGTGAAAGGGTCTTTTGCAATATATATGAAATCACTCAGTACATCAGTATCACATAACTTTGTCCGACTCATTTCAGGACCAGACCTCGGTTGTCCTTTGATGCAAAGTTTACCACGCTCGTCTTACAGCAGCTATGAAACAACCATGACTCCAAGTTTGACGTCACGCTATAGTAACCATGACAACAAATCAACGCCAACTCCGACTGAAAGAGCCGAAGAAGATTTCCTAGTGATCGGAATACCGACAGTACGACGAGTAAATGCCGACTACTTGATACAGACATTAAGAGAGCTTCTGCAAGGCCTCGATGAAGTAGAAAAGACACAAGTTTTGATAGTTGTGTTTTTAGCTGACTTTGAGGAGAGAGACAACAAGACTGATATAAAAGAACATGTTACCCAAACATTCCCCAGTGAGATAAAACGACTCATACAATTCATTACTGCCCCGCGAGCGTTCTATCCGACCCCCTTCACCTTCCCAACGCTGTGGGGACACAGTCAACAAAGAACACAATGGCGGTCAAAGCAGTGTTTAGACTTTGCCTACTTATGGAATCATTGTAAAACGTTAGGCTATCCATACTATCTACATCTAAACGATGATGTATCTACGAGCAAGGGCTATCTAAAAACAATGAAGAAATTCATAGAAAAACATCAGAACAAAACCTGGTCGGCGCTGGAATTTGGAGAAAGCGGATCGATTGGGATGTTGTATCGTTCGTCCGACTTGAGTCCTTTATTTCGGTTTGTAAAGATTCTTCAGTGGATTCACCCAGCAGATATTCTCATCAGACAATTTAATGATATCCATCTCCATGGCAACCCCGATTGGGCCAAGCACGACCCCCTTGTATTTCGTCACGTGGGTAACGTCTCGTCTTTTCAAGGTGAAGTTCAGAATTTGGATCACGTGGCAACAAGAATTCCAGTGCATCAGAGCTTTGGTTTTCCAGATGCTGACGTCATAGCTCCGATACAGGAAAAACACAGGCATCCCACTAATAAGGGTATGTGGCATAGAAACAATAACCAAAGTTAATTTTTTGCACTGGCGGTCATGTTGTTTGATGGTAAACATTATCAAATTCATCAAAAACTCATAAGGTATACGTAAACACAATAGAAATCACAACCATAGCAGAGCTTGTATTGTGATTGGTCAATGGACCTTTCCGTAGTTTCCCAGAATGCTTCATGATTCTGCGCGTGCAAGCGAGGTCAGGGGTAAAAAATATTTAGAATTGATCGTGTATTGAGGAAAATATGACTACTGTAACGAATCAAGAACAGAAGAAAAATATTTTCTTTGCTTGAGAATTTGCATCTATCTTTGTGATTCTTCTTACGCACTTTAATTTAAAAGTCTAAGTTTTTTACTGAATTTCTTCATTCTCTCTTAATATTTTCGATCTATTTTTATCCCTGACCTCGCTTGCACGCGCAGAATCATGAAGCATTCTGGGAAACTACGGAAAGGTCCATGAGAGGTCCATAACTTCCCTTATCGAATTCATTAATAATTCATGAGGTAAACACAATTGAAATCACATGAAACCGTAGCAAAGCTTGTATTGTGATTGGTCAATGAGACTGGTCAATAACTTCCCTACTATAGCACACTGAGTGTTTGGATGAAGTGTAAATATGGGTTTAGGTACCTCGGCTCGGTGTTTGAAAACCTCACAACTGTTTTCTTCGGCTGCATGCGTGTATCAACTCACTTCGATTCGTTCTAAGTTCTGAAGACTCTCTAAACCCTTTGCAGCACTAGTACTGGATTGATGTATTGTGGTTATTTTGAAAACAAGACGACATACTAGTAACCTTCCTCCAACTGACAAGGTTTGTGAAGAAATGTTGTTAGATGCCGGAAATGACAATGACAATAGTTTATTTGGTGCCATAAATCAGTATCCATACCAAATACAACACAGAATTACAGCGGTACAAAGTATAGAAGACATTTGACTTCGTTTAGATTTCAATCTTGCATGTCAGTTGTGCGATACTCATGTGCGATACTGATAGCATATTTCTCTTCTTAAACTTCTCGCATTTTGCTTTGATCCCCATTATTTCATCATTTAACTCAACATGTGAAGTCATTTGAGCGATATTTGGTTTGTTTTGAGCAATATTTGTTTGTGAAGACTAGATGTGAAGACGGCCGTGTCTCGTGTTGATCAGAGCCTTCGGTAATTATCCTGAGCGGCCGGCACAGGGCGCATGCGCTGTAGAACACAGTATGCCATTTGAGGTCAACGACGACAAAGAACGCTTCTCATTTTTAGAGTCGGGTCTTGCACAGGAAGCCCGACTAATTAGGGGGCCGTACTGGCTACCTCCACGCTTGATGTCAGATTTATTCTTTTGAATATAATTATTTTGAATAGATCTAGAATTGTAAATGTGACGTCAAGCGCGGAAACTCATTGCATTTGCGCGTTGTGGGATTTATTAAAAGGGTCTATAATAAATGTCTTATTAGTCGCTTGCTCGGTCCGTACAGGAAGTTATGGATCCTCGTTTCCCCCCACTTTTTATGGCCCGCGCGCTATGCGCTACGCGCTTGAATTGGGCCATAAGACACAGGCAGCCCAACCATTGCTTTTGAGGCTAATACAAAATATTTGCGTCTTTTTTGATGGGTTTCCTGTGGTAGAGCGCGCGCGCGATACGCCGGTATTATATTGGGTTCCCTGTGCATATAAATGTATAATGTTGGGATCCCTGTGTACGCCATGCGCGATGCGCCCGCAGCAATGTGTATATTTAAACAAGGTGTGAAACTGATGGCGTATCATGGCCTGATGTGCGGTACCTGCAGCTGGTGCACTTTTCCGTGAGCCGAAGAGCCGAAGTCGTCGCACGTTACAGGCCCGTGGGGGGTACCCAGGATAAAGTCGCTGAAGTTTTGAAAAATGGCGGAGAAGTTGATGAAACAAAACATGATTTTTTCGGTGTAATCGTTTGGTGTTGCAACGACGTATAACCTATTGCCTATGCCTATGCCTATGATTCCTTATACATGGTATGTTTAGAAGTTCACAATTCATATACACATGTACTGCGGGACGCGCGGGATGCGCACAGGGATCCCAACATCATACATTTCTATGCACAGGGAACCCAATATAATACGTATCGCGCGCGCGCTCTACCACAGGAAACCCATCAAAAAAAGACGCGCGCATACAAATATATTTTTATTTATTATTAGTAGCCTCAGAAACAATGGTTGGGCTACCTGTGCATAAGACCGTGCGAAAAATCTCGGTCCATAACTTCCCGTACGGACCTCGCGCTCGGTTAATAAGATGAATTTATCAAATTCATTAATAATTCAAGTTATATAAACACAATAGAAATATGAATACAGAATCATCCTCATTTGCAAGACTTTAACTTTGATTTTCTCAACCAAACTGCTTCCTAGCATCAAAATTATAGTAAAACATCCAGTTATACACAGTTGGATTTGACAAATACAATAGAGTCGTTTTCGTATGAGTGGGAAGTAGTTATATAATTACGGTATAGTTCGTGCCGTGCCGTGCGGTATTGCGCCATGATCGTGCGGTATCCAAGCATTCTGATTGGTTGAGCGATGATTTTGTTAGTACTGTTTCACGCTTTTATTGTTTGTCACTGTCAGTAAATTCCATGACCATCCGATAGTTTCAAGTATAATAATATACATGAAAAAATACTCGATTCTGATTGGCTTAGAGCAGTGCAGTTGAAAAGTGCAAATTACTTTTTTTTTCATGAATATTATTAATTGGTAATCATACGATTTCTCGTTAAATTTGGAATAATTTGCACTCGTGTGTTTTTCAAAGAGCTCAAATTGCATTGATACTCTTTGAAAAACACACTCGTGCAAATTATTTCCAAATTGAACTCGAAACCGTATGATTACCTCTACAAACAGGATAAAAGTTATATAATCCGAAAAAGTGCATTGTGTAACAAAAACAGCGTCAGTCTTAACTGAATTTCAGTTACACAATGCATTTCTTCCGATTAACTTTTATCCTGTTTTACTGTCTATAAATCCATAGTAAATATGTCCATGTTTTTCTTTAGTATTTCTAGTAATTGGTGTCCCTACAGTCAAACGTGCAAATGCAAGCTATTTGATACAGACATTGCATGGTTTAGTCCAAGGCCTCGAGGAAAGAGAAAAGAGAGAAGTGTTAATTCTTATATTCATATCGGACGTTGAACATGAAGCGATACAAAGCGTAGCCAACGAGATCAAGTCAGAGTTTCCTGGTGAGCTGAGTTCGGGGCTGATGCGAATCATCAATGCCCCACGTTCCTATTACCCCAGTCTTGAGAATCTCCCCGGATTGTGGAACGACAAACCCAAACGAGCACGATGGCGTTCCAAACAGTGTTTAGACTACGCCTTTCTATTCGACTACAGCAAGGATTTGGGTCAGTATTATGTTCAAATAGAAGACGATGTACTGACGGAGAGGGACTATCTTAAAAAGATTAAAAACTTTATTGATATGAATCGACGTAGAAAATGGTCATTACTAGAGTTTGGCTCAAGAGGCTTCATAGGTATGATGTACAGATCTTCTGATCTTGCAAAGTTAGCAAAATTCGTCAGGGCTTACTTCTGGGTGTTGCCTGTAGATTTTCTGCATCGTTTCTACAACGAGTTTCATCTCTATGGGAGTCATAGATGGGCAATTTACGAACCTCCTGTGTTCCGCCATATTGGCAAAGTTTCCTCTCTTCAAGGTCAGTTCAGAAAGTTGGGAGACATTGAAATATTGAAACGAATATACAACGATAGCAGTAACCCACCAGCAAACATTTCGACGTCTATTAAGGCTGTTAAAAAATATCGGATCGAGTCAACTTACGATACCCTCCCGCAGATCTTCTGGGGAAAAGATCTTCACATTGGCGACTACATTTTAATACAATTCCACAAGCCAGTCAAAGTTGTCAAGTTTGTGGTCGAATCTGGAGGAGCAAGAGCTGAACAGGACTACATTGGTGGCGCTAACATATCGCGTAGTGCTTCACGTGACTGTGAGCAGTACTCGTTATGGAGGCAATTCAACGATGGGAAACAATTGAGCGTAGTTAGCGCTGACCCCAAGGGGATACTATGCAGTTGTTTGAAGATTGAAGTGACTGCGTTACGTAAAGACAAAAATAACCAAGTACGATGGTTAATTATACGTGAACTAGCTGTATGGACGATGTGAGGGTCCCGGGGGGAGTGGTCGGGGGCCGGGATGATCGATCGTAGTGATTGAATTAAACTATGGCACGCCGTTAACGTTGAGGACAAAAGTTTGTCGAGGAATTTTAGTCGAGATTTGTTTATTCGTAGGTCGAGATATTTTATTTCATTTGTCGAGAATTTTTATTTCATATATGTCGAGAAATGTTTTTTGCTTTGTCTGTCTGTCTATCTATCTATCTATCTATCTATCTATCTATCTATCTATCTATCTATCTATCTATCTATCTATCTATCTATCTATCTATCTATCTATCTATCTATCTATCTATCTATCTATCTATCTATCTATCTATCTATCTATCTATCTATCTATCTATCTATCTATCTATCTATCTATCTATCTATCTATCTATCTATCTATCTATCTATCTATCTATCTATCTATCTATCTATCTATCTATCTATCTATCTATCTATCTATCTATCTATATGGTTCATGCTTAGCGTGCGTCTATCGAGTAGCGTCGAGTTGACTATTTGAACTCATAGAAAACGAGAACGAGTAGTCTAGTAATTGTTTTAGTAGAAACCAACTAGCATACTACCTTCGAATTTATGCCAATATTTATTGATTTTCGCTTTGTTTTTGTTCAAAACGCCGGCTTTTTCGCTACTCACTATCTATCACGCAATAGATAGCGAGTACGTTAGCCAATCAGATTGCAGGATTCGTGATAGTATGCTAGTTGGTTTCTACTAAAACTCGATAGGCGCACGCTAAGCATGAACCAATTCTTAATTCTTGCTGGGGTTATGCGTAGTTTGCAAGAGCGAACCAGATATCAATAGACAAAGCCTGATTTACACTCGGCGGCAAACTGAGCACAAGTACTCAATACTACTACTACTACTAAATAACTAACGTTCAGATTCTAGACTCGAGCGTTTCAGCTACTCAAGCATGTTAAGGCAGGGTCTTTTTACACTTTCTATGTTTTCAAATATCTTCTTCCAGTTTAAACCTATGCAATTGATGTTTCGTCCTAAAGTGACATTTAGGTTGCATATCAAACTTATGTTATACAAAAGGTCATTGTTTCACATATGCAGATGAGGCGAGTCTTGTTTAGGCGAAAAACAGCATGATTTTGATACATTTTTGCTTTTTACTGCATTGTTAAAATACAAATCAAAAACCTACCAACGGAATATAAAAGACGAATATGTAAGGAATGAATAAACTGGCAATTCAAGCACAAATAAAGAGGTTTGAAGGTGGCATTTTCCGTTTCTTCAAAGTCAATCGAACTGAAATCTCTGAAGAGCCATAGGAGAGCGTGACATACGCTGCACACAAAATCCCTCTGAATTCTTTGGGAATTGTGTCAATCAAAAAACCTACCGCCGGATTCTAATGCTCTGTAATTGTACGCGCATTTTGATATAAAATACATGTATATTAAACTTAATTAAGCGGTGGCAAAATGAAATCTAAAACTCTTTGTTTGGTAATTGTGAACATCATATTGGTGCTCTGTATCTCGGTCTGTATGTAGAAGCTACATAGGCCGGCGAATTCGCAAATAAATTATGGCTCGGAAAGGACGTTTTTTGAAGGCAATTTCCAATATTTACACGCACGAGATCAATAAGTTAGTTCGAATTTGTGATATATTTTCCCGTTGAGGAAACATATGCAGCTTTTCCATCCTCTCTTATATTTTAGCTACCTGATTTACACATTGTCAAAGGAAAAATATGAATTCAGAAATGATATATAAACCAGTCACGTACGAATCTGCTTTATTTAGCGGTCATAGTGAACAAATTGCTGGATCAATCGGGCCTCGCGTGCATTAGTAAACAAAGCATTAAAAAAAAACGTTGTCCGCGTGATACTGGATCCCAACAGGAGCAAATGTTCAATGATGCAGGACATAAGTTTGATAAGTTAACATTTTAAGTTAGACATTTTTGACATTCCATGGTCACGTGACCTATTGAAGGAGGAAATATAGATTTGGAAATGGGGTGATGGTTGTGATTTATTTCTGAAATCTTTTGGTGTAATATTGTTGCATTTAAGGTGCATAACAAGGTTCCGTTTGGAATAGATGTTTTTCCTATTTTGCTAACGAGATAATCCACAAAACAGGTCACGTGACTAAGTTCATTATTTCTATTATTATAATTTTATCGTTAATTAAAAACTATAGTCATCTTCCGTTCCAAACAGATTCTCATTTAGCTCTTTGAACTTAACTGTTTCACATCAAAATGTTTTGAAAATACAAAACAACCATCACCCCCCGTTTGCAAATATCTGTTTTCATAGCCTTAATGTCACGTGACTACCGAAAGTCAACACTATCAAGCTCAAAATATTAAGAAACCTAAATGATACTTGAGGAACAAAAATCAACTACATACGTTTAAATTGGAAGCAGATATAACAGAAAATGTGATTTTCCAAGGATCGGAAAAAGACCTAGCCTGCGAATACAGCCGCTTTTTTACGCTCGCCACAGGGGTCTCCCGAAAGAAGCGTCTGCGGAGTGAGGCCCAAATTCCTGTACTGTGACGTCATTTTTGACCCGATTCTGGTCAAAGAAGCTGATTGGTCAGCTTGCTGGTAATCGCATTATTTGCATAAATTAAACTCAACGACCTGAACAAAATATTACAATGTCGAGCCGTGGGCGATTGTATCGGACTTATCATATGCACAGATGAATAAAATCATGTTCTACAATAATTTTGATTACCGAATCAACAAATTCAGGCCGTTTGGAATTAGTGTTCACAACATGAGCGGCTGTGTTGTATCAGATTTACAACACGAGCTGTCATGACCTCAGAGGTCACAGTACAGGAATTTGGGCCTCACTCCGCAGACGCTTCTTTCGGGAGACCCCTGTGGCGAGCGTAAAAAAGCGGCTGTCAGTTCGCAGGCTAAAAAAGACCCTGCCTTAACATGCTTGAGTAGGTCAAAGCATTGCACTTAAAGTCTTAAATTATGATAGTAATATATTTAATTTCGAATCGCAATTTGAAAAGAGTGTGATATTAGTAAGTGTACGTAAATATTTTAAAATGAAAGTTTTTTACCTTTTCTTTGGTCAGCCTTCAGTGACATGGTTTTCTTAACTCTGTTTGCTTCCGACTCAAAGTTGGTCACTTGGAGGGCTAACATAGAGTCGTCAGCTTTGGAACACTGAAACTAGCGCAATATACCAGGAAAGGAAGTGGCCGTGGTGAGCATGCTGCGCGCGCTTCTTGCAATACAATACCAAGAGAAAATGACAATACAGAATACATTTTTATGCACAGGGAACCCAACCTTACGTATTGCGCGCGCTCTCTGTTAGCAGTCTCAATAAACGTGATGAACTGTAGTTTTTATCTTTTAATCTATGTTGTAATGTTTTTACGTCATCTATCATCTTCTGTTTCGTCCGCATTGTGTAATAATACCTTATTACACTTTATTTTCGCGACACTTTATTTTCGCGATTTTGTTAAATTTGTAGTAACTGAGTCACTTTATTTTCGCGATTTCGTCGATCAACCAATTATTAAATACCTTCGCTATTTGACTTAAAATCGAAAATAAACCACATTACATGTAAAATGTTTGTATTTGATTCGTATTTCTCTTATGCTCGTAATTGAATCATGGTACACCAGTTGGTAAGAACCTGCAAGGTACAAAAAATAGCGATGTACGAAGACATTGAATAAGTGTGAAGGCTAATAATTCACTTAAAGCTTATATGTATGGTGACTTCATTTTCGCGCATACAAATTAGTAATTTCGCTATTTTTTTCAAATCGCGAAATTCGCGAAATTCAAGTGTCGCGAAAAAAAAAGTGTAATAAGGTAGCTATATATTTGTATATACCATTTTAAAATCAGGCTAGTCTGGCTAGCCGAAATATAGTTACCAAAAAAAATATACGTTGTATTGGTCTTTGCTGAGTCCTTGGACTACTTGCTTATAATAATACAATGCAATACTTTATTTAAACACTTGCTTTATATTTTATTAGCCTCAGAATCAGCCTCAGAAGCAATGGTTGGGCTGCCTGTGGTTAGACGATATTAGCCGGGAACCCTGTGTATAAGTATGTCGCGAAAGACTGGGCAGACACGAAAGTGAAAATGAAAAATGTCTGCAGTTGTGCAAGTTTTAGTTGAAGTTATTTGTCTATTCGTGGCATATAAATCACTGTGCTCTTGCTGATCTTGCAGTAAGTCGCTCTAAGCTTTCCAGCTTGATATTTTCTCAGGATCTAACTCGTCAAAAACGTTCTGTTTGTTTCACTACTGACTTGAGTTCTGTCATGTACTCTGCAGATACACGTGTATAATTCCGTAGCTAAAGACCAAAGAAATAGCAACGACTGAGGATCAAATCTTCGTAATACACAGGTAAATATTTTAAACAAGATAGGGTATACAATATCCAGGGATTTCAATGCAATTTGAAGAAGGAAGATTGTTTATAGTAGGCTTGTACTCCTATACTCCTATTCCAAGTTGTACTAGTTGTCCTAGCGACTGTGTTATATAAAATGAAAGGATTGACACAAACTGACAAGATCCTGCATGATCCTGCAAGAAATGACATTCTCTTGCCTGGATCTTGGATACTGTATTAAAGATCTTGAGAATATCTTGCTATGATCAGTCATGATCTGTCTACATGTAGATCTAGGGTTACAATGTACATGTAAATCACTCTGATGTAGAAGTAGCTACTTTTAATAGTGCTTTTAAAATAAAGTAGATGTAGGCCCAAGAGATGCATTTCTTGTTCACATGACTTCAATAGAGTATTGTAACTTAAAAATTACAATTTTACAATGTTTTACCTCAGGGGAAATCCCTGAGTTGTATTTTTAGAAAATTCACTTGAATCACATTTTGCTTTCAGTTTCATTATACTGTCTGATTGCATAGAGGGGGTTTCATATGAGAAAGTTATGGCACCATGAGAGTTTGATTGGACGAGATGCATCTTTTAGATAGGTGTCCCCAATTAGCCTGCTGTCGCCTGCTGTCACTGTAAGCTAGATCATTAAGACTCATTAACAAAGTATATTATTATTATTTTATTATCTGCACGCTTTTTGATTGGTTCAGAAAGGAAGCCATTTGAGTGTCACGGTACCGTAGGTTTCCCACTCCACTCATACGAAAACGACTCTAGTAAATGTACATGTAGTAGTGTTTTGATTTATCGTTATAAAATGTCTTTGGCTGTGATTGGTTGGCTACCTTGTTGTTATCAGATGACTGGGGACACAGTCACGAAAAACAATGAAAGATATAATTTTGATGAAAGTACTGTAAAAAGCAGGGGAGAGCAAAAAATGCAGGGACATGGAATCAGAAAATACATTTAGAAGAAAATGCTATCTTGGATTTGTACCACAGGCAGCCCATAGCCTCATTCCCAGTCTCCCCACGATCATTCTTCACCAGCTCAAAGGCCTAGGGCCAGGGATTAATGTATTCACACGAGCAGGACCCACATTATTTCTAGTTTGGGACTCTACTAAAGTATAACGTTACAAGTTCACTAGAACTCCATCCCTGATAAAATGGGGTCACACATGTCTATAATACATAATGTACATGTACAGCACAGGAGAAGCAAGAGAAACACTTGGTTTCATGTTTCACTGTCCTACATTTATCTGGCCAAAAATTTGTATGCCTAGTCATGCAAATTTGGGACCTACAAAAACGAGGTCAAATTTTTGACTTGCATGGATAAAAAAATGACCAATACCATGTAAACACCTTGTCCGGATAAGTTTCCATACTGCAAGCCATATTTTGGCGTGGCTGACTAGGCAGTATGTTCTGTGCATGATCAGATGGTGAAACCACTGACATTATAATAATTATTATTATGCACAGTATTATTATTATTATGAAATCTTATACATTTATAGGATTAAATATTATGATTAATTATGATGTGATGTTGATAGTGGTGATGATGATGATGATACATGGAGGTACTAAAGTGTAACTGGTGGTAGTAATGATGATGATGTACTACATTTGTATTTCAAAAACTTGTGCTTCGTGTTTGATGTTCTAAACATGAGGTATTTGGAATCCCCTGATCAAACACGAAACACGAGTTTTTGAAATGGCTTCTCAAAAGAATGATATAACAATTAGACCTTTTGTTTTTGATATTTTCTAATTAGGCGGTTATAGAGGGTTTGCACGATCATGTGCCGGCAGCCATGACATACAGGGGCAGGATAAAGGAATACCTTTCCTCTAAGGAATTGAATTCTTTCTCATGTAAAATGATTTTATTGTTCCTGCCCCCTGACATGGCTGCCGGCACGTGATCGTGCAAACCCTCTAAATATGTCAAACCTATTATTAGAGTTTAAATAAAAAAATTTGTCTACCAATTTTCATCAGTTAGCTCAGTAGTAAACAGTGTAAAATGTGTTGTAGGTAAGCCAGGTTCAATTCCCAATATTTGTGTTCATCAAATATTTTTTTCTTCATAAAAAGGCAGGAAAATTTCTAAGTCTAATGGAAACATTTCGATAAATTGTAAGGATTGGAAATACTAATATAAAATAAATAAATAAATAAATACTCTGTGAGTCATGAATATTTAGATTAAGAAATCTAGATCACCAGGGTTGGGCTGAATGTGATCAAACACATGGGAGTGTGGAAATATGATCAAACTTTGATCACAAGCATTTTATTGGGTTTCAAGGCTCATGCATGTGACAAAATAAAGTTCCCTAAAAATCTCATGAATTATTAATGAGTTTGAGTTGACCTTATAATGAAAATGTCAATTAATGAAGATCTGCTAATCAAAAATGCTAGGCATCATTTAACTATTGCTATTTATTATCCTTCTAATTATTACAAGCAGACTGTCCCTAATAATAATAATAATAATAATAATAATAATAATAATAGATAAAAAATAAAATAAATAATAATAATAATAATTAGAATAATAATAATAAAAATAAATACATATTTATTTAGAACTAAATAAAACATAAGGAAACTTAAATATTAACTATAAAATATACAGTAGTCTAAGGAACAATACTAAGGGTGCGTACGATTGACTCTATTCCAGAATAGGAATACACGGAATAAACACTTCGATGCTTTTATTTCAGCACATTTAAAAATTCCAAACTGTTCCTTGTAACTTTATTAAGGTACAACAAGGAATCGTTTCACTTTACAGTGGACAGTAGCTGCGTGACAGCGAATTAGGGATGTTATTCCGTGTATTCCTATTCTGGAATATGGTCAATCGAACGCACCCTAAATGTACATGTAGGATACTTTCTTAATCAATTGATATATTCCTTAATAATTCTTACAGGCAATATTACCAGCACAATGGATCAGCCAGATACAGACCAATTGGTCGATGAAGACCTTATAGATGGTAATGGTACACTGATGGATCAAGTGATGGATATCCTATCTGCTGGTGGATCATTTACAGTCAACGGTGTCCTACAGAATGTCCTGATGGCTACCTGTGATGTCGATGTCCAAGAGTGCCTAGAAAACTTAGAATCACAAGGTCTTGTGGAAGTTGTTGGAGAACATCCTCTAAGGTGGCAGTTGATAAACAATTCACAAAATAGTCGATTCAGAGAAGATACTGAGAATAATTCACCTCCGAATCAACCAATGGAATATGACAATCTACATGTAAGGGAAGGATACAGTAGGGATGTTGAACCATTTGGCTTTCACAATGCCCCAAGCCATTTTGAGGAGACACACTCAAGACATCCTGCAGAAGTTCCTATACACACAAGTCAAGGCAGAAATAACCTCAATCCCCAACAACATCAATATAATGTATTTCCAGGTCAAGGGCATCACCATCAACAAAGACCTGACCACACCCATGTAGGTGGAACCAACCAGACAAAAGGATGCCCACCCCCTCCCTCTGCGGCACTTTATCAGTCACTCGTGTCTCAGTGTAAATACCCTTCAGCACCAGTACCTTCATCAAGAACAAGTAGTATAAGAGGCCCTGTAGCACACCAGGGTGGTACTCCACAAAACTTCTACGCTAGATGTCCAACATCATTAGCACCATCAACAGGATCTGCGCCAATGCCACCTCATCAAAATCGTGGTGGTTTCCCATCAAATGCATCACAGAGTAGTTATAGATCATCAGCACCATCAACAGGATCTCCCCCAATGCCACCTCATCAAAATCATGGTCGATTTCCATTAGATGCATCACAGAGTAACTATAGGAACAGTTTGACAACATCATCAGCACCATCAACAGGATCTGCCCCAATGCCACATCAAAATCGTGGTGGATTTCCATCAAATACATCACAGATGAACACGTTCCCACCATCATCAGCACCATCCGCCCCAATGTCACCTCACGTATCACAGAGTAACGACAGGAACTGGTTCCCAAATCCTTCAAGAGATAGTTCAACTAGTTCATATGGACCACCTGGGGGCTTCCAAAGATTTCCCTCCGTTTCAAGTGGAGCTTCAATCTCATTTGGGAGGGGTGAGCAGGAGAAGGGCTCGCAATATATGGACACTGGTCAAACAGACAGCAGTCGACCTTTGGAGCCAAGGTCACTCGAAAGACTTCCAAACCAAAGTAATTCTGGGACTGGTCAGTTCCCTCAGCCTCCATCAGCTGAGATGTTCAAGTCCCTGCTGAATAAAGGCCCACAAATAACGGCCCCAACTACTAGAGGGCGCGGCCCAAGTTCTACCTCGAAAAGACCGAATTTGACAGCTTTGGAGTCCAAAGTTTTAGAAGTTATGAAAGACACAAGGAAATCTTGTGATACTCTTCAGTTAGCGCGTGCGTGTGAGTTGAGAACGAAGAAAGATGTCAACCCTACGCTCTATCATATGCAATCAATGGGGCTGATAATGAAGATGCACGATCATCCTCCCACATGGAAACTCAAATCAGATAACATGGAACTTATAAACTCGATTGGCAACAAATCGAATGATTCTCCCTCCCGGCCCCCAGGAAATTACCCATCGCAGGTTCCAAGATTTCCTCAAGATCACCCAAATAATGAACCCCAGAGGCTTCCAAATCCACTTGGAAAAAGAAGCTTATTAGTCGATGATAGGCCAGTACAAAAATCGGCGCACATTTCAATGGAGAACCAGTCACATTTCCCCAAGGGTTTTCCCCAGAGCAGTGGCCAATCCAATTTTACTCAGGGGTTTACCCAGAGTATTTCTACACCAGGATTCGCTAATCAAGAGCCTCAGACACAAGCCTTGTCAAAGATAGTGCATTCGGCGATTAATCAAAACCCAGTTAGCGCTTTGAACGAATATGCTCAGAAGAATCGTTTGGAGTTGACCTACGAGACAATCAACGAGAGAAAAGGCTTCAACAGGCCGCCATACACCGTGGCTGTAGTTCTAGGAGGACAAATGCTCCCCTCTGCCACAGCTTCGACTGTCAAGGACGCAAGACGAGAAGCCTGTGATGTTGCGTTGAGGTCTATTCTTGGTCAAAATCGTGGACAGACTGGGCAGATGAACATTTCTCAGCCAACAGCTGAAACTCTACGCGGTGCGCGAACCCACTTTGACCTAATCGCAGCACTTTCGCAACATACGTTTGTGCAGATCGTCGCTTCAATCGAAGAGAACATTGCCGGGCGAAAAGTTGTTGCCTGCTTTGTAATGAAGCGGGGCCCCAACGATACTGGTCACGTGGTCAGCCTGGGATCTGGAAACCGCTGTGTTACGGGCCAGCGGTTGAGCATGGAGGGGAAAGTTGTGAATGATTCACATGCAGAGGTCGTAGCGAGGAGATCTTTGCATCGGTTTCTTTATGCTCAGGTACAAAGTTTCTACGAGGGCGGAGATTCGATATTCGAGCAAGGGAATAATTCAACGTATTTGACTCTCAAGAATGGGATATCGTTCCATTTGTACATCAGCACCGCCCCTTGCGGCGATGGTGCTTTGTTTACTCCAAGGCTCGATGATGTAGTGGCACAGCCGCCGTGCGAGGACGGGAACCACGCCCCGGAATTCTCGTCCAAGACCCATGGAATCCTGCGAACCAAAATCGAAGACGGAGAAGGGACCATTCCTATCGACCCAAACGATGGCCCTCAAACGTGGGACGGGCTTCTACGTGGTCAGCGATTACGTACCATGTCGTGCAGTGATAAGATTTGTCGATGGAACGTTGTGGGTCTTCAAGGGGCACTTCTAAGCCACTTCATTGAGCCCATCTACTTAGGGTCCATAACGTTGGGGTACCTATATGATCATGGTCATCTTTCTAGGGCAGTTTGCTGTAGACTACAACATAAAAGTGACTTTGGGATTGAGCTAAGTAAACCTTTTAAGCTCAATCATCCATTACTGGGTCGTGTCACCGCCTACGAAGCGAGCAGGCATACAGAGAAGACCAATAACATGAGTGTCAACTGGGCCTTTGGGGACACAGCCGCCGAGGTCATCGACGGACGGACCGGTGCGTGCCTGTCACGTACTAGAAACAGTCCCACCCCTGCGCGCATGTGCAAGGCATCGCTTTATGGTCTGTTTAGGGATCTTTGTGTAAAGACAAAGAGGGAAGAGCTGCGTAATGTCGAGACCTACCGAGAAGCCAAGGATGGGGCAAAGCAATTCCAAAACGCTAAACGGTTGATGTACGAGTGCTTTAGGAAGACAAAGTATGGTTCGTGGGTGAGCAAGCCAGCCGAGCAAGAAATGTTTTGAAGGAAAAACAAATGATTGCTGATAAAAACGGACAAACAAAGCAGCAGACAGACAAAGAGACAAACAAGCAGACAGACAGACAGATTAGCAAAGAGACAAACAAGCAGACAGACAGACCAGATTAGCAAAGAGACAAACAAGCAGACAGACAGACAGATTAGCAAGGAGACAAACAAGCAGACAGACAGACAGATTAGCAAAGAGACAAACAAGCAGACAGACAGACAGATTAGCAAAGAGACAAACAAGCAGACAGACAGACCGATTAGCAAAGAGACAAACAAGCAGACAGACAGACAGATTAGCAAAGAGACAAACAAGCAGACAGATAGACAGATTAGCAAGGAGACAAACAAGCAGACAGACAGACAGATTAGCAAAGAGACAAACAAGCAGACAGACAGACAGATTAGCAGAGACAAACAAGCAGACGGACAGACAGATTAGCAAAGAGACAAAGAAGCAGACAGATAGACAGATTAGCAAAGAGACAAACAAGCAGACAGACCGATTAGCAAAGAGACAAACAAGCAGACAGACAGACAGATTAGCAAAGAGACAAACAAGCAGACAGATTAGCAAAGAGATAGATAGATAGCACCTTTATTTCAATACGATAGTTTCATAAGTTACAAAATTAAACTTCTTTACATGAAAGTCGTATATTAGAAAATCTATAAAAATAATATCACAAAATTTGTAAAAGAGACAAACAAGCAGACAGACAGACAGATTAGCAAGGAGACAAACAAGCAGACAGACAGACAGATTAGCAAAGAGACAAACAAGCAGACAGATAGACAGATTAGCAAGGAGACAAACAAGCAGACAGAGAGACAGACAGATTAGCAAAGAGACAAACAAGCAGACAGATTAGCAAAGAGACAAAGAAGCAGACAGACAGACAGATTAGCAAGGAGACAAACAAGCAGACAGACAGATTAGCAGAGACAAAGAAGCAGACAGACAGACAGATTAGCAGAGACAAAGAAGCAGACAGACAGATTAGCAAAGAGACAAAGAAGCAGACAGACAGACAGATTAGCAAAGAGACAAAGTAGCAGACAGACAAAGAGACAAACAAGCAGACAGGCAGATTAGCAAGGAGACAAACAAGCAGACAGACAGATTACTAAGCAAAGAGACAAACAAGCAGACAGACAGACAGATTACTAAGCAGAGACAAACAAGCAGACAGACAGACAGATTACTAAGCAGAGACAAACAAGCAGACAGACAGATAAGCAAAGAGACAAACAATACCCCATTCACACCTAAACATGTTTAGTTTAATAAACGAAATTGTTCTTGATTCTATACGGAGCGATTTATTTTTAGTGGAATTTTATAAAGGTTGATTCTACCTCAAGGAAAAAAAAGAAAAGAAACAAAAAGGAAAGAAGGAACAAAGAGAGAGAGAGAGAATTAACACAATCGACACCAACGAGGCTCGAACACAAGACGTTTTCATCAGCGGCAACAGTCACAAACATGGTACAAAACACCTCCAACACAGTAGCCTGTAGCCAACAGGCAACCCACATGACGAGCTCATTTCCCTTCCTCCCCTCCCTAGTGGAGAAAAGCAAGCCAAACTAACACGTCATGTGGAAAGTCTGATTTCACAGGCACAAACGAACACAGGTCTACACAATTAACAAACACTACTCAGTACACGAGAACAAGCAAGCGACGATGACATTTAAATTTACATAAATGGCGTGCACGAGTTCACAACGGCAGAGTGGAGTTCAAAAAGTAAAAAGGTTCTTATATTGAAAGCTTCAACAAAAATGTCGTAAAAACTCATTTAAATTTAATGAATAGTCCCTTTTCGCGTTCACAGATAACGCTGTAAATCGGCTGAACTTATTCACAACAGACGCATTTGTACAGGCTTAGCCTCGAGTCAGTGTAAATTATTCACAAATACCAACAAGAACACGAAAAAATGTTGACATGAAACAATGGCCGGAAACATTTTTGAATTGCACGGACTGTTTTCTGAATCGAGGCTAAGCCTGTGCAAATGCGTCTTTTGTCAAGGACAGCGGAGTATTGGGCAAATTTGGAAGTTGCTTTCTTTGCCTAATTCAGAAAATATTTCATTTAATTTTCAGAAAATTCAGTTTCAGGACTCAAAAGAAGTCATATTTTAAAGCAATTTCGAACAAATAAATCCTTTACAAATAGAAGAAAAAGTATATATTGAAATAATTGAACAGAAACTCTCAAATACCAAGCATAGAACTTGAATTCTAATAGAGATAGTTTCAGGGGCGTAGCGTGCTTTTTTCCCAATGTACGCACATAGCAACGAACGCGTGAGCTTCTAGGGGGTGAGGGGGCATGCCCCCCTGAAAATTTAGAAATCTAGAGCCTTGGAAATACCATTTTCTTCGTTTTCCAGCGGACTTTCTCGCTACATAAATACATAGCAAAATGCATTTATCACTCAGTTTTTTGGGGGGATTTATGTAAAGGGGAGTGCAGGGACATGCTCCCCGAAACATTTTGAGGTATAGGATCTCCAAAATAGCATTTTCCTGCCTTCTGTGAGTAGTTACTGGCCAGATATCAGGAAAGATGTCGAAGCCTCATAGCAGACTTGTAGAAGATAAAAGTACATCAGGATGGATCGTATAATTTGATTCAGTAGTTGCCTCAATGCCAATGGCAATGGCATGGGCCGGATTGGTTTGACGAAGACCAACGAGCTCGATCAGGTAGATAGGTCAGCGACAGCATCGGGGATACTAACTGTGTCTTTCAAAAGCATTCAAGTACATGCTGTCTCCTTCGGTCAACTCTGATCGATTCACTGTAGAAGTAACTTAAGCTTATGTACTTCATTGTGGAACTGGACGTGACTGAGCACACAACCATAACAGCGCTGAAAACTCATAAAAGAACATGGTCTTCCCCTTGAAATGTCACTAAATTGTTCATGACCCCGATGAATGCTTCCAGCAATGAATAAAGTTGCATTTGACATCATGGATTTGTAGAAAACGAACACTTTCCTGGCTTGAATCAGCGAAAAATAAACGATACTCAATATCGATTGAACGTGTTGCGTGTGCGCTGATCAAAAGTACCGTGGCTCACAAAATCATCTCCAGGCAGTCCGTGAATGCAGTCGAGATTCTCGTTGCATCCACATAAGTGCCCAGATCCCACACGACCACACGACACAGGAACTCCGTCAAGATTAGTTTCGCTGCTCGCCTGGCGGCTCGCAGCAATAAACGACAATAAAACAGTGAAAACTAAAAACAGTAAAGTGGAGTAAATAATCGGGGGGGGGGGGGGGGGGGGTGGGATGAGGTCGGAGGATCACTTGGGGGGATCACTTGGGGGGAAAGGGGGGATCACTTGGACAAGACCGAGCGAAACTGAGGGGGGCGGTGTGTCCGGCTCCTCAATTCGGCCACAAGATCGATTTTCTGCAAGTTTAAGTTAAACTTGCTGGCAGGATATGCTATTTCAGAGACCCTATACATTAAAACTTTTTGGGGGACATGCCCCCGCACTCCCTACACTGGAGCTCGCGACTTTGCCGCTCGTCATCAGTCATGCCCCCAATACCTTTCCCCTTGCTATGGGCCTATTACGGGCCTGTTCTATAGTCGTTTTCGTACGAGTCAGTGGGAAGTAGTTACGGTACGGTTCGTGTGGTGACGGTATTGCGCCATGATCGTGCGGTATCCAAGCATTATGATTGGTTGAGCGATGATTAATTTTGCGCGCTGTGATTGGTTGAATACAATGTCTTCGAATCCGTACCGTGACCGTATAGGTTTCCCATTCATACGAAAACGACTTTAGTGTGTAAAGATCGTCAAATCCTTTTCGACGCAATTTAAAGTATGTTGACATTAGAACATTTCCAAATTTCACTACACCGGTACCAGACATTCTAAAACATAAAACTATGCAATGTACCTTGGGGGTGTAGTATTTGGGAGGGGGTGTAGTGAAATATTATTGTACATTGGGGTAGGGGTGCAGGGAAATGTATCAGTCATTTGAGAGGGGATAATATAATAATAATACTTTATTCATTAATGAATTGAGGGTTTTTAACTTCGTTTGCCTGACGAAGTTAAAAACCCTCAATTCATATATTACCAGGCATGGCATCTAATAACTGTTCTTCTTATTCATTAATACAGTCATTTGCAAAAATTCTGGCCGCCACGATATATCAATATATCAATATATCGGGTGCATTATGGGTAATTAAATAATACTATTTTGAGTTTCCTAACTTATTAAATGAAGCAAAATTTAAAAACAACAAACGTAAGACTAAAATAAACATTATACTTAATATTTATACCAACTTTGCTGGCGTTAACCCGCTTTAAGGGGAATTTGCTATTATTTAATTACCCATAATGCACCCGATATATTGATATTTCGTAGCGGCCAGAATTTTTGCAAATGACTGTATTAATACATCAATCAGATGTTATTATATAGGTTCTTTTCAAAATCCTCCGACCTTCCCCCCCAGGCGATAAATAATGACAGGTCCCTCATATCTTCTTTAAAATTCTCCACGGGTGGGGCGCCTCGCATGGCGATCTACTCACATCCCGTTTGGCATGTGTAAACAGTACCTGGCAAACAATCAACCAGTGGATATCCCTAGTCTCGCTGTGTTTGGGATATCGTATAAGTTCAATCAGTGCCTCTTTATTTTCAATCCAATAATCAAATGAGTCTTTACCGAGGATAGACCGAACATTACAATATCAATTCTAAATGGAGCAATAGTCTAGAGGATATCCAAAGGTAGTAGGCTCATGGGGCGGATATCCCCTCCCTCACTGGTCCTATGGATTTCTAGTCATTTTAATGTAACACCGGGATAGCGCGAGTGGGGCGGAAATCTCCACCCTTTACGTAAGTCGGTTCGATGTCTCAGCTTCTTAGAATGTCTCGGGAGAATCCTCACATTTTTTATTTCATTTTTTTACTCATCAAAGTGTTTGAGGGGGGGGGGGGGGGGGGGGGGGGGGGGGAGGGTTCCATCCCCGGTACCATTACTCTCTATCGACACATACATCCCCAGTACCATTACTCTCTATCAACACATACATCCCCGGTACCATTACTCTCTATCACACACATACATCCCCAGTACCATTACTCTCTATCGACGACACATACATCCCCAGTACCATTACTCTCTATCGACATACATCATATCCCCGGTACTGTTACTGTTTATCGACATACATCCCCGGTACCATTACTCTCTATCGACATACATCATATCCCCGGTACTGTTACTGTTTATCGACATACATCCCCGGTACCATTACTCTCTATCGACATACATCCCGGTACCATTACTCTATATCGACACATACATCCCCAGTACCATTACTCTCTATCGACAAATACATCCCCGGTACCATTACTCTCTATCAACACACATCATATCCCCGGTACTATTAGTACTCTATCGACATACATCATATCCCCGGTACTATTAATGTTTATCGACATACATCCCCGGTACCATTACTCTCGATCAACACACATCATATCCCTGGTACTATTAATGTTTATCGACATACATCCCCGGTACTATTACTATCTATCGTCACATACATCCCGGTACTATTACTATCTATCGACATACATCATATCCCCGGTATTATTACTATCTATCGACATACATCATACATGTATCCCCGGTACTATTACTCTATCGACATACATCATATTCCCAGTACTGTTACTGTTTATCGACATACATCCCAGGTACTATGTATGCAACTCTAGAGGGCGTGGATGCAGACACTGTTTCCACTTCAGTTCCAATACAAGGGGATCCCTCCTGGATCTTCTTAGGGGGATTTTCTTGTGTCAACGAACCATACTGTACACCGTACAGGGTAGGAGTCTTTGGGATGGACTTGTTCTCTGGGCTGTACAGGTCAGGGTTGTCTTGAGGACCTTGAAGGTTGGAGGTTGAGGTGTTATGCTCTTTGGCTTCATTGTTGTTCTGGGTGTCACCAATCCCAGGTTCCATGGAGAAGCCCGACTGTTCCCTTGCCTTCTGATCTGATAACAACTGAATCACAAACACACGAGTTATACAGGGCCGTACACAGCACAGGGGCAGGGGACAGTTGCTCCCCCTAGCATGGCGAAAAAGATACAAAAAAGTACTGAGAACTGTACTATTTTTATTTATTTATTGCTGTTAAATACATACTGCCCCCTTGAATTTTGGGTTATGCACAGGCAGCCCAACCATTGCTTTTGAGGCTACTAAATATTTAAAAATAAAATGATATTTGCACCTTTTTGATGGGTTTTCTGTGGTAGAGCGAACGCATGTGCGCCATACGTATTATGTCGGGCTCCCTGTGCTTAGTAACATCCTATGTTGGGCTACCTGTGTGCGTCCCGCAAGACGTGCCCGCAGAGAGTGCATATTGAATATGGCCCTGTTATGAATCTGTAAAGCCTTGCTAAACCATTGATTCTACTTACAATGCATAATAAATACTTACAATGTATAATAAATAAAAAATATATTTTATATGCGCGCGTCTTTTATTGATGTGTGAGACAGTCTCTATGGTCAGGCCCGTTTTCACGTGAAACAAAATCTTATGTATGTTATGGTTAATTTTTCCAACTTGTTTACATTTTTCTTAGGGTTGTTCTAAGGTTAGGTTTAGGGTTTTATGGTGGGTAAGTTATGTGTTTAGGTTAGTGGTAAAGGATTATAAAAACTGAAAGGAAGTGAACTAAGAAACCAAAATATATACATGTAATTTGGCCTGTGTTAATAATGCTTTCATCACTAGTTTCCATACCTTATCGAGCATTGCCTTTGTTTCCGGTGTTAGTGCATCATGGGAAAACTTACAGCGGTCACCATGGCGACAGGATGTTGATTCTGAATGATGATACTTGCATGGAAATGTATGTGGGTAGTGTTAAAGAATAAACCTTGGAACATTGTATATGGCGAAATAACTCAAAATTGTCATTATTATTTGATGTTCATTATCAACAGAATTCTTTCACTATCATCAAAACCTTCCTTTTAACTCCTGGATTATTTAATCTACGAGTTATTGGGATGACAGACAATTTTGGGATCACTCAGTGACAGTCACTCGGCTGTAAACTTTCATTACATGTACGTTACCACCGCTAAAGGTGCGGACACACAGTGCAGCATTGCGTGCAACATTGTCGGCAATTTGTTGCAGCGTGTGTCCACCCATGAAACTGATTGCTCGCAATTGACTAGCACGCGCTAATACGACGTAATTTGTTGCTCGCAATGTTGCAGAAGTAGGACTCGATTCTACTTCTGCAACATTGCGTGCAACATGTTGCAGAGGTGGACACATGCTGCAACAATGCATGTTGCGGGGAATGTTGCAACAATACATGTTGCAGGGAATGTTGCACGAAATGTTGCACCGTGTGTCCAGTAAATCACAGGCTTACAACTTTGGGTGAAGGGGTGGTAATCGACGAGTTGGCCAACGGTAGCTTTTAATTAACATCATATTTAACTATCATCACTGCCACAATAACCTAACCAACCACCATCACTAACTGATTATCAATAGAAGGATATGATGTAGAAAAGGGCAGTCGTCTCCTTTGATGCACTGATTGAACACATAGTATTTACACACTTCCTGCATCTTTGTAGGTGTTCCCTTGTGAAGGTATTGACACTCTGCACCCTAGAAATTAATCACATTAATATTGCACTTCGATTGAGCCGCTACTACACAGGCTGTTCTGTCGCTTGCTCAGGCACAGGCAGCCCAACCATTGCTTTATATACATGTATATCTTCTTCTTATAATTATAAATAATTATAATAAATAAAAATAAAAATGTATTTTTTATGCACGCATCTTTTTGTGGGTTTCCAGACAATCTGTACTTACTTTTGTACAACCCCCTCTCAGGTAGAACAGACACACTGGCATAGGTGTTGGCTCTTTCGGTGTGGCTTGTCTCATCTCTTCTACCTTACGAGCCTTGAATGCATTCATTCTTCTTTGCAGTTTCTTTCTCTTGTTGAAACTCACTTTACCACCCCGGGTTTTCTTTTGGATGAGTTCCTATGGCAACAGCACCATGTAAACAATTAATGGTATTGCTTGGTATTCATTAGTGATGCAAGCAGAAGTGCAAGTGCATAATACACAGCTATTTCAAAAAAGGTTGGTGAAGGTATGCAAGATGCAACAAACCCTTCTGGAGGCCTTTTATGAAGAAAATTTTATTTCAATAAATTCTATTAAAACTTATCTGAGTTGTTTATTGTGTCTTACTTTATCATCCTGTACAGTTTCAGCTCGATCCGAGGCCTATTTACGAAGATTTTCAATATCTGCTCCTCTCCACATGAATATTGAGTTGAGTCCGAGTCTCCAGCCTTCCACTGCCTGTGCTTGGACGAAAATCGATCGAAATTTAATTTAGCTGAAACTTCATTGAATAATTCTTCAAGGGTCTAATAATAACTAGTTAAAATCTTTTTTCGATATTCCAGAGGGAAGTACTATATTTTTATGAATCTTTAGAGGTGTCAGTGACGTCATCTACTCAACCCAACATTCAGCTCCATACATTTCTTTGTATTTTGTGAGTCAAAATATCTCAATGTTTTGTTCAGATAACAGCTCTGCATTGAAGACAACTGGTCAGACAATCAATCCTAAGCACAAATAATGTAAGAAAACTCCTTCACCCAAACTTTTAGCTTCATAGAAATAAAATAATTCAAGAAACTAAACACAAAGTCCTTAAAATGTATGGAGCGAAGCCTGTTTGATTGTTTGGGTTGAGTAGATGACCTCACTGACACTTCTAAAGATTCATAAAAATGTAATACATGTACTTCCCATAGGAATTTTGAGAAAACACATTAACCAGTAATTGTATGGCTCTTTGAGATTATCTCAGTGAAGTTTCAGCTAAATTAAACTTCGATCGATTTTCGTCCAAGTAGCACTTTAATGACAGAGTGAGAGGGCCGGACAGGAAAATATTTGGCTCTTGGTCATTCCCTCACTCAATACTCCCGTTTCGAGTTTGTTTAGACACCGCTGTACTCTTTGACAAAAGACGCGTTTGCTCAGGCTTAGCCTCAATCCAGAGAATAACCCGTGCAATTAAAAATGGTTTCTATTGTTGAATGTCAACACTTTTTTGCGTTCTCGTCGGTATTTGTGAATAATTTACACTGAATTGAGGCTTAGCCTGAGCAAATGCGTCTTTTGTCAAGGACAGCGGTCATCGCTTAACAATTCAAAACTGGAGTATTGCCTTGGGGCTAATAAAGGAATTACTGCAGTTGATACCTTTTCGCTTGCAGCCACTGTAACATCCACAGTACTGTTGGTTAGAGAAGAGAACAAGCTAAAACCTTCATCTTCTTCAGGCTCCTGTTGAGTTCCTGACTTCTTTGAAGCTCCAGGTTTAGGATGTTTAGCTGGCTGAACACTATGTGTGGCTGCTAGTGGATGCATCTGTTTCTCCTGGGGCTAACAAAAGTGATATACATGTAACTGTATTCGTATACAATGTACAGTCATTCTCACAAAGGTTGTCCAGATGAAAAGACTACAATAAAGTCACGTGATTCATTATGTTTTCAATTTCCTCGCGTGGAATTTCAATTTGAAATGCAAATTTTAAGTACACGGCATTGTGAGAAATGAATGCAATGGCGCTGGTATCAACTCGCAGTTCCACGCGCAGAAATTCAAAACATAATGAATCACGTGACTTTATTGTAGTATTGTAGTCTTTTCATCTGGACAACCTTTTTGAGAATGACTGTATGTACAATGTACATACATGTACATATTACATAAACTTTATTATTGTGTCAGATTCATCTAGCTTATCACAAGTGAATATACTAATCGGACATACGCAGCATCAGTAGATGTTGCATGCAATATTGCCAGCAATGAAACACTTCCAATATTGTCATAGAGCATGTAGAGTCAAACTTTGACACCGTGTAAAAAAGGCAGTTAGTAATTATTCGGTTATAGACGCAACTACACAACTCTTAACAAGCGTAAGAGTGGCACAAGTTGACTAATTGATTTATAATATGGCATCTAGAAAGCGTGCAGCCCATGGGGAAATAGTTCATAGCAATTCTAGCCAATGAGCACACACGTTATTTCGAACAGCATGCGCGCGATCAGACGAGGCCAGTGGGAGGTTGACGAGTGACAGTGCAGCCCATGGGGAAATAGTTCATAGAACTCTAGCCAATCAGAGCGCGCGTTATATCTTTGCTATATTATAAAAGAGGTTTCTTTTACTCCGACGAAGGTAACGTTCGAAACGTCAGTAAATTATGTACATACCTCGTGTATGTTTGTAGGTGTCCCCTCGTGATGATATGGACACTCTGTACCCTAGAAATTAATAATGGTAATTGAACTGAGTGGAGTGCAATTTGGTCTGAAATCATACGAGTGATTACAAAACTGCATGACCGCGTAGTAGGATGCTAATCACGAATATCATTTCAGACCAAAATTGCACGACACAAAGTTCAATAACCTATTAATCATACTGTATTCATTTTGAAATCTTTTCAAATACACTCGTTATATTTATGTGATAAGCTGTAATAATAAGAACAATTTTGATGCCTGAAATACAACTCTTTCATTCTATGTAAAATACAATTTGAAATTATAAAATTGGTACATAATAATAAAAAATAATAAAAATAAAAATAAAAATAATAAAAATAAATAATAATAAAAATAAATAATAATAAATAATAAACAAAATGATGCAATAATGATCTTACTTTTGTGCAACACCCTCTCAAGTAAAAAAGACACACTGGCATAGGTGCTGGCTCACTCGGTGTGGCTTGTCTCATCTCTTCTTCCTTACGAGCCTTGAATGCATTCAGTCTTCTTTGCAGTTTCTTTCTCTTGTTGAAACTCACTTTACCACCCCGGGTTTTCTTTTCGTTTGCTTTTCTATTTCGTGTTTTCTTTGTGTTGATTTCCTATGACAACAGTACCATGTAAGCAATTAATGGTACATGCATGTACAAAATGTACATGTAATGCTTGGTTTTCACCAGTGATGTAAGCAGAAGCACAAGTACATAAGAAGTGTTATTTCATTGTGAAAATGCATAGAATATTGAATACAGAATGTAGTAAGAAGTGAGTGTGAGAGTCATGTCCCCACTAGTGAGATGAGTGTTGGGTGTATAGAATATAATGTAGAATGTAGTAAGAAGTGAGTGTGAGAGTCGTGTCCCCACTAGTGAGATGAGTGTTGGGTGTATAGAATATAGAATGTAGTAAGAAGTGAGTGTGAGAGTCGTGTTCCCACTAGTGAGATGAGTGTTGGGTGTATAGAATATAGAATGTAGTAAGAAGTGAGTGTGAGAGTCGTGTCCCCACTAGTGAGATGAGTGTTGGGTGTATAGAATATAGAATGTAGTAAGAAGTGAGTGTGAGAGTCGTGTCCCCACTAGTGAGATGAGTGTTGGGTGTAGAGAATATAGAATGTAGTAAGAAGTGAGTGTGAGAGTCGTGTCCCCACTAGTGAGATGAGTGTTGGATGTATAGAATATAGAATATAGTAAGAAGTGAGCGTGAGAGTCGTGTCCCCACTAGTGAGATGAGCGTTCCAAGGGTGTATAAAATATAGAATGTAGTAAGAAGTGAGTGTGAGAGTCGTGTCCCCACTAGCAGTACTGTTACATGTATAAACACTAATGACATGCTAAACACTTTTATGCAGCTGACACAAGCAAAAGCACTGTAGCATAAAAATTATTTTTCTTGTGCTTGTGCTTACATCATGTATGCTTACATGAACATTTACTGTACGTGAAGTCTGACGTCACCAATCCCAAGGGAAAGTGCAGTCACAATATACATGTACAAATGTACATGTAGAGTGTACATGTATTTATAAGTGCATTGAACATTTATTTTCTTGTACTTGTACATGTACCCAAGAGAATGTTGTGAGCGGATTTTACTATTCCCCATATACCGTCACAAACAAAAAGATCTGAGCCGACGGTAAAATGGCAAAATGACAGATGATAAATCCATATTGAATGTAAATTACAGTGTACATGTATGTTGATATCTAAGAAAGATTTACAAAAAATAATACTCAAGTAATGCTAATACATGTACATGTATGTACTTGTAAGACATATCTCACTTTCTTGAGAAAATATATTTTGTCTTCAGTTCCCCTTTAGATAAAGTAAAACCATAAATGTACATTCCAAAACAAAATAATGCTTCTGCTGAACTGATTGAAATAAGCCCCCCATTTCCAAATAAGTCTTTCTCAATATATACATGTACATGTACAGTACCACTTCACGGTTCTCAAGTCCAGGTTGTCATTGATGTTTTCATACATAATTTACTGTACATGTATTTAATCAATGCCAACCTGGACTAGGTACCATTGTTCATGGGTGCTCAACAGAACCGTGAAGTGGTGTATTAGAGTTGTTTTCATATGAGTGGGAAGTACATGTAGTTACGGTACGGTTCGTGCCGTGTGGTGATGGTATCGTATTAGTGATCGTGCAGTAATCCAAGCATTCTGATTGGTTGAGCAATCATTTTGCGCACTGTGATTGGTTGATTAGAATGTTTTCGATTCCGTACCGTGACAGTATCTATGTGCTGTAGGTTTCCCACTCATATGAAAACGACTCTAAACCGTCCATCAAAGATGCTTGCCCTGGGCTAATAGAGGAATTACTGTAATATTATTGATACCTGAGTTTCTGACTTCTTTGAAGCTCTAGTGTTGGGATATTTATCTGGCTGAACACCATGTGTGGCTGCTAGTGGATGCACATGTTTCTGCTGGGGCTACAAATGTATATAACAAAAGTGATAGAACTGTACAAAATGTAGTTACAAAATGTAGCTCTTTATGAAAAACATGGGACTCTACCATAAGGGAGCATCCTGCAACCAAGCATATAATACATGTACATGTACAGTAGGTGTCCAAATACATGTATGGGAGGTTTAATATATACTGTACATTATATACACATTTTCTAAACAATATTTGATTACAGATAAATTAAAGGGGGATCCGTGTAAGTAGAACATAAGAACAGTGTAAATGGCTTGTGATCAAAATCTAAATTCTCCTTTGAAATTCAAAGAATCTTCAAGAGAATTTAGATTTTAATCAGATAACCCTGATCAACCAACATTCATGTACACTGTACAGTGACTTGTGATCAAAATCTAAATTCTCCTTTGTAATTGTTCTTGCACATAATCCTTCACTGAAGTAATCATTACACTGTATGTACACATGTACTTGTTCTTGCACAGAATCCTTCACTGAAGTAATAGTACATGTACATTGTACGTGTCTACATTGTACCTTTGGATAGGAAGGTTTTAGCATCTTATCTCCCTTCGGTTTTCTCTTTCCCTTGCTCTTTCTCTTTCTTTTCCTTTTTGTTTTGCCTTCAAGTTGATTTTTCATTTCTTTCTGATTTTCTAACGGCCTGCATAAACCACTGATGCTTGAAGGGGCCTGATTGACAGTTTCAATATTCTCATCACTGTCACTCCATTCTATCTCTCCCTCTTCAAGTTCATTGTCGTCGTCATCATCATCATCATTGAATACCAACACCTCAACTGAATCTTGATCAGAGTCATCATGACTGCCGTTATGTGTGTTGGACCTTTGAGAATCACTGTCTTCTTCAGTAGAGGAATCGTAACTCTTCTTTGGCATGTCATCATCATCATTGTCATCATCATCATTGTCATCATCAACATTGTCATCATCATCATCATTGTCATCATCACCATCATTGTCATCATCATCATCATCATTGTCATCATCATCATCCTCATCACGACCACTACTACCATCCTCAACAACAGGAACATCAGTATTCCCAGAAACTCCATCAATGTCACTAGAGTCTGCAGTGACACTTTCTTGATATGCATCCTCTTTGTGGTCATCGATACTCTGATTCTCAATAGTCTTATTCTCTGAAACAAATTCCTGTCTTGAAATGTTTGTGTCAGATGGAGCCAACAGATCAGAGCCATGTATATTGCTATGCATCTTGTCATTATTTCCCTTTGAATTGGTCTCTTGATTGGGTCTGACACGAACAGAATCCTTGTCTGATAATTCTCCAGTCTTACCGCCAGGAATGGCATCTTTATCCTGTACGATTTCATCAGATTTTGTCTTGATTCTTAAATCACTTGACAAATTTTTGTTCGCCCTGTTCACCAAAAACAAATCATCTGATTCTTTGATTTCTAAAGCAGGACTTAAATTGCCATCAACTGACTGATGTGAACGATTAGGGACTGAAGTTAAGACTTTTTTCTTTGGGCTAGAATGTTCACTTGTATCATTGTCCACATCTTCCCCAATTTCTGAAAATTTTCGTTTAGAGATTGGATGATTGTTTCTGTTGTCATGTTCATTCACATGTTTATCGTCATGGACTACAGGTGTTGGTAGTGATTTTGTGATTCCAGTGTGTGTTCCTGTACCTGTGATGCTAGGATTGTTAGATTCCTTTACAGCATCAACATGTCTTTGTTTTCTGTCAACAAAGGTTACAGAGTCATTTTTCAGTTCAGAATCTACAGTTTCATCTTCAGTAGAATTGGTTTTCTTTACGTTGTCTACGGACGGGATGTCATCAATGGCTGTCTCGGTGCCAAAATGTCTGCCTTCTTTTTCATCATCTGCAGAAGCAACAGGATCATCTGTCTTGTTGGAACCTGAACTTTTGTCTTTAGCGGCATTAGCAAGTTGTTTTGGGGAAGTCAAGTCATCTTTTTCATCATCTGCAGAAGCAACAGAATCATCTGTCTTTTTGGAACTTGAACTTTTGTCGTTAGCGGCATTAGCAAGTTGTTTTGGAGAAGTCAAGTCATCTTTTTCATCATCTGCAGAAGCAGCAGATTCATCTGTGTTTTTGGAACTTGAATGTTTGTCTTTAGCGGCATTAGAAAGTTGTTTTGCATGTTTTAATTCTTTCACAACAGACGTAATGGCGTCAGCTATGACTAACGAGTTCACATTACTGTCAGAAGTTGCTTTTTTTGCAGTAAACTTCTTTGAAGTTAAATTAGAGATAGATGTAGAGCCAGTGTCTCCACTGCTTTTACTCGTTAGTTCTTGAGAGGAGAAAGTCTTCAAAGAATTGCCAAACTCATTGGCAAGCACACGACTTTCTGCATCATGAACTTTCAACTCTGACATTCTTGAGCTACTGAGCTGTTCCTGGGACTTTGATGTAACATTAGGAGTGAGTAACGCATCAGTGCCGCTTGATTCATAGTTTACCTCTAGTTTTTCGAGTGATTTACTTCGAACTTTGGAAGTTTTTGGAGTTTGTTTTGAGATCTTTCCTCGGGAAGTCTGCAAAGCAAGGTCAACTTTAGTCAAACCTGTGTTTTTGATACTAGAGAGTAAATCACTCGGTTCGTTTATCTCATCGTTGTCTTGGATACAAGGCTTATGACGGTAGTTCGGATTGAGAAATTCACGTAAACTTGGACTTCTTTTAAAAGCATAGAAAGGTGAAGATGTCAAAAATGGCGCAGGTTGCGACGACGAAGACGACGACACAGAAACGCTCTTTTCGGGGGGAGGCCACGGCATGTTACTGTTTGAAGAAACAACAGGAGGTCTGTTTTTGAAAAGATCGCGCAAAGACATTATAAAAAGCCTCTGAAACAAAATGAAGAAGAAATTCACTGCAAACTCGTTTTTGCCGCCATTTTGAAAAAGACAGCTGAGAGAGACTGGGACGAGTAACTTGGTAACCACGCACAACTTTATTCATCCCAGTCCCTCTCGTCTTAGCCGCCATTTTGACAAAAACTAAACAGAATTCCACGAGTTTTAACAAAAACTCTTATTTTTATCACTAAAAAGTTCCCAAAATGAGCGGAGGAGTATACGGAGGAGGTATATAAGCTGTGCTCTATCAGTGATGCACTTTTATAGTCTGTTTGATGTAGTTTTGTTGTTGTTTTGTTTAGATGAAGTCGGTGCTCTTGTCATTGATGTTGGAGCGCATACGATACGTGCTGGTTATGCTGGTGAAGATTGTCCCAAGGTACGCCACATTGTAGTCATTGTAGATTATGTGTTGTAGCTCTAGAGAGATCATTGCATTTGTGTAATGTTACTTGAGGAATGCTTCGCAAAGATTGTACTGTGTCTGTAGTGCTCCTGTCACTGTCAGAGCAGTTTAATTTGCATATAAGACTTACATGTAGTTAAGTTTATAGTACTTGACGTTAATTGTTGTATTGTAGTTGTACACTGTAACTTTAATTCTGTAAAGAACTGGTACATGTACTTGTAGTGGCTAGACTGCAAAATACAGGGCCACTCATTTGAATAACACTAGGGCACAATGTGTTACAATGTATGCCTTGTTCTTCAAAGAGTGCCTATACAGTGGCCCTGTATTCTGTAGTTGCATCCCGTAACTTCCATATGGCCCGCTGAAAACAGAAAAGTAAGAAAGAGCTAAATGTACATGTATATAATAAATATCTTATTAACCTCGCTTGCTCGGTCCGTACGGGAAGTTATGGATCCTCGTATTTCCTACTTTTTATGGCCCATGCACGGCCCGTGCTTGGGCCATAAGGCAGTGCATAAGAGGTACTGTCACTACAATGTATAGCACTGCCCATACTTGGGCCATAAGGCAGTGCATAAGAGGTACTGTCACTACAATGTATAGCACGGCCCATACTTGGGCCATAAGGCAGTGCATAAGAGGTACTGTCACTACAATGTATAGCACGGCCCATGCTTGGGCCATAAGGCAGTGCATAAGAGGTACTGTCACTACAATGTATAGCACGGCCCGTGCTTGGGCCATAAGGCAGTGCATAAGAGGTACTGTCACTACAATGTATAGCACGGCCCATGCTTGGGCCATAAGGCAGTGCATAAGAGGTACTGTCACTACAATGTATAGCACGGCCCATGCTTGGGCCATAAGGCAGTGCATAAGAGGTACTGTCACTACAATGTATAGCACTGCCCGTGCTTGGGCCATAAGGCAGTGCATAAGAGGTACTGTCACTACAATGTATAGCACTGCCCATGCTTGGGCCATAAGGCAGTGCATAAGAGGTACTGTCACTACAATGTATAGCACTGCCCATGCTTGGGCCATATGGCCGTGCATAAGAGGTACTGTCACTACAATGTATAGCACTGCCCGTGCTTGGGCCATAAGGCAGTGCATAAGAGGTACTGTCACTACAATGTATAGCACTGCCCATGCTTGGGCCATAAGGCAGTGCATAAGAGGTACTGTCACTACAATGTATAGCACTGCCCGTGCTTGGGCCATAAAGGCAGTGGGCATAAGGCAGTGCATAAGAGGTACTGTCACTACAATGTATAGCACTGCCCGTGCTTGGGCCATAAGGCAGTGCATAAGAGGTACTGTCACTACAATGTATAGCACTGCCCATGCTTGGGCCATATGGCCGTGCATAAGAGGTACTGTCACTACAATGTATAGCACGGCCCGTGCTTGGGCCATAAGGCAGTGCATAAGAGGTACTGTCACTACAATGTATAGCACGGCCCGTGCTTGGGCCATAAGGCAGTGCATAAGAGGTACTGTCACTACAATGTATAGCACTGCCCGTGCTTGGGCCATAAGGCAGTGCATAAGAGGTACTGTCACTACAATGTATAGCACTGCCCGTGCTTGGGCCATAAGGCAGTGCATAAGAGGTACTGTCACTACAATGTATAGCACTGCCCATGCTTGGGCCATAAAGCAGTGCATAAGAGGTACTGTCACTACAATGTATAGCACTGCCCGTGCTTGGGCCATAAGGCAGTGCATAAGAGGTACTGTCACTACAATGTATAGCACTGCCCGTGCTTGGGCCATAAGGCAGTGCATAAGAGGTACTGTCACTACAATGTATAGCACTGCCCATGCTTGGGCCATAAGGCAGTGCATAAGAGGTACTGTCACTACAATGTATAGCACTGCCCATGCTTGGGCCATAAGGCAGTGCATAAGAGGTACTGTCACTACAATGTATAGCACTGCCCGTGCTTGGGCCATAAGGCAGTGCATAAGAGGTACTGTCACTACAATGTATAGCACTGCCCGTGCTTGGGCCATAAGGCCGTGCGAAAAACCTTGGTCCATAACTTCTGTACAGACCTCGCACTCAGTTAATAAGAGGCATACAATATTGATGCATACAACTGTAAACAGAGAATGACAGGTGTATTTTACTGTCACTGTAGTACGATATCCCAACCCATCTTGGTGTAAGCGGAGGAGGAGAAGAGATAAAAAGTGAAGAAATGGACACAGACCAACCATCAGAAGGTACATGTTTTGTACATTGTACATGACTGTAGACTGAGCAGATTTAAGAAAAGACAGAACTTTTTAACAAAGCTGGTATGTGCTATGTTTTTTCATAGTCACATACATGTAGTAATCTGTTCTATAATAACAAGACGATCTATAAGCGTTCATTCGCGGCAGGTTTCATGCAATTAAATAATGAGCCTTCAGTTTCCTCAGCGGCACAGAGCACATGTGCCTTGGTACATGTACATGACTGTACCTATTTTTTTAACTCGGAGTGCCACAGGCAGCCTGCTAAGTCTTTATTAAAACAATATATATATATATGTACATGTACATCTAAATTCATGTATCCCGTTTTTCATTGCACAGAGAAGCAAACAAAGGCTCCCGATAACAGAAAGTTTTTCATTGACACCAATCTCATGACAGTCGCGAGGGAAGGAATGGAGATACAAACCCCTATCAAAGATGGCATGGGTAAGTATGAAAAAAAATCCATAAAATTTTTAATAAAAATATATAAAAAAGTACAGTTGAACTTCCGTGTTGCAACCACTCTCGTAAGCGACTTCCTAAGCGACCAGTTTTCCAAAATACCAAAAGTTCAATTCCAAGTCAAATCACTGTAGTTGGAGCCTCTCGTCAGTGACCGCATCTTGTACACACTGTAAGCAACCACAAAGTTTGACATTTTGGGTGGTCGCTTACAAGAGGTTCGACTATATGAAGATAATGATTTTAGGCTTTCAAACTCTAGCACCAGCCATAGTGTACTTTCTGTACCGTCACTGTACTAGGCAGGAGTTGATTCATTCACTGAGTGGTTTGTAATACGTGTACGTGTGGAGTTGTTTTCGTATGAGTGGGAAACCTACGGTACGGAGTTACGGTATGGAATCGAAGACATTCAATTCAACCAATCACAGCGCGCAAAATCACCACTCAACCAATCAGCATACTTCCCACTCATACTAATACGACTCTATTGTTGTTTCAGTTGAAGACTGGGACTTGTTTGAAAAGTTAATTGACTATATCTACAAGAAAGAGTTCAAGTCTGACCCTTCGCTTCATCCACTGCTGATGTCAGAAGCATCTGTAAGTATTAGATTAGATTAAATCAAAGTTCTACAATGTACATTGAAGGGACTTGTGCAAGAACAATGTACATGCAAGTAATCTCTGATTAAAATCTAAATTCTCCTCTAGGTTCTTTGAATTCTCAAGGAGAATTTAGATTTTGATTACAAGTTACTTGCACTGCCTTCCATTTTCCTTAGACTAGTGTTACATGTATGTACATTGGATGAGAGACCATTGCGTGACAGCTTTCTAGTTGTACTGTTGTACATGTACAGCTGTGTTCGATTGACCTTATTCCTTCTTTTTCTTCTTTTTCTTCTTCTTCTTCTTCTTCTTCTTCTTCTTCTTCTTCTTCTTCTTCTTCTTCTTCTTCTTCTTCTTCTTCTTCTTCTTCTTCTTCTTCTTCTTCTTCTTGTTGCTCACTCTAATGATGTAATAATATTGGTCCATGTTTCAGTGGAATGTACGCGCAAAGCGTGAAAAGCTGACAGAACTGATGTTCGAAACCTACAACATACCAGCTTTCTTCGTCTGCAAAAATGCAGTGCTCACAGCATTTGCAAATGGAAGGCAAGTTACAGCCGTTTTCAAATGCCAACTTCATTACTTAACCCGCAAAACATACTGTAGCTTTTCTTCATTTATTAACTTAACTTTTAAACTTAATTGTATGCAAACTACTTTATTGAACAGCTTCAAAAACGATCTTCCAAAATAATACATTTTCGGATGATTTCATTAAAAAAACAGCAAGGAAAACACAAATATAGCAGTATCGTGTTGCTTCTAATGCCTCACACATGCGCACCGATACTACTGATACTCTCAAAAAGATCCCACAAGTGTAAGAAATGATGCCAGTGTCAAGAGAAGTACGCCATATGCTGACAACCTTTAGTGGATAGTCGGTGATCATTCGGTGAGACTGTCCTTTATGAGACTCATAAGTCTTCATATAAATTTGGATGACCTTTTATCTCTGATAAAGTCATCCTTATTAGTATTCTTTATATAGAGATTCATCTTCATTAGTATTCTTTTTAAAAAGAATACTAATAAGGATGATTTTATCGGGTATAAAGGGTCATTCACGTGATGGATGTGGTTGAATCCTGTAATTTGACCAAACGCTCATGAATTATATACATGTAGTTTTCTGTCGATCAAATGTTATAATACTTCAACTTTGGCAAGGTCTTCGTGTAGCTGCACAAATTGTCCTGGCTATTGTTCTTTATGTAAAAACAATACATAGAACGACAATAGAACAATAGCCAGGACTTTTGTGCAGCTACACGAAGACCTGACCCTCGTTTGCTGAATATGAATAGAACCATTTCTCGCTTTCTTAATTACCGCTGTTTGAGAAGAAGCTGAATGCTAGTTATTCGGCGGGCTCCCTGTGGCACGCCGAGTTCAAAAATGGGCTTTCTTTTTCTTATGGCCGCAAATCACCAACTGGGTACCAAGGCGCATGCGCTCTGTGTCGCTGAGGAAACCGTAGGCTCCAGGGCTTGACACTAACTTTTTGAGGTACTAGTCCTTGGGCTAGTGACTGCAGATAATTACTAGTCCCTAGGTCTAATTGATAAGATTTTCACTAGTCCACAGCAAACTTTCACTAGTCTGAGACTAGCAGACTACTGCTAGTGTCGAGCCCTGGGCTCATTGCTGAAGCCTACCGAGTGAACGCTTATATAGAGCATCTTCATATCGAATTTCGCTACATGAAGATCTGACCTCAACTTTCCCCTGATTTCTTTATAGATCAAATGGTTTAGTAATAGATTCAGGAGCCACACAAACTAGTGCCGTCCCAGTTCATGATGGTTACGTGTTGCAACAAGCCATCGTCAAGTCTCCATTAGCAGGGGATTTTATCACTGCTCAATGTCGACAGATGTTTGAAGAAATAAATGTTGAAATTGTTCCTCCATACATGATTGCAACAAAGGTAAGTCCAATAGAATTAAATTATTATTATTACTATTATTATTATTATTATTATTATTATTGTTATTATTATTATTATTGTTATTTTGTAAATAAGGATTTTTTATCTATTTTTATCTATTATTGGTAATTTGTTTCGAGTTTATTATTATTGTTATTATTATTATTATTATTATTACTATTATTAGTAGTAGTAGTAATAACTAGTACTGTTACTATTATTATTATTATGATGATGATGATTATTGTTACTATTATTATTATTGTTGTTACAGCTATTATTGTTATTATTATTATTATTGCTACTATTATTGTTATTATTACTGTTATTATGCATGTAATTATTTTTCTCTCGTCATACATTGTTGTTTTAGGAAGCTGTAAAAGAAGGTTCTTCGCCAGTTTTTACTCAAAAAACTGTACCGCAAGTGACCAAGTCATTTCAACGATACATGGCCAATGTATGTACATGTAGTGCTGATTGAATCTCACTCATTCATTCATTCATCCATATTTTCTTCCATGCATACTTCTCTCCAGCATCCATTGTCATCCATCAATTTCTCCATGTTTCATCCATCCATCCGCACACCCACCTATCCAGCCAGCCAGCAGTCTATGGGTCGATCCATCACTGAATCCACACACCCATATTGTCTTCTGAGCATCCTTCCATCCGTCCGTCCGTCCATCCATCCACCTATCCATCCATCCATCCATCCATCCATCCATCCATCCATCCATCCATCCATCCATCCATCCATCCATCCATCCATCCATCCATCCATCCATCCATCCATCCATCCATCCATCCATCCATCCATCCATCCATCCATCCATCCATCCATCCATCCATCCATCCATCCATCCATCCATCCATCTATTCAGTATGCCAAATGTTTATTCACACACTGTCTTGCACATGTATAGGAGGTGATAAAAGATTATCAAAAAAGCATTTTACAAGTCTCTGATGGGGCATATGACGAGAGGTAAGGAACATTGTAAACACTGCGTCATTTAACCAATTGAAGGGGTCCCTACAAGAATGGTGTAAGTGACTTGTGATCAAAACCTAAATTCTCCTTTGAAATCCAAAGAATCTCGAGGAGAATTTAGATTTTGATCAGAGATCACTTACATGTACGTTGCTCTTGCAGGGACCCCTTCAAACATTGCAATAAACTTACAAATGCTATGACCGGAAAAGTTTTTCACAGTCATCTGAAATCTATCTGCTCTATTAGAGTACAAACATGGTACAATGTATTTTAAATTGAAGATATACTTTTATCTCTGACTTTAGCTTTTTTTATTCAGACGTTTCGACTGTAAATCAACAGTCTTCATCAGTTGGGTAGTAAGAAACTGCACGCGGATATATTTCAAAAAATACTACGAGACCGCATGCTCGTGCCAGTGTTCAGTTCTATCGCGCGGTAAACATCTGGAATGCTAATGTAGTCATTTCCAGCGTTGCGATCGTGCGCCGAGTACCACGCTTCCAAGAAAAGCCTCCTGTGATAATTACTTTCACTCGCCACGATTTCAGTGTTGTTAAAGTCAAAAGTGTGGCCTGTGTTGTTAGCATGTTGTGCGATGGTACAATGTACATTGTAGTACGATATACAGTAGAATCCCGCTAACTCAAACTAATTTTATTTACACTTGGCTCAAATCAGGGTCAAATTTACCCTCAGTGTTAACTCGATCCCCCGCTAATTTGAACCGTTTTCCTTTTCCCTTGGGAGTTCGAGTTAGCAGGGTTCTACTGTAGTACTAAATAGTACTAAGATGTTTTCAATAGAGTGCAAACACTAAAACCATGAAACAGTAGAGTGGTTTTCATTAACCCGTGAAACAAAGTGTACTAATTAGAGTGTAATAGTCAGATAAACACAATAGAAAACAAAAGAATTAGAGTGAAGTAGTGCTAAATATGCTAAAGTGTATTTCACGGGTTTATGAAAACCACTCTACTAACTTTAATTAGCACTAAATAGTGCAATGTCTTTTGTTTTCTATTGTTTAATTGGTGCTATTTAGCACTAAATAGTTTGTACTGTTTCACCGTTTTAGTGTTTTCACTCTACTGTTTAATTAGACATATAGTGCTATTTAGTGGCAGCAAAGCATGGTTTTAGTGTCTGTACTCTATCAACTTGTGTCCACGTACCTGTTTATAACTCTGGTGTGTCTTTAGCATTCTAAACAGCGTCCCTCTTGTTGCGTACGAGTTTCCCAACGGATACAACAACTCCTATGGCTTAGAAAGATTTAGACTTTGCAAAGGATTGTTTGACCCTTCTAATGTCAAGGTTAGTGATCGGGGGTTTGTTTCCGTCCATTTAGTAGTCCTGCAATGACACTCCTCTTTGGCTGATGGAAATAGGAGGTTTATGAACATTGTCAAATTGTTTTTTAAATGTTAATAAGAAAAGTTTTTTTTTTCCCCACAGTTTTATTCAATTATTTTGTAAATTTTACAATGTTTTGTTACAACATATCAATATAGTTACAACATTGAGATAATATACAAAGAAAATAAGAAAAGTTATTCATGCCCCTTACAGTACATGTCCTGATATGATACTCTTGAAATTTTTACTTGCTTACAACTTGTCAAAAATACGGCACGACTCGAAAAAACATCCAGTCGTACTGCACACTAAAATGTATAATAAGATATCTTTCATTCTGTTGTGTAGGGTATAGAAGGCAGTACTGCGATGGGAGTTACTCAAGTTGTAACAACTAGTGTAGGGATGACAGATATTGATATCAGAGCTGTAAGTTAATAAATTTTAAGCGCAAGCAGAAGCGCATGCAGAGCACAAGCAGAAGCGCAAGCAGAAGCAGAAGTGCAAGCAGAAGCGCAAGCAGAAGTGCAAGCAGAAGCGCAAGCAGAAGCAGAAGCGCAAGCAGAAGCGCAAGCAAAAGTGCAAGCAGAAGCAGAAGCGCAAGTAGAAGTGCAAGCAGAAGCAAAAGTGCAAGCAGAAGCGCAAGCAGAAGCGCAAGCAGAAGCAGAAGCAGAAGTGCAAGCAGAAGCAGAAGTGCAAGCAGAGCACAAGCAGAAGCGCAAGCAGAAGCAGAAGTGCAAGCAGAAGCGCAAGCAGAAGCAGAAGCGCAAGCAGAAGTGCAAGCAGAAGCGCAAGCAGAAGCGCAAGCAGAAGCGCATGCAGAAGCGCAGGCCGAAGCGCAAGTAGAAGTGCAAGCAGAAGCAGAAGTGCAAGCAGAAGCGCAAGCAGAAGCAGAAGTGCAAGCAGAAGCGCAAGCAGTTCTAAGCGCAAGCAGTTCTAAGCGCAGGCAGAAGTGCAGGCAGAAGCGCAAGCAGAAGCGCAAGCAGAAGCGCAAGCAGAAGCGCAAGCAGAAGCGCAAGCAGAAGTGCAGGCAGAAGCGCAGGCAGAAGCGCAAGTAGAAGTGCATGCAGAAGCACAAGCAGAAGCGCAGGCAGAAGCGCAGGCAGAAGCGCAAGCAGAAGCGCAAGCAGAAGTGCAAGCAGAAGCGCAAGCAGAAGTGCAGGCAGAAGCGCAGGCAGAAGCGCAAGTAGAAGTGCATGCAGAAGCGCAAGCAGAAGCGCAGGCAGAAGCGCAAGTAGAAGTGCAGGCAGAAGCGCAAGTAGAAGTGCATGCAGAAGCGCAAGCAGAAGCGCAGGCAGAAGCGCAAGCAGAAGCGCAAGCAGAAGTGCAAGCAGAAGCGCAAGCAGAAGTGCAAGCAGAAGCGCAAGCAGAAGCGCAAGCAGAAGCGCAAGCAGAAGCGCAAGCAGAAGCGCAAGCATACAGTGTAAGTGCAAGCATAAGGATCAAGTGGCTTTTATAAATTGTACTGATGAGTTGTTGTGTATTTTCAGGGTCTGTTTGGTAGTGTTATTGTAACTGGTGGGAACACCTTACTATCAGGGTTTGTAGAGCGACTTAACAGAGAACTTTTATCCAAGACACCACCAGTAAGTTGTGAAATAGTTTTATAAGAGTAGAACTACATGCACTTCTCTTTCTTATCTACCTTCCTTCCATTCTTGCTTGTGTGCCTGCTTGCTTGCTTGCTTCCTTCCTTCCTTCCTTCCTTCCTTCCTTCCTTCCTTCCTTCCTTCCTTCCTTCCTTCCTTCCTTCCTTCCTTCCTTCCTTCCTTCCTTCCTTCCTTCCTTCCTTCCTTCCTTCCTTCCTTCCTTGCTTCCTTCCTTTCTTCCTTCCCTTCCTTCCTTCTTCCTTCCTTCCTTCCTTCCTTCCTTCCTTCCTTCCTTCCTTCCTTCCTTCCTTGCTTGCTTGCTTGCTTCCTTCCTTCCTTCCTTCCTTCCTTCCATGCTTCCTTGCTCCCTTCCTTCCTTCTTTTCCTCCTTCCTTCCTTTCTTGCGTACTTGCTTCTTTTTACTCTGTCACTTTTTTACTCTGTCATTTCCATGATTCACAGAGCATGAGACTAAAATTGATATCCAATAACTCGTCAGTGGAAAAGAGATTCAATCCCTGGATCGGTGGATCTATTCTAGCATCACTTGTAAGTACAAGTACTTGTATTTATACACCGATTCCGAACATGGCGACCAATTTGAATAACCATTGTTCCCGACTGACCAGCCTCTCATACAGGTGAGAACGCTTTTGTGTTTCCACATGAACACAAGGCCAGTCAGTCAAAGAACAATGGTTATTCAAATTGGTCGCCATGTTCGGAATCGGTGTATAGTAGGGGCATCCCTTAGCTACATGTAATTTCATTGTATGCTAGTGGTGAAGGGGGGTCCCCTTAGGACATTATGCCATATGTATTCCTGTCATGTGGGGGAGTCCGTCAGTCAGTGGCTTTATGATGGCCATAGGGTGAGGGGGCCTCCGGTGGGGCTGTACCTGTATTGGGGGTCCACTTGGTGGGGCTATTTCCGTATTTAAGGGGTCCTCTGAGTGATTTTATGAGTGTCAGGAGGGGTTACAAAAATGCACGATAGCCATTGGGGGGTGGAGGGTTGGCCTTCAATGGGCCTGTACCTGTCTTGGGGGTCCCCTTGGTGGGGATGTACCTGTCTTTCAAGGGGTCCCCTGGGTGATTTTATGCTGGTCGTGAGGGGAGGGGGGGGGGGACCTGTCTTTCAAGGGGTCCCCTGGGTGATTTTATGCTGGTCGTGAGGGGGGGGGGGGGGGGGGGGGGGGGGGGGGTCCTTGGTAGGACTATGTCTATAGTGAGGAAGTGATTAGGAACTATTTTACAATACAAGGTGCTTCTATGCTCTATTCTAACATAACTACTTTACAGGGATCCTTCCAACAGATGTGGATCTCTAGAAAAGAATACGATGAACAAGGAAAAGGATGTGTAGAACGAAAGTGTCCTTAATCCATTAGAACCTATAACAACCTGTATAATAGATCATCTTTACCGTCATACCGCTGTGCACAGTGATTGGGGTCTCCACAATACTTCAAGTCCCATATTTACCTTCTATTTTCTACTATCTTCTTCCCTTCGATCTTGTCCCATTCGATCTCGTTTCATTCTCTTCAAAACACCAACATTACACCGCTGACTTGCTGGTTTGCACGTGACGTCATGGCGGCCATATTGGATCCCGATGACAAAGCATTCCTCATTCATGGCTTCTCTTATTTGTACCACCAACATGGCCGCTGCGTCTTTGTTCTTTGAATCTCCAGGGATTGATTGCAAACCAGCAATAAAGAAGCTGATTCGGTACTTCAGTATTCTTCAGTATAGTTTGCCCCCTCCAGACATCGTTATTAATTATTGTCACATGTTTTCTCGCGTATAAGACGCACCTCACCTATTAGGCGCACCGTCGAAACAAATATCGTGATTCAGTTTTGGGAAAAACTTTAAAAACTCGTTCATAACCCCTCACTATTCCCCTCCCTTCCCTCCCTGGACTTACCATAAGTTCATAACTGCGGTTGCTGTCAATCATATTTTTCTGGTGCAGCGCTGATTCAGGGAGGGACCTGTGTTATATAAAAATCTATCGGAAAAAAACCCAGAAACTAAAAGAAAAAAATATTTAAAAAATAAACTACCGAAAAATAAACATAATGTAAAAGTAAAAAAAAAAATCATTTAAAAATAAACTGGGAACCGAAGAAATCAAACCTAGAATAAAGAGAGAAAAAATTCGGGTTCACCGGACAGTGACTCGAACCCGCGCGCTACTGAGGAAATTATGTGCAAAACACTAAAATTCGACCATACACCCAGACTTAAATGCTAAGTCACCGTATGTTACCGATAGGACGAAGATTTCGGCAACATCCGCGCTATCGAGTAGTACACAATCACGGCGTAGTACTTATAGTCAAAGAGGGAGGGAACAGTCGTATCCTAAATGACTACTAATTCAGCTATCCGTACTTCCGATTGATTTCGAGGGTAAATTTAGTAGTCTATCGTGTAACGGTTATTGTTATGGAAATTTATTGACTAACGTAGTCCTCTGGAAATACGCTGGACCTCGACGCCAGTGACCCCGGGATCGACTCTCCGTGGACACCAACATTTTTATAACGTATCTTCTTTTTACTGTTTTTTCCTTGTCTTTTCTATCGTTGCAAAATGTCAACTGCCCCTGTGCTGTGTACGGCCCTGCAAAGCTATTTTACAAGCCATCATTTTCAGAGACCTTAAATTGCTTCATCTTTCGCGGTTGGTGTGTTTGATATGAATATTGACTACTTCTGGTTAATTTGTACGCGGCCGCCATGTCACATGGTCACCAAAGTACGTGGTGGCCGATTCACAAGCAGTATACAATATACATGATTAGTTGAAACCAACTAGCATACTATCACGAATCCTGCAATCTGATTGGCTAACGTCACTATCTATTGTTAGTAGAAACCAACTAGCATACTATCACGAATCCTGCAATCTGATTGGCTAACGTCACTATCTATTGTTAGTAGAAACCAACTAGCATACTATCACGAATCCTGCAATCTGATTGGCTAACGTACTCGCTATCTATTGTTAGTAGAAACCAACTAGCATACTATCACGAATCCTGCAATCTGATTGGCTAACGTACTCGCTATCTATTGTTAGTAGAAACCAACTAGCATACTATCACGAATCCTGCAATCTGATTGGCTAACGTACTCACTATCTATTGTTAGTAGAAACCAACTAGCATACTATCACGAATCCTGCAATCTGATTGGCTAACATACTCACTATCTATTGTTAGTAGAAACCAACTAGCATACATGTACTATCACGAATCCTGCAATCTGATTGGCTAACGTACTCACTATCTATTGAGTGATAGATAGTGAGTAGCGAAAAAACCGGCGTTTTGAACAAAAACAGCGAAAATCAATAAATATTGGTATAAATTCGAAGGTAGTATGCTAGTTGGTTTCTACTAAAACAATTAGACTACTCGTTCTCGTTTTCTATGAGTTCAATAGTACTATTGACTCATAGAAAACTCGAACTCGTAGTCTAATTGTTAAATATCAACTCTTCCAGAAATTTATAGAGAATATTACACATTAGTATAATTACACAGGTGATTATAGAAAATCAAGCGCGCTGATTGGCCGATAACTTCGGACTATTTCTCGATAATCACCTACAGCGTTTCGGCAAGATGGCGGCCAACCAGGTTCGTCGAGGTTTCAGAAGAGAAAATAAACATACTGAAAGAAAACGTTGTCCCGAAAAACACAAATATGCGACAAAATATACGATCAAGTTTTAAAATGTTGAACTTGCAATCAATTAAAAAAATAAAATAAAAAATAAAAAAAAAGTCATGAGATCAGAGACAAAATTATATTTTCAATTTAAAAAATAGGAAAAAGTTGTGAGTCCATTCTTTGATAAGTTAGATTGTTTTCTGCGTAGTTTAAAGGGGAACTGAAGACCACATTTATTTACGCAAGAAAGTTAGATATCTCTTGTACTAGCATTGAGTATTATTAGTGATCAGGCTTAGTGATTATCGGAGAATGATCGACTTTGTCTCGGTGAATATTCTCCGAAAGTAGCGCGCGCGAAATATTGATTTATGTCGAAGCAAAGCGTCGCACTAGTTAGTTTGCTGAAGAGATGACACTAGACATTAGCTTTGATATAATTTGGCCACAGTAGTGGCTGATTTAATGATAAGATCAACAAACATATCTAACTAGAAGCTCTGAAAAGTATATATTTTTTCAGCAAAGGTGGGGCGAAAAATCCCGCCCCACCCAAGCAACTTTTATAGTTAAAAAAATGGCATGTAATAATCCAATAAGGCAGGTCGCTGGGGTGGCGGCGGGAAAATTATTGCTAGAATGTTACTTCGGCCGGAGCCTGGCCGCGTGGTAACGTACCGAACCGGCCTTAAATTAAATAGTCCTAAAAGCAACCCAGCACCCTATTGGTTATTTTATAGTATGGCATTCGATATCCGACATTATTGGATTACCGCGGATAGAGTCGTTTTCGTATGAGTGGGAAACCTATGGTACCGTGACACTCAAATGGCTCAAACTCTTTCAATACGGCAAGGCGCGGTGCGGTAACTTTCCCACTCATACGAAAACGATATGTTTCGACATAAATGCCATTAAGCACTTTTGGCATAATGTTAATTGCGTTTTCAGTTTTTAACACGAGAAGATAAACTTTATATCTTCAAGCCACCGTGTAATTTTGTTTTTACAGTGCAACTACACCAACCAAGGCCACCCAAACAAATTTTGAATCAAATTTTCTAATCACATTTGTGACGCTGAATAACAGAATGATGTCGAATTCTACATTTTAAACTGTTTCTTGTTCACTCTTGATCATATACATACACATAGAAAGTAAAATATATGCTTTTAAAGCGAAAATTTGACAATTTGTGCAGATTCTATTGTTTAAATACTCAATTGTGATTGGATAATTTGTATGAAAATTTGCTTGGGTGGCCTTGGTTAGTGTAGTCGCACTGTAATACTAATATGGACAAATATGCAATAAGTGTACAAGTAGTAGGTAGGATAAAAGAAAAAAAACCGAGCGAAATATGCGGAATAATAGACGCAAAGTGAACTATGAAAAATATGTGTAAAGTTTGGCGCAGTGACTGAAACATGAAAAATTAAATATATTGGTAACCTACTGTTATCCTGCATATAATAAAACATCGGTATGATCATCACATGTGAAGACATCAGTTTGTCGAATAAGAGAAAAATAGGTATAGCATTTCATTGATAATTAGTCTTTCTTTCAACTCCCTTTCCATGCCTAGAGGTCTGCTACCTCTCGCGGCGGGACTAGAGAAAGGAGGCCCTCTGCCGGCCTGCAGGGTATTCGGACAATGATTTGAACTGTAATCAGCGACTAACCAACGAGGAAAATATTCCTTTTCCTGACAGTTTTACTGTACTCACGTTTGCTGGTACTTTAAAGTCTTTCTTCCCAATCTGCTCCTTCCCTGAATTTACAGTTCTATTCTGATCTGCATTTCTTTGCTGGATGTATTCCTTCTGCTCAAGCGGCTCAGCGGAATTTTGAAGTCCTGTTTGGCCATGATGTGAGGAACCTCTGTTTTTTTTCTTGCTTCGCTTTGCAATAACAAAACTCGGGCTCATGGGTGGGGTACAGCGCCGGGTGCTTACTGGCTCGGTGAACACTGGACTTTCGCTCTGCACCGAACATAACAGCACGTCCAAATGCGAGAGCGCTTTGTCCTCAGATATAGTGCAGAGCATGCGACGATACACTGTGAATGCGGACACGGCAGCGCACTCGAACTTGAACACGCGGCCGCAAGGCGTAGATGTTTCCAAATTGGGGCTGAGTCGTTTTTCTAGATGGCTAAATGGTGATATAGGACCCACGGTCGAGAAGCAAGATGGAAAGAGAAGGAACGAAGGCGATAACAGTAACGATGGTCGCGGTCTGTACTGCTGCTTGTTTAGTGACACCCACTCGTCCAAGCGGACGCTCTCCTTGAAATCGTCGATGTCCGCGTCGCCGTCGTCGTCATGTCCAGACAACTGTATTGTTACCTCGAGTACATGTCGGCTCCCTTGCTGGTACTTATTACGACGTCGTCGATGAAGAAGCGATTCTCCTAAACCATTCGACTCCATATTGAATGATCGAATGCAAGGGAATTCAGAGTGAGCGGATTATAAAACATGTTTGTTATTGTAATTATGCCCGCGTTACCATGGCAATTAATAGGCCCATCCTATTTTAGCGATCGATATGTCTTCTTTGTCGGTTTGTTCATCTGATTCTGGTCAGTGATTGGTTCGTACAGTTGCTTGAAGGTCTTGTACGTGCCAGGCACTATGTACGTACATTTGAGCGTCATATAGGTGCAGGTCATAGAATACACCGACACGACGTTCATAGATGTTTTCTTGATCGTGAATTCACTAGTTTTGTTTCCTTCCTTCCTTCTGTCTTTCCTTTCTTCCTTCCTATTTTCCTTCCCATTTTCCTACTCAGGCATCAGTTTCTCTAGCTCCCATGAGGCACGTTCCTACTGACGGACGTGACATAAAAGTACAGCAATCAATAATTATTCACCGATTCAGAATATACCGTCATGCGATCCTCTTTGCTTTCTCGATCAATTCACGTTTTTTCCTTCCTTCCTTCCTTCCTTCCTTCCTTCCTTCCTTCCTTCCTTCCTTCCTTCCTTCCTTCCTTCCTTCCTTCCTTCCTTCCTTCCTTCCTTCCTTCCTTCCTTCCTTCCTTCCTTCCTTCCTTCCTTCCTTCCTTCCTTCCTTCCTTCCTTCCTTCCTTCCTTGGTTGCTTTCTTGCTTGCTTGCTTGCTTGCTTGCTTGCTTGCCCTTGCTTGCTTGCTTGCTTGCTTGCTTGCTTGCTTGCTTGCTTGCTTGCTTGCTTGCTTGCTTGCTTGCTTGCTTGCTTGCTTGCTTGCTTGCTTGCTTGCTTGCTTGCTTGCTTGCTTGCTTGCTTGCTTGCTTGCTTGCTTGCTTGCTTCCTTGCTTGCTTCCTTGCTTGCTTCCTTCCTTCCTTCCTTATTTCCCGTTCCTTCCTTCCTTCCTTCATTCTCATTATTTCCCTCGGCAAGTACAGCATTCAATAATTATTCACCGACGCGCGCGAAGTCGAGGTAAATATTCACCATAAACTACTAAACCTAATAAAATTGTTTTAGCTGATAATTACATGTTTCGATGTCTGGAAAATTAAAATAATGTTGTCCTGTATTTCAAGATTATTGTACAGTTGCTGCTATTAAGGCCAACAGGTAAATATCAGAGCAATTTGCCAAAGTAACGACAGCAGGCATAATTCTAAACGAGTAGTTTTACATGCATTCGACCGCCATTTTAACGCGTTCAGTTGACTAAACGTCAACTCACTACTTTCACATTACCCATAATGCACTTTGGTTGCCCCCCAAGTTTTATTTGCATAAACTACTGTTTTCAATTTTTCTTGCGAACATGCAGTCTTCCCAAGAGACATTGAAAACAATAGTTGATGCAAAACTTGGGGGGCAAACAAAGTGCATTATGGGTGATGTGAAAGCAGTGAATAAACGGCCCGACTCATGCATGATATCACCGAGCGATTGCAAATGAATTTTCGTTCATATCTGTGCGAAACATCGATAAAGCGACACGCGGCCATTTTTTTTCTAATCACCGCGCGGTGCGGACTATAAGTTTATAAGTGTATTTATACTTTTAAAGTCTTTAACTTACCTTACCTATAACATAAATGCACGGTCACCGCACGGCACGCGAACCGTAACTACTTCCCACTCATGCGAAAGCGACTGTATAATATATGGAATACATTATATGACAACGTAGTTCTTTATTTTATGGATCGACTATGCTGATGGTTTCACTTGTCTGTCCTTCTCTGTCCTTTCCTAACCTTCATTCCTTCCTTGCTTCGCTTCTTTTTTTTTGTTTTTTTTTGCTTCGCTTTTTTTTTTTTTTTTTTTTTGCTTCGCTTCTTTTTTTTTTTTTTTTTTTTTTTGCTTCGCTTCTTATGGTCTCCCTCGCATCCGTCTTTAGTTCCGTCACGGGCCGGGAGCGTTGCGTGACGGAACTAAAGACGGATGCGAGGGAGACTACCCTTCGTTAATACGGCTTTACTTTCTTTTTCCCTGCGCCCAAGCTGAAGGCATCTATTAAGTTCCCAACAGAGATGATCAAATTATTTTGGATTGTTTTATGTGGCTAAATGAATATTTAGCCGGGGCTAAGTTAACATCAAGGCACCTGGGCAAGCGCTCAGTCGTGGAGTTTCAGGGTGGCAGCCGTATTTGTGTATCAGGGTCATGCGGAAACGTAAAACTGAGCATGCTGACCAGCAGTCGCGCGCCATGCTGTGGGGGCGCCTGAGGTTATAGCAGGGTCACACAGATAAATAAATAAAGATAAATACGTTTTTCAGATTTTATTAAACAATTTCTATATGACTTTAGTCCCAAAACCATCATCCTGCATGGTTTTCATTATAGCGACGCAAGCGCAAGCATAGGTACAAGAGGCGTTACTTCACTGTGTAAACGGCCGGCCTGATGCAAGCATAAGCACAAGCACAAGAGGCGTTATTTCACTGTGAAAATGAGCCTGACGCAAGCATTAGCACAAGCACAAGAGGCGTTATTTCACTGTGAAAACGGGCCTGACACAGGCATAAGCGCAAGCACAAGAGGCCTTATGTCACACAAAAAACGGGCCTGACACAGGCATAAGCGCAAGCACAAGAGGCCTTATTTCACTGTGTAAACGAGCCTGACGCAAGCATAAGCGCAAGTACAAGAGGCGTTACTTCACTGTATAAAGGAGCCTGACGCAAGCATAAGCGCAAGCACAAGAGGCCTTATTTCACTGTGAAAACGAGCCTGACGCAAGCATAAGCGCAAGCACAAGAGGCCTTATGTCACTGTGAAAACGAACCTGACGCAAGCATAAGCGCAAGCACAAGAGGCGTTATTTCACTGTGAAAACGGGCCTGACGCATGCAAGCATAAGCACACGCACAAGAGGCCTAATGTCATTGTGAAAACGGGCCTAACACAGGCATAAGCGCAAGGCTAGGAGTAAAATGTTTTAATTTCTTATGCTTGCGTCGGAACCGTTTTGTTGCGCTTGTAACCACAACCGCTAGCACGAGAAATGGAAAACTCCTTGCATAGCATCGCTAGAGAAAACCAGGGGGGTATGTAGAGCCTCTCCTTTCGCCTATCCCCCACTCCACCCCCCTAAGCTAGCTAGACAGGCAACCCCTCTAACCATATTTAATAATTCACATATTCTATAGTTTTTCTTGTATATATATAATATATATATTATATACTATCATTAGTTTGTAATAGCACTGTGTGCCTATTCTGACAAACATGGTAACACATGTCATTGTCAGTGACGTCACATCCTGCACGATTTTGAGAAAGTGCGTGAGGCCTAGGTTCTAAAAGCGGCTAACCCCATTAGTATTTGATGTCTTTAATGTCCATATTTAGGCTTTTCAATGCTGTATATATTCTTCAGGGTCACCGCGTCTCTGGACGGTAAATGGTTGCCATAGCGTTTTTCGCACACGTTGTGTATCTTGCGGTACGTATAGATTGTAGTTGTTGAGACTTGGGGACGATATTCTCCTGGTCACTGACTGAATCATCAGTTGTTGCTGCATTTCTTGAATCACAATATTTTTAATCATCTCCCGTTGAGTATATATTTGATAATGTATAAATAAACTCTAAAGAAACATCACTGCTGTGTAGAAATCTCAGAATTATGTAAACAAACCAACCAGCCAACCAACCAATCCATCGATCCATCGACCTACGCTCTTGTACCCACTTTTCAACCATGTACCAACTATCCAACTATCCAACCAACCTAACCACCGACCAATCTACCATGCATTCCGACCACTGAGTTAACCTGTGTTGCATCATGGTTAAGTAATGCAACGCGGGCCTCGTATGACGTCACTTCCGGTACAAAATGACTAGCAACAAACTTCGGCAGTTGATGTTTCTATAGAGTTTATGTGCATTCTACGTATCGCTTGGTGTGGTTCGTTGATGCATCATGGATAGCGGCATATTTTCAACCAATAGTCTCATTTGTGGTTTAGGCTCGGTTTCTCGGCCCAGTTCTTTCCACATGCATAAACTCAAAATTCCATACCAGGCCCTCTGAAGTCTCTGACAAAGTGCTTTACAGAATGACCGAGGAGCCTGGAAACGAATAAATTAAAAAAGTACTGAATTATAGTTCTACGTAATCACCTAAGTAATTTTCCAAGTAGTTGAGACAACGAGCAAAGCAGTCAGCGGCGAAGGATTCAATGATGACGTCATGTAATGGCTATTTTCCTAGTTTTTAAACCCCACCCCCTCCACCCCCAAAGTACACCTAGGCTATGTGTCAGCGGCATAGAGAGCATGCGCTGTAATGACCAACGTTTGTGGCGAATAAAAGAAAGAAAAATAAATTTAAGCCCATTTTATTACTTGGGCATTCCTCACGAAGCCCGAGTAATAAGCCACGAAAAAGCCCACGTTGTGTAATCTATCCAATCCCTCATTCTCGTACCCAGAGCCCACTCCTCATTTGGTTTGTCGCTGGCTCTGGGAATCCCTGAAATTTTAGCGAATTTCATTGGCTGATGAAATCAACAATGACTGATCGTATTTGATTGGTTCATGAGATCAACAAAGATTCAAACTTGCAAGGCGAACGAAAGGAATGACAGCGACGGTTGTATTTTCATACAATGGTATTCCGTTATTGAATTATAAAGCTATGGAAATGAGCTAGAGTGACTGTGTAGACATAAATTGATCTGAATTCGTAAAGAGAGATCTAACAATACATAAATTATAAAAGTAAAGTAACGGCTACAGACACAATCGATCGTACTCGCTTTGAGTATTCAAAGGAATATTTTTATAATTCAAGAGAAACAATAACAAAGCGGAAGACAGGAAGGTTCACATGCAAGATTATATTAGAACATGTATTTATCGTCCAGCCTTTACCGCAACAGAGCCAGAGAAGAACGCGGTGATGAACGTCGAAGGGATTTTAAACGGCTACACGAAGATAAATGTACAAACTTGTGTACTTGTTAGTTTGAATATTCAAACCAACGTAAATACTACGTAGCCAGTAGACTCTTCCACAGTACCCGCTCTCAGCGGTCTTTAGTATGAGCATGCGCTCTGACGACTTGGTCGTCAAAATTTGACGACCGAGCAACAGGGTTTCCCAGAGCCAGCGACAAACCAAATGACGAGCGGGCTCTGGGTACGAGAATGTCCAATCCCTGTTTTAGACTAAAGAGTGGAGACTGGGAACGAGGATGGGTTTGAGTCCCTCTCGTCCTAAAAAAAATAAAGGGATCCCAACGAAATAAAGTCGGAGGTACTATATTCACTTACCCTTCTATCCTTGGATATTGTGTCACGATACGAAGCCACTATCCATTCCACAAATAATATAACAACGCCACAAATGACTCCTCCGAGTAATGTAACAAACACTCCAGCAAGGTCAAACAAGCCAAGTTGTGCCCCACCCTCGCTTGCAGCGGCGTCGGCCGCTTCTGTCTCGGCGCCACAGACACTACGCGATCGGAACCACTTCTCGGTCATGCGCTCGAGGAAGCCATCTTGTTGAAGTTCCAGCATGGCTACACTGAAGTTGTGAGTGTAGGGTGACTTGAGAGGAAGAGCGAAGCCATAGTTTATGCTTCCAAACGGTCTGAGTTTAGAAAGGAATCAAACTGACTCTAAACGTTCGGTATTAATCAACTGCATGGCTCGATAACTTTGATGCCGGGTTTACTTGCCCAACTAACGAACGAACGAATGACTCGATGGATGAATGAATGAATGAATGAATGAATTACAGACAGAAAACTGACAGACGTACCGATGTCCACCTGCCTGCTTCTAGCTTACCGTATCTTGCTGACTGACTGACTGACTGACTGACTGACTGACTGACTGACTGGCTGACTGCATGACTGACTGACTGACTGACTGACTGACTGACTGACTGACTGACTGACTGACTGACTGACTGACTGACTGACTGCATGACTGACTGACTGACTGCATGACTGACTGCATGACTGACTGCATTATTGACTGGCTGGCTGACTGCATGACTGACTGCATGACTGCATGATTGACTGCATGACTGACTGCATGACTGACTGCATGACTGACTGCATGACTGACTGCATGACTGCATGATTGACTGCATGACTGACTGCATGACTGACTGCATGACTGACTGCATTATTGACTGGCTGACTGACTGCATGACTGACTGACTGACTGCATGACTGCATGATTGACTGCATGACTGACTGCATGACTGACTACTGACTGCATGACTGACTGCATGACTGACTGCATGACTGACTGCATGACTGACTGCATGACTGACTGCATGACTGACTGCATGACTGACTGACTGATTAACTGACTGATTGACTGACTGACTGACTGCATGACTGACTGCATGACTGACTGACTGATTAACTGACTGATTGACTGACTGACTGCATGACTGACTGCATGACTGACTGCATGACTGCATGATTGACTGCATGACTGACTGCATGACTGACTGCATGACTGACTGCATTATTGACTGGCTGACTGACTGCATGACTGACTGACTGACTGCATGACTGCATGATTGACTGCATGACTGACTGCATGACTGACTACTGACTGCATGACTGACTGCATGACTGACTGCATGACTGACTGCATGACTGACTGCATGACTGACTGCATGACTGACTGCATGACTGACTGCATGACTGACTGCATGACTGACTGCATGACTGACTACTGACTGCATGACTGACTGCATGACTGACTGCATGACTGACTGCATGATTGACTGCATGACTGACTGCTTGACTGACTGACTGATTAACTGACTGATTAACTGACTGATTGACTGACTGCATGACTGACTGCATGACTGACTGCATGACTGACTGACTGATTAACTGACTGATTAACTGACTGACTGACTGACTGACTGACTGTATATGAGTGAGTGAGTGCGTGAGCGAGTGACTAAAATAGCTGTTAACTCACCGTCCAATGATGTTCAACGTATTGCAAGGCTCACTCTGTACAGCATAATCTAACACCGCAGAATCCCATATAAAAGCATAATTCTCTGTCCTTCTCACTTTCTCAATAGCATAACTTGCGTTACCTTCCAGTGTACCGTGACTATCAATGTAACGCCACAACTTTTCATAAATCGGAAGTGACGCTGTCCTTAACATATCAGCAAGCTGTCCAGGCGCGGTCCCATAGCTTATCTTACTCTGACCGGCCAGATCGTCGATGTTTTTGATTGGATGCTCGTATTTATTGACTGTGAGAAAGGCAGCTAAGTTTGCAGTGTATGTAGCCCCAAATATGGAAATAGCAAACCACCTATAAAGATTGGAAAATATATGACGTCATTTCCGGTATCGCGTGTAGCCATGGTCACCTGATTCAAACCAAGAAACCATTTTACAGTTCCGTCCAGTGTATAAGTTGACGCTGTTGTCGTCCATTAATTAATTTATGCACTGGATAAGGATTTATCCAAGGGATAGCGCTATCCACTCTTTGGACGATAACCAGGCCCAGAACTGTAAAATGGCCTGCATGGTTGATAGCACACGAAAGACAGTGTTAGCCTGCTGTCATTCAGTGTATGAGTGGGAAGTAGTTACGGTACGGTTCGTGCCGTGCGGTGATCGTGCCATGGCAGTGACCAACCATTCTGATTAGTTGAGCAATGATTTTGCGCGCTGTGATTGGTTGAATAGATGTCTTCGATTCCGTACCGTAACCGTAACTCCGTGGCGTAGGTTTCCCACTCATACGAAAACGACTCTATATCATTGTAAGGGGAACAGAACCTACCATGCTAAAGTCGTTGCTCTTCCTGAGTGTGATATGGGGTGAGTTCCATCCGGGCCTTGCTCTAAGTAGGAAGCAGTCGCTGACCAAAGAGAATTGAAGAAGCAGAGTGTGTTCCTTGATAAATAATCTTCTTCTTTTGGCTTTGGGGACTGGACTACACGGCCATAGTAGCCATATGGACTTAATCGATCATATATCCATACAACCTGATGAATGTAATATCATCGTTATCATCATTGATTGACATGATCACAACTACCAGTGATAGTTTCATCATCATCAACATTCCATCATGTCATCGTCATGCCATATCATCAACATCATCATCATGTCATGCCATGTCATGCCATCATCATGTCATGTCATTATCATCAACACCATTATCATGTCATGGCATGACATGTCATCATCGTGTCTTGTCATGTCATGCCATGCCATCATCATGTCATGTCATGTCATTATCAACAACACCATCATCGTGTCATGTCATCATCATCATCATCAACAACACCATCATCATTTCATGTCATGTCATGCCATCATCGTGTCTTGTCATGTCATCATCATGTCATGTCATGCCATCATCATGTCATGTCATTGTCATCAACACCATCATCATGTCATGTCATCATCATCATCAACAACAACATCATCATGTCATGTCATGCCATCGTCATGTCATTATCATCAACACCATCATCATGTCATGTCATGTCATGCCATCATGTCATGTCATTATCATCAACACCATTATCATGTCATGGCATCATCATCATCATCATTATCATCATCACCACCATCATCATGTCATGGCATGACATGTCATCATCTTATCTTGTCATGTCATGCCATCATCATGTCATGTCGTCATTATCATCAACACCATCATCCTGCATCATCATGTCATGTCATCATCATCATCATCAACAACATCATCATGTCATGTCATCATCATGTAATGTCATGTCATGCATTCATCATTGAAATGCCATCATCATCATCAACAACAAACATCATCATGTCATCATGAGATATGATGCTCACTATAAGTACTCGCTATAAGTCAATTTCTTACCGTCCCAACGACAATGGAAGACACTACGATAGCCAACCACAGGGTTTCCTCAAAAGGGTCCAGGAACCCCCACAGATTCGTGCTTTGTTCGTTGTACGATTTTTTCATAATGATTTTGTAGCCGAGACTGAAATACGGCTGAGTGAAGTCAACGGCCTTCTCGCGCTCAGGGCTGATGGTGAACGTCGACACAGCTAGATCTGCTCTCTGGTAAAGCGAAGATAAGTTCGTTAGAGGTTTTTGACACTTTGAAGCTTTTGACGTTATGTCTTTAAAACTTAAAATTGTCGTTCTTGTTTTGAAACTATCACTACCACCACCAGCACCATCATCATCACCACCACCATCACCATCACCACCACCACCACCATCACCATCACCACCACCCGTTAGTAGTAACGTTAGCAGTTGAATCATTCGATCACATTCCTCATGGACTTCTGCCAAGCGTTCCTGCACGTTCCACCGACGCGCTTCTAGCTCTTGACCTCTCGCCCCGAGTGGGCTTCAAATGGACCTGATATTCCATTATAATTCAAATGGAGAATCTTGTTTGAAATGGAGGGTATATGCTGTCCCCATGCATATACTACTACCATAACAACAACAAATTTAAAACAAAACAACACTACTAACGAGGGGCGGGTCTAGATATTTTGAAAGGGGGGTGCACCACTAAGGGGCCGTAAGGCCCCTTCTTCTAGAGGGGTGTGTGGGCATGCCTCCCCAGAAAATTTTGAAATCTAGAAGCTCGAAAATGCAATGTCCATCCATTCTGGGCATCAAATGGTGGCAAGACGTGGACGAATATGTATCGGGCCCAACTCAAAGGGGGAGGGGGGCACCGGACCCCCATGCCCCCCCTTGGATCCGCCCCTGACTAACAACTACTACTGTGGTGATGGTGTAGGTGGTGGTGCAATGGACGTGTTGCATTGGTACTGGTGCTTCTGCTGGTACTGCTCTGCTGCTGGTGGCGGTGTTGCTTGGCAACCCTACCTCTCTCGTCAAATCTCCAATAATCCCGTCCCACTTCCCGTCAGGTCCTTTTTGGCCAAGCAAGTCTCTCTTCTTGATGTCGTATTCAAACTGAAGTTTCTTTTTTATTTCATTCAACAAATCGATACAGAATCCTTCATACTCGATACCATCGACGCCGTAGGTGCTGTTGCCTCGGGATTTCATCATAACAAATGGCTGACTCTAAAAGAAAAACGAAGTTACTTTGGTAACAAAATTCCTTATTTGGTAACAAAATTCCTTATTTGGTAACAAAATTCCTTATTTGGTAACACAATGCCTTATTAGGTAACAAAATTCCTTATTAGGTAGCGGAATTCAATATTTGGAATCGGAATTTCATATTTGATAACAACATTCCTTATTTGGTAACATAATTCCTTATTTTGTAACACAATTCCTTATTTGGTAACAAAATTCAATATTTGGTAACAACATTACATTCCTTATTTGGTAGCGGAATTTCATATTTGGTGACAACACCTTATTTGATAACAAAATTCCATATTTGGTAACAAAATTCAATATTTGGTGGCAAAATTCCATATTTGGTAACAAAATTCCTTATTTGGTAACAAATTCCTTATTTGGTAACAAAATTCCTTATTTGGTATTTACCACAATTCCTCATTTGGTAATAAAATTCCTTATTTGGTAACAAAATTCCTTATTTGGTAACAAAATTCCTTATTTGGTAACAAAATTCCTTATTTGGTATTTACCACAATTCCTCATTTGGTAATAAAATTCCTTATTTGGTAACAAAATTTCATATTTAATTTTGGTAACAAAATTTCATATTTGGTAACAAAATTCCATATTTGGTAATTATATTCCATATTTGGTAGATCAGTTTGTAAGGGTTTTCCCGCATTGTTTAATAAGACAATCAGCATGCAATAAGCCAGTTCACGCTGTCGGCCGCCATTTTGAATTGGGGCAAACGCGGCAAAATTGATAGAAATCTGGATCACTTTGACTTGCCGTAACTCCGCTCGATTTCGTTGGATTTTCAAAATTTAAACTTCGATAATCAGCAGGCATACATATGAGTTGTTGGAGTGAAAATAAGACCAATGTAGGTGTTTTAACTACCTTTTACGAGTCAATCTTCTTTTCACGAATGGATCTTAAAATTTCGAGCTAATTTGCATATTCACGTGCGAACGTTTTATTTTGAAAACAAAAATCTTTTTTTCTCGATTTGTAGCCTTCCAATACCCATCATATTATAGGATATCAATAAGAAAGAACACATATTTTCTAAAATGGTTAGTTTTTAAAAATCCAACGAAATCGAGCGGAGCTACGGCAAGTCAAAGTGATCCAGATTTCTATCAATTTTGCCGAGTTTGCCCCAATTCAAAATGGCGGCCGACAGCGTGAAGTGGCTTATTGAATGGCTTGTGTACAATATATAGAACAGCTAGTAACATTCTGAGCCGTTATGCGAATGCTAACCTCAAACACCAGCACTTTTAGTCTCTTGTATTTGAGAGCAAGACTTGCAAGCTTGGGGGCCTCTAGACCGCCATGTAACCACACAATGGGCCGTTTTTTCTCCATCTTCAAAGACCATCGATTTCCAGTGCCGACCTATGCGGTAAATAAATGAATAGAATAGAATATATAGATTCTTCTGGAAAAACAAAGGCAAAACAATGGCAAAACAAAGGCAAAACAAAGGCAAAACAATGGCAAAACAAAGGCAAAACAAAGGCAAAACAAAGGCAAAACAAAGGCAAAACAATGGCAAAACAAAGGCAAAAAAAGCAAAACAAAGGCAAAACAAAGGCAAAACAAAGGCAAAACAAAGGCAAAACAAAGGCAAAACAAAGGCAAAACAAAGGCAAAACAAAGGCAAAACAAAGGCAAAACAAAGGCAAAACAAAGGCAAAACAAAGGCAAAACAAAGGCAAAACAAAGGCAAAACAAAGGCAAAACAAGGCGCTTTTTTTCTGTGAAATCACTTAGGGTGCGTTCGATTGACCTTATTCCGGAATAGGAATAATTCCATATTCTGGGGCAGACGGATGACGTCATTATTCCGGAATATTCCAAGCATTCTGCTATGATAAGCAGAATGTTTGGAATATATTCCGCTTATTCCGGATTCGGAACATACTCAATTGAACGGACATTCTGTATTATTCCAAGTATATTCCTATTCCGGAATAAGGTCAATCGAACGCACCCTTAGCGTTTTTTTTTTCTCTGTTTTGTTTTTCGTTCATTAAAATTTATAAAAAGAATGGAATAGAATAGAAACTTTATCTACCGAGAGTAACACATAGATGTATCTTCTGAGGAAAGCCGTGACACTGAACTCTGAAATGGCTTACTTATTTTTCACCAGCAACGCAACAAGCACACGTACAACGTACCTTGACCCAGTCTTCGCCGTCTTGATAGTTCACTACATCAGATCGCACCTCTCGAGGGGAATTGACACGAGAAAACCAGATAGTACTCATAACACCATCAGCCCTGACCTATACCAATACAACACAGAACTATTTAATAGTACTCATAACACCATTAGCCCTGACCTATACCAATACAACACAGAACTATTTAATAGTTCTCATAACACCATTAGACCTGACCTATACCAATACAATACAGAACTATTTAATAGTACTCATAACACCATTAGCCCTGACCAAGAGAAAATGAGGTAAGAGAAGGAATCCCTGGTATTGGGCTCTTGACCCATCATGTGCCCCGTTAATTCTATTTTTAGAATCAATCTATCTTTAGAACGGAACGTGATTGGTCAGATCATATAAGGCGAGGTCGCGCAGGCCGTTACGCACGGTTTTGATATGAAAATTCAAAATTGAGCGAAGAAAATCTTTTCAACTTTCTCGAACATTTTACAAATTTTTACTTCGAAAACTCAATAAAGGATTTTACCAAATTATCCTTTTGGGATTTGACTGAAATTATTGTGAATTTGGGACACTTGAGACGATTCTAAATAGAGGAAAACAGCTTCAGTTTGCCATGTCCTTCGACAGAGAAAACCGACCAAGGAGTCGGGAGTCGTTTTGTTGTAGCCGGCGTCTTGTAGGACTGCAGATGGTTGAATTTAATTTTCATGTCCACAATATGGCTGGTGCTTCAAGGTTTTGGTGATGTTGGCTCTTGTAAAGTTTCCTTCGTGTTTTCCAACCTGAGAATAACGCTTGGACTTCGTAATTGTTGAATACAAGTGCCGGTAAGACCACTTTAACTTAAGAGTTTGTTTTCGTGATTGCTTTGACTTTGACCGTTGTGTAGTTTATATTTGTAGCACCTTAATTTTGCTCAATTCGCCTGAGTATTCGTAAAATCCTTCAATGAATCTCAGAGAATTAAATTGTGGCCTTTTCTCAGAGAGTTGACGATATTGTTTCGCTCAGTTTTGTATTTTTATTCAGTGCAGACTTTGCATGTAAACATCATAGCAATCGTGCGACCACTGCTTTGTTATCTTGGAGCAGAAGATGTGTAGTCTTTTGCTTTTCTTTTTACTGCGGTTCTCAGTATTATGCGAACTCAGACATTCAAACAGTCGGCTGGAACTTGTTTTTTCGCTACCCGTCAATCAAATTCAAAACTCAAACGAATTCAAAACTAAATATATTCTTCGACCAAATGATCCATAATTTAGCTCAAAATCATATTTGGTTTCCATTTGGTGGATCTTCTGACTTATATTTTTAAGTTTACTGATTTTTTTATGTCGATTGACGGCAGCGAAAATCCAAGTTCCAGCCGACTGTTTGCATGTCTGAGTTCGCATAATACTGAGAATCGCAGTAATGGCAAAAAATAAAAAGTTTTTGAAAGGAAAAACCAAGGTAAGGTTGAGTATTTTATAATTCTACAAGTCAAGAGCGCGGGCATGGTAACTAAAGCTAAAAATAGCTTCGATCTAAAAATAGAATTAACGGGGCACATGATGGGGTACCAGGGATTCCTTCTCTTACCTCATTTTCTCTTGCACCTGAGCCTGACCTATACCAATACAACACAGAACTATTTAATAGTACTCATAACACCATTAGCCCTGACCTATACCAATACAACACAGAACTATTTAATAGTACTCATAACACCATTAACCCTGACCTATACCAATACAACACAGAACTATTTAATAGTACTCATAACACCATTAGCCCTGACCTATACCAATACAACACAGAACTATTTAATAGTATCACGATTTTCAAGTCATTTTGTTTTATTTTGAGACGTCAATATTTTGTGGTATTGACGTCTCAAAATTACCGCGCGCGATTGGCTCACAGGATATGATTGACAGCGAAAATGACATTTTTTTGGTATCTGGCTTTCAACTACAATGCGAATGCAGGAATGTTCTTCGTTTTTTCAAGGAAAATTCAAGGTTATTCCACAGTAAAAAGGAGTTTCTACAATGCAATATTATCAGTATTATGTTATGTGTATAAACAAGGGAAGCTAAGGTCGTAGTTAAGGTGAGAAATGATTCTGTCAAACCTCATTCACAGCTAAAATTTCATTTCACGGCGAAAGCTACGAACACTCTAGTTTCTTGATAAAACTTGATGCTGTAAAAGTGTAAATTACAATCAGGCACATGATGAAAACCTTGATCAGTTTAAGACAATAAAACAGTTATTATAATTATTTGGTCGTTTGTTTATTGCAGAATAACATTGAATGAAGTTGAATGAATTTACAGTGAAAGTTGTTCTTTGCCGTGAAAATCCGGCCAATCTTGTAGAATCTTGTGCTTAATTTGCCGTCTTTTGAGCTATTTTCCACCCTGCATTGGACTTGACGTCGACTGACATATTGCAGTCACATTTGCCCTTGTATATACAGAAGATTGAGGGTTAAAACATCGTTGAATTTTCACGAAATTAAGTAATTATATTTACTGAATCGATTCACTTTCAATCCGGCGAACCATACGATAATCTTTGGATTTGTTTTCATTCGCTTTTCTGCCAAAATAAGAGATGAAATGCTTGTCATGACATAAAAGAGGAAGCTTGTCAATAGTTCTTTATAATCACTATCATGTTAACTTGTTTAAACTGTCATTTTAACTTTTTTTTAAATCATTTTGTACTGAAAACAGTTTTCAAAAACTTCAATCGTCGCCACGTCAACGCGCGAGGTGGTGAGAATTTGAACCAAATCAGAATGCTTTCCTTGTTATTTTATTAGTTTTTCTTGCGAATTATTGTAGAATCGTGATACCAAACTAATTGCGATTTTGAGACGGCGATACCACAAAATATTGACGGCGTTGGTAGAAAATATATTCCGTCTGCGCGACTCCGCCCAATACGGAATATATTTTCTCCCAACTAGCCGTCAATATTTTGTGGTATCGCCGTCTCAAAATCGCAATTAGTTTATAGTACTCATAACACCATTAGCCCTGACCTATACCAATACAACACAGAACTATTTAATAGTACTCATAACACCATTAGCCCTGACCTATACCAATACAACACAGAACTATTTAATAGTACTCATAACACCATTAGCCCTGACCTATACCAATACAACACAGAACTATTTAATAGTACTCATAACACCATCAGCCCTGACCTATACCAATACAACACAGAACTATTTAATAGTACTCATAACACCATTAGCCCTGACCTATACCAATACAACACAGAACTATTTAATAGTACTCATAACACCATTAACCCTGACCTATACCAATACAACACAGAACTATTTAATAGTACTCATAACACCATTAGCCCTGACCTATACCAATACAACACAGAACTATTTAATAGTACTTATAACACCATTAGCCCTGACCTATACCAATACAACACAGAACTATTTAATAGTACTCATAACACCATTAACCCTGACCTATACCAATACAACACAGAACTATTTAATAGTACTTATAACACCATTAGCCCTGACCTATACCAATACAACACAGAACTATTTAATAGTACTTATAACACCATTAGCCCTGACCTATACCAATACAACACAGAACTATTTAATACACAACAAACACTAATAATAATATGTAAAAAAGAAGAAGAAGAAGAAAAAGAAGAAAAAGAAGAATGATAATATAATAATAATGATCAAACAATAATGCTTTATTGGGTTACAGATCCGAGATAACAGCATTAAGGACCGCAAGTCATTTTTCCTAGTGTCTAGGGACGCGCGCACATGTTGCCCAGCGGTTTCGCTCATCAAAAGTCTTACCGTTTTAAGCATTTTAAAAAACCTTTTCCCTAGTGCCCAGGGACGCGCAGTTTTGTTGATCGTTTGGCACAGGCTCCCTCCTGTTGGTGGTGGAGTGATAGTGATGTTGGATTGAACCATCTTCTTTACACCATATGCAATAGTTAGGACAGCATCGTATACCCTACCAGCACGTGACTGTCGATAGAATAATTAAATAATGAAATCAATAATCTAATGCTAATGCTCCTGCACAACCTCAACCTGCTAACCCTATTTTATTTTGCTGTTATGACACGTTTTGCTCGAAACTCACGAAACTTCGCACAGCTGCATAACTTTACGAGTTTCAACTTTTAAGATAATAATATATGTGATAAAATGATCACGTGACCTCTTGCCTCACTCCCATGTCCCTCGAAAATTTGAATTAAAATGAGGTGATGGGTATTTTATGTATGGAAAAAGTTATGCCACATTTTCGTTTGTCTTTGTGACAGGTATAAGAATCTGCCCTCACACCTGAACAACTAATTTGTATTAAGGAGATATTTGACAAAATAGGTCACGTGACCTGGAGGGTCAATCATATTGAAGCGAATATCTCCTTAATGCACATTAGTTGTTCAGGTGTGAGGGCAGATTCTTATACCTGTCACAAAGACAAACGAAAATGTGGCATAACTTTTGCCATACATAAAATACCCATCACCCCATTTTAATACAAATTTTCGAGGGACATGGGAGTGAGGCAAGAGGTCACGTGATCATTTTATGACAAATATTACTATCTTAAAAGTTGGAAGTCGTAAAGTTATATACCTGTGAGAAGTTTCGTGAATTTCGAGCAAAACCTGTCATAACAGCAAAATAAAATAGGCTTAGCCTCGTTTTCACGTCCATCCCAGGCCTTAAGGTGACTCCAACATAATTGCGAGTGCATTCTGTGATATTTTAAACTCGCTCGTATCGCGTCAAAAACACTCGGATATTTCTGCATTTAACACATATAATAACTCAAACATGTAGGCTTTTAAGGGTGTTTATAAAATAACATGTATATAACGCGCGCTCTGATTGGCTAGAAGCTCCCAAAAACCGTGTTTGTAAAAGTGAATATAAACATGGTTTCCGTGACCTTGAGAGACCTTGAAGCGATGCAGTGGATTCAATTCGACAAATATATATTTTTCTGTTGTCAAACATGTTTTATTTACTAAACAAAAGCCAAATAATTACAGCATTTCTTATTTTCTCAAGTTCAACTTCTATCTAAATGTGATTTTGTTGTTTTGAAGCCGAACATGTGCATTGATTAACACATGAAACGACGACGGTGACAGATGAGTCGTCCTATTTTGAACATTGAATAACGAAGAAAACTAAATGTATTAAACTCGCATACTAACCGTTCTTTGAGTTCTATAGCTACAATATTTTATCAAGTGTACGACTGAAAATACCAAGCAACGATAGCCGTATTACTCTATTTAAAAGTTACTCACAAAGCAGAGCAATTCTCGATTCTTGTAGCTAAATTCAAAATTAAATATTGACTATAAGCTTAGCTTAATTTCAGTAAAATGTGTCATAGAGAAAAAAATATCGTCGTGTGTCTCAAAAACATCTATCGTTTATACATTCTTGTTGAGAAAAACGGCTATGAAAAGGTTCAAAAGTACGACAAAAACTGTAGAATTGGCTACCTGACTTCGTGCTCCATTCATCAAGTTGTAAAATATTTCAGAAAGTTTGACGTCTTCATTGAATCAGCTCAGAGCTTTTTCTCACTTTTCTTCGTCTTTCGTGTTCACAGGATACACTAACTAACAAAGGAAGCATTCTTCTGTAATTTTCTGACAGAAAATAGCATTCTTCAAAACGATTTTCCTGTCAAAACAATTTTTAAACGGCGAAACGGCACGAATCGCTTTGCCATTTTGATTTCTTTAGCAAGATTTGATTGGATGGTGAGCCATTTCTGATGTTTTCAGGAGAATTGCACATTTGATCAATGAAAACTTGCGTAAAGAAAACCGTGTAGTTATTTTATAAAAGCAATACAACACATTTTCCGTGTTTATATTCACTTTTACAAACACGCGGGATGTTGGGAGAACACTCGAAAAAGTTTGAAAATCACTCGCCGGGAGGCTCGTGATTTTCAAACTTTTCTCGTGTTCTCCCAACATCCCGCGTGTTTGTAAAAGTGAATATAAACACGGAAAATGTGTTGTATTGCTTAAATTCAAAATTTTATTTTTCAGTCGCGTTTGCCGTTACGGGCCGATTTTCTAACAGTGGTTTTTCATAATATTGTCCTCCTGTTCGCTCAAAAATCGTACGATTTCTACGAATCTTCAGATTCTTGTTAAATAGATTGTCATAATTTTGTCTGCCGGGTTTAAAAAAAATCTCTCGACTGCAAGTTGCGCGGCCTAAAAACTGACCATCAAAATTATGCCGCGCAACTTGCAGTCGAGAGATTTTTTTAAAACCCGGCAGACAAAATTATGACAATCTATTTAACAAGAATCTGAAGTTTCGTAGAAATCGTACGATTTTTGAGAGAACAGGAGGACAATATTATGAAAAACCACTGTTAGAAAATCGACCCGTAACGGCAAACGCGACTGAAAAATAAAATTTTGAATACACCCTTAACAGCCTACATGTTTGAGTTATTACATGTGTTAAATGCAGAAATATCCGAGTGTTTTTGACGCGATACGAGCGAGTTTAAAAAATCACAGAATGCACTCGCAATTATGTTGGAGTCACCTTAACTTGATGATGATGATGAAGACTTTATTTCAAGAGGGTAACACATAAAAGTGAAATACACTTACAAACTTGTGGCCCTCACTAAACTTAATAAATAACAATATAATATAAATATCTTAAAAACCTTATACACTACAATTACACTACACTACAAATAGATTTAGATTATTAACTTACTTGAGTGGGGGTCTGGGGGAGGCGTTGCTCAGGGATTTTAAAAGAGCTATTGGAAGGTGCAAATGATATATTCTTTTGGGTTTGAAGTTTATTTTGGGAGAGAGTTCACCGGAAAAAACGCACGCACTTGGCCGTTGTAATAAATTTTGTGTTAATATCCAAAAACATATAAGTTTAATTTTCACGAAATGTACACAAAATTCAACGAAATTCAACGAAATTTACACATAATTTACACTGAAATGTACACGAAATTTGAGTTTGATTGGTTGCAGTGGTTGAGATGCATCTGCAGGTTTTTTGATTGGTTCAGAAAGGAAGCCATTTGAGTGTCACGGTACCGTAGGTTTCCCACTAAACGACTCTATCACGTGGTGTTAAGTACCTGTATCGAACCTATCACGTGGTGTTACGTACCTGTATCGACTCTATCACGTGGTGTTTGTTACGTATCTGTATCGAACCTATCACGTGGTGTTTGTTACGTACCTGTATCGAACCTATCACGTGGTGTTTGTTACGTACCTGTATCGAACCTATCACGTGGTGTTTGTTACGTACCTGTATCGAACCTATCACGTGGTGTTTGTTACGTACCTGTATCGAACCTATCACGTGGTGTTATGAACCTGTATCGACTCTATCACGTGGTGTTACGTACCTGTATCGACGCTATCACGTGATGTTTGTTACGTACCTGTATCGAACCTATCACGTGGTGTTACGTGCCTGTATCGACTCTATCACGTGGTGTTTGTTACGTACCTGTATCGAACCTGTCTCTCCCGATGCTTTCCATTCATCGTTGACTGTCTTATACAACTTTCCATAACCGACTTTTGGAAATCGCACGCCGATGAGGCCCTCGAAGTACTCTATCTGCTCGTCGTCCTGAAACGAAATTGTATTTATTTATTTATTTTACAATTTGGCAGGTGAAGAAACAATAGAACACGAAGTCCCCTACAAGGCTCTCGGGCACCCAACCAAACCCCGATAAATCCAAACCAACCCCTTTTCACCATTAATAAATCTACAAGACAGATACAAACATTAAAGAAGGCCATCGTCATCATCATTACTGTCATCACCATCACCATAATCAATATCATCATCACAACCATCACCTCCATCATCATCAACATCATCACAACCATCATCACCATCATCTTCATCATCACCTTTAATTCATCATCATCATCAACATCATCATCAACATCTTCATCAACATCTTCATCAACATCTTCATCACCTTTTAACCTGGCGATCGATACTACAATAGTCCAGTTCCGAGTTCCTTTTATCTCTGTTTCAAAACGAGTCTACGTGCGAAACCTTTCATATGAAAATGAGTTTTATTGACATGAAAAAGGAAAGCAGATTTGCATAAGAAAGGTTTCGCACGTAGACTCGTTTTGAAACAGAGATAAAAGGGACTCGGAACTGGACTATTGTATTCATATTCTTCCGCTGTATACAGAAAATCGGATGGCGGCTCTAAATTTTACCATGTAATCCTTTGCGAACCTAAGTCAGTACGTTCTGGCACGTTCACATAAACAAAGCAGATAACGAATTCACACTAATTGACGTTTACAAAACTCTTTGTACGAGGTATAGTGGTTTACGCGCGCAAAGGATTGTGGTCAGATGTACCGCCGCCATCTTTGTATGTACACAAACCTTAGCTATTGCTCCGTCAGTCAAGATCCAAACCCAATCTTTTATCATGTCAAGTTTAGATGCTTGCTGAAGAACCGATGAAACATACTCCGACTCGCAGTTCAGAATGACCACCCGGGTACCCCTCTCGCGCAGTCGCAGTAGCTCTTTAGTAGCGTTGATTTTATTTGTAGTCGAAGACACAACGAAATGTTCGTCAGCAAGGATAGTCCAACCAGATGAGGCCGCTCTTTCTTTGAAATCCGTTAAGCCATTCATTCCTGAAATAAAACAGAGATGACGTCATCCAACATCAACAACGACGTCATCAACAATGACGTCATCCAACATGGCCGCGTATGATCATTGTTCTTCTCAAACTTATAAATAATTAATAAATATATAAATATATAAATATTTTTATTTTGTTTTACTAAGGACGTTCGTGGTCATTGCTCGCGCGCATTCTTACTGCGCACAATCGCGCGCGCTCTTAAACCGGAAGTCAAAATGACCAAAAACATTTTTTTCGAAATATAATCCATTTTTTCCTTATTTGATGTCTAAAATAGCTTTCTTAACATGTTTTCGATTCTCAATGACGTTTTGCTTTTGAAAAGCGCAAAAAGTAGCGATTTTTAAAGAAACGAACTCTCATTAGTACCCAGTCTCCCCTCGGTATTCAAAATGGCGGCCAATTTTCCGATTTTTACACCCCTCCACGGTTTCGAACGACGCACATTTTGACGGCAACGCGCGGATTAAAACCTTCACAAATACTTCGAATTACCAGTTATTGAATTTATATTTAATCAATTATGTTAACTACAAATAGATTCAATGTCAGGTAAAATTTAATAGAATTTGAAGAAAGTTTTCATGTAATTTTGATGTGTTCATTTGACACGATTACTTATCATAATTCGCGCGTCTTTCTCTTCAAAATCATCAGTTTTGCTCGGCGTGTAGCTCACAAACGAAGACGGTGACCCCCATTTTTATTTCAGTTTTTTAACTCTAATACGATAGAGTATCTGTATGCCAAGTTTCAGAAAATTGACATTATAACTTCAATTGCCCGCGAACGTCCTTAATAGCTTTACAGGACAGAGAAAGGACTCTAGGTCCAGACAAGCACAATCAGTTCCAGTAATTCACTTACCGTAGTCCATTCGTGAAGTCAAGATCCCCATTCTCTCCCATTTGTATGTTTGCACAAAATCGGCAAGCGTGATATCCTGGGTTGAAGCACTTGGCGTCATCCGTAGCAAAAATGGGAATCTGTAGTTCGAGAAGACGAACGTGGGGTCGCTTGCACTGGGTGCAATCTGTGGAATATGGAGCTTCTTGAATATGCCTTGCGTGCACTTAACAGCGGTGGACGTCCTGGGTCCCACCACTGCCACGACTCCTTTGGAGACGAGCTCGTTAGCTGAAAATGAGATGTTATAAAGTGAACGTGTCTTCATTGCCAATAGGCCAAGGGTCACGTGACCCCAGCCCCCTTAAATCGAACAGCAATGTCAAAATGAACTCCAGAAAATTCTTCATAAGGACATGTTTGTCTATAACATTAGCAAGCTTGGAATAAATAGAATTAAAGCTGGCATCAGCATATCATAACTATTTGAAGGTACAACATCCCAGTCAATTCACTCTTCTCATGCGTACTGATTTTTAAGATCAGCAAAATGGTATCTTTCTATTGCAAACAGCCTATATGATCTGAAAGAGTTTGTTTGAAAGAACATTTCTGGAAAATTTCGATGGTATAGGATAAAATCTCAAAAAGTTATCGGGGATGACATTTATAGACTTTAGTATGGGATTTTGCCGTCATGCGTTGCAAGCCTCGTTTTGATGTTTTTTCAGAATTTAAATCGTTCATAACTTCGCAGAGATATATAATTTCGTCATGAAGCTTCTACATTATACTTATATAGCTAATATAAATGCAATCATTTCAAAAACGATTTATCGTATTTTCGATTTTTAATAAATTTACACTGCATAATCTCTATATAAAGCTTCAAATGGTGAGCTTGGGCTACCTGTGGTTAAAGTAGCTTCATCAAGCTTAGAGTAATCTCTCTTACAAATCTCAATTTTCTTCGGTAGATAGGAAAGCTATTATTTGTAAATAGTATTTAATTGCATTTGATTCTCTATATATTTTTTTTCTGTATATTTGTTTTATATCTATATTAGTAAAATAAAGTTATGGTGCAAATAAAGCTTCTTGTATCTTGTATCTTGTAAATTAATGAAAAGAGCAGCTCGAAATTAGTAAAAGGGCGAAGTTTCAGCTCATAATGTCTGACACAGGAGAAATGACATTAAAAATAAAGTCTTAATTTTTATATATTAGGATTTGTATAGTGGATGGTCATCCAATGCATTTTCCAAACAAAATTTTAGAAAACGTTCGTTTTTAATTTTAATGTCATTTCTCCTGTGTCAGACATTATGAGCTGAAACTTCGCTCTTTTACTAATTTCGAGTTTTCATTTCTGGAGTTCATTTTGACACTACTGTTCGATTTATGGGAGTTAGGGTCACGTGACCTCTTAGTGAAAGTGGCATATTACACATATTACATGTACACATCTTCCGATGTACTCGCCGCAAACATCCATCAACTCTACTTATACTAAAATATACTGCAGCACTACGTACTGATGAAACGGATTAGTTATGGGCTCGCGCTTAAACTGCGTTCAATATTATTGGTGACCCACATTTCGTCAGGAGGGGTTAGTGGTCCCCTGGGACAATAACATCTGTTCTATTCACCCAGCCAGAAGTCTTCCCAGAAAAAAAATTCCCAGGAGAGAAAATATCAGAAAATTTTTTCCCAGGAGAGAGAATATTTTCTAACCAAAAAACACACACACACACATTAAAAAAAAGTACTTAAATAAGGTACTATTTATAAAATAAAACAATTCCCAGGAACAAAAACATTTCCTATCCATATAACCTAATATATATTCTGTATATTTCATATTTTTATGGGATAATAGTTCATTGTTCCATATAATATACAAATATAGTCAAATGCGAAAATCATTTTAGATTTCCCAGGAAAGTACTGGAAGAACAGTTATTTCACAGAACAGATACCATTAACCCCTCCTGTTTCGTAGATCTAATTTAACGATAAGCTAGATTACTGAGTAATTATTTTTATCAATGAATCTATTGACACCGCAGACATCTGTCTAGTGCATCTATCTACATTAGAAGTAATTGAAATCCATGGCCAGGATTACGGTAGGAGCAAGCTGAAACTGATTCGGTCCAAAATAGCACCAAGTTGCTTGAAAACCAATTTTACAAAAATGATGTTGGATCATTACTATAACTAGCATTATTATGGTCCTTACTCATCATCATCAACACCAACAATTAACAACAACAAAACAGGAACTATCGCCATGTTTGTCCTCACCATCTGATGATCCGTGATCATCAGTCATCGTCATAATACCAGTGAGGGGGAAAATGTATTTACTCAGCAATAGAATTGTGACAAATTATTGTCTTCGCTGGTATAATCATCATAATATCATAATCATATTTTTGTTTGTTTTTGGAATCCATATATGTTTCTTGGTTTGGCCGAGAAGAACAAGATTGCATGCTGCAAATACGTAAATACAAAAACCTAAACGATGATTATTATTGCAAATATTTAAACCCATGTAAAATGAAATAGAAATAATTATGATTAGCATAGAGAGAAACGGCCGAGTTGCTTTCGTACCGGTGAAAAACAATCCGCCCTATATCCGTCGAAAATTTGCGATTTAAGAAGTAGATTTAAAAAGTAATGTCTAGTGTAGATAGTGAGCGAAGCAAAAAAGGTCTAAGCTTATTCCTAGTACGATTACAATCTGAACTGATAAGATATACAGTTCAAGACTACCTTGGCAACGAGATATTGGATTGGAAGTGAGCAAAATTAGAGCTTTCAGAGTTCATTTATTCATGTGAATAGTTTGTATTTACATTGGAGTGTATAATCCTAGTTTTGTCTCTCTTTTAGTGACTGGTACTTCAAACTACTGTGCTTAGCTAGCTCATGGCGCTTTTGTTTCGAGCGTATTCTGTTGTTGTTGTCGTTGTTGCTGCTTTGAATAGACTGAAAAGCCCCGCTGTTTTACCAACGTAACTTCGACGTCCTTGGTTTATTAAAAACTACGGGCTAGCAGTCATTTAATTATTACACAGATCCATCCTTCCTGTTAAGGAAAATAAATCTAAGCTAGTTTATTAAATCTAGCGGTTGCAGTCGGTTTGTTATAACAACAGTCTTGTCTGTGTAATTCTCTTTGGCCAGATCGACCACAACAGCCGGCCGCGCCGTTCCGATATGTTTGCACAACGGTAAACTGTTTTCAGCCGGGACACTTTTTATTATCAACACTTTGTAGTGTAATTTCCTTTTGCCATATAGTGTTATCGCTCGATTGGAGTAGAACTGTAGTCTCATTTGAGGCGACAATCTCTCATTAATTCCAAAGAAAATGAATAAATCATACTGAACTATTACAGTGCGAATCGAAAAACCGTGGGCACCCAGAAATAATTCAAAAATCGTTTATTTTCCGTTGAACAATCAGAAACGACTCTCTAACTGCAAGAAATTTATCTGACTACAAATCAGTCGAACTTCTTGCAGTTAGAGAGTTGTTTCTGATTGTTTAACGAACGATAAACGATTTCTGAAATATTTCTGGGTGCCCACGGTTTTTCGATTCGCACTGTAATCGGCGAGCTTGAGTCTTCGAAATTACTGAATATTCTTTCCACCACTCAGCACAATAGTTTAGACAAAAAGAATAAGTGTTTGTGCGTATCAGGATGTCTATATAACGTATCATTGACTGAGTAAAAGCCGCCATTCTTCAATTCAAATTTCAAGAGTTAGCAAGCCGTCATGGTTTTGTGTGAGCAGTACTTATTAAAATTACAATGTTTCTCAGATTTATAATACGCCGTTTAGCAGTTGACTAAATGTCAAACTCCTTTTCATAAAGCAAATCAGTTTTAATATCACTTTGAATACTCGATATTTTTTCTACAGAGTGCTCTAGTATGAGTTAACTATAAAGTGTTGCCTTTACCTTGTTGGATATTATCGTAAGAACTTGCCACCTTTGCTCTCACAATGACTGGTATAAATGTCACTCCAGGAACTATACCTTGTCGATTCATGGAGTCCACAGCGAATCGAAAAACTCGTTCATCCAAGCTTCCATTTACTGCCGAGAATATTCCACCTAACCAAAAGAAATTGCGGTTTATTGTGAGCATTTTGTACAAGAGTACAGAGCATGAAATGTCCAGAGCGTAAAAGTTAAATTGATCAGTGCCAGTCGCACTTACCAATTTTGAGTGTAATTTGACCCGGAGTAATTTGAACAAGTATGCACGCTGAAAGGAAAGAAATCAGGACTGCGAGAGCCATTTTGCCATGGGATCACACGGCTGAACGAAGGACCGATTGAAACCACGTCCACTCTACAAGGTTATTATATTTATGCAAATCGACCGAGCAACAGTTCACCTCATTTGAAAGCCAACCCTTAGGTCTCCATACTTATCAGTACGCTACGTACGTCATCATGATATTCGCATCTTTACATTAACACAAAAAATCCCTCCTAAGCGACACTACATCTTCTCAAATTAATCCCTTCACGCAAATGTCGGATGCTCTAAAAAGTAACTTTCATGTTTAAATCATTCTCGGTTTTGTTTTACCTTTGGCAAATGGTTGAATATTCCAAAATGTGTGAATTTCTTTTCGCTCAATGAAAAGGTGTTTGTTTGTGTTGAAGGTCGAGAATTGAGTTGTACGGTCAGTTAATTAGGATAATTTTTACAACTAGCTAGAGGCACGACGTAGTTTAGTATACAATATGTATGATTGGTGAGTCTCAGTTCAACAACCAGTCTCGCGTTTCGTAGTCGCACTTCTGATTGAGAAATTTGGAATGGATTTTTGCGGCAATTTCCTTGCGGTCTACCGATTGCTTCCTTCCTCGATTCCTTCCTCCTTTTTCCTTCCTCCTTCCTTCTCTCCTGTCGTACTTTCCTTTCTGCCTTCCTGCCTTCCTGCCTTCCTTCCATACTTCGCTATCCACTTCTTTTCCGTACTATCATAAATACAAAATTCCATAGTTTTACACAGAGAAACATTTACAAGCCCTGTTGACACAATTGATTGACTCGATTACTGAGTTGCGTGTACCAGCATTAATACAAGGTAATTCCTATTAATATCGACAAACCCATTGTGACACAAATAAATTAAAGGATTCATTCTTACTGCAGTTGAATGTCACCGCGTTTTGACAATTCTTAATCAATCAAATCGACCATCTTTAACAATTTGCTTCGAAATGTAAAAAGTCTGTCAACCACAAAAGACAGGATCTTCTTTGAGTGGAAATTAGTTGAAAGAGCAAAAAAAAAAAAAAAAAAAAAAAAAAAACGTGACCACAAGTAGTATACAACACAACAAATTGCGCACAAAATCGGTGGGGACCTCCTGCAAGGAAGCCATTTAAATGTTGTTTAGTACTTGATTGGCAGCTCATTAAATCGGGGAGTCATAAATCATCGAGTTTGGAATCGAGTTCGAGTTCGAGTTATGGTTCGAGTTACGGTTCGAGTTATAGTTCGAGTTATGGTCCGTCCCAGTCCGACCCTGGATCCCAGGGTTTATTCGTTCTTCGACAAAACCTCTCGTGAATTCGTTGAAATTTACTTCGTGAACTGCAAATAAATATATATCTGCCGTGTTGTGATGTCGTGGTATTAGGAAAATACGTCAGAACTATACTATATGTAGGTGAGGTGCGTAGCCTTCAATACGTGACACAGGGAAAACCCACAGTACTGGCCATGCTTTACAATTATTCTACGCTCCGAACAAATCAATTACGAATTTCGATATAACCGGATGACATGATTGCTCGAATTTGAATAAAACTAAAAAAACGCAATGAAAGACAACTTCAACGAGGCTTCCATCTTTAATAGAACATAAAATTTACGAATATCGAGCAATAATTTCGACTTTCATCGCGACTGAACTACCAAGAGTTTTAGGGAAGTAACAGCATTGTGCATCGCAACACAATTAGTAGACATATCATGATAACAATGATTTGAGTCGACTGTAAAAATATGTTTGTTTGTATAATATTGGGGTTCGTTATATCAGGGTCAAAATCCATATATTTTCTGTTTGACAGGATGAAGAAAAGTGGAAGAAAATGGTTCGTTATACTTGTGTCATCGTTACATCGAAGTTCGATTCGGAATTATTTTGTTACTGAGGGTTTTCCTGTCTCCTGTTTCACTTATGAAAACGAAGACACGCGTATTCTAACCTACATATACAGATGGTCTATTTCCTGCCTTCACTGACAGTTCTTGACGTATTTTCCTAATACCACGACATCACAACACCGCAGATATATATTTATTTGCACAATTTTTATTTTTCGAGTATAAAACGTTTCTTAAAATGCCCGATATACAAAAGAGAGATTTTAACAAAGTAAATTTCAACGAATTCACGATATATACGTTATGTCGAAGAATGAATATTAAACCCTGGGATCCAGGGTTAGGACGGACCATAACTCGAACTATGACTCGAACCGTAACTCGAACCGCAACTCGAACTCGAACTCGAACTCGATTCCAAACTCGACGTTTCGGGATTCCCATTAAATCGTGGTGTTTTTTTTTATTGGTTAATCAAAGAAACACCGACAAAATCGGCGGGGACCTCTGGTTGTTCACCTCCTGCGAGGAACCATTTAAATGCTGTTTAGTACTTGATGAGCAGCAGTTCATTAAATCGTGGTGTTTTTATTGGTTAATCAAAGAAACACCGACCAAATATTTTTACAACTCCAGTGGTGTGTCTCAAGAATTACTTGACTATATAAATAAATCATATCCTGTGGTTTGAACTCCTATTATTTCCACTTTGCGTACGCCAAAAGCCGCAGACGACGTCTCATGCCGCGCCGAACTGTTGGCTAACCGCGGCGTATCAACGATAACAGATAATACTACTTTGTTATCATGGAAACCAATGTCGTTGGATTATTTTGGACCAATCATGTGAAGGCAAGCTGTACTTAACTCACTAGCTATCTGGAACGGTTGACATTTTTAGAGGAATCTAAAGATCTACATTTCTACATTTCTCTCTCTCTATTTATCATATTAATACACAGTTACTTCTAGGCATATGACACTTGTTCTTTAGTTTACTGGCGATTCTTGTTTATTAGTGAATACCGACCGAGATACAGTAAAACCCCGCATATAAGAACCTGTATTTTTCAAGTTAGCCTAAAAAGGTTCTTCTACTAATTGGTGCTTACTGGGAAATTAGACTATTTAGGTTCTTATTTTCTTAAGAAAAAATAAGTGGTTATTGTTGTTGTTTGCTACAATGGGTAATCCTCGACACTATTATACACTACTGGAATGTGGTCAATACAGAGTGAAAACAGTACATGGGGCTACACAACTCTAGATCGACTCAGTTGATATATGGTACTGATGATTGTCGTTGACAGTGTGTTAATCTCTCGCTGAAAAGAGGGAACTGTGTGTACAGTTACTGTTAACGTTAGAGTGTATCTATGAATGAATGAATGAATGAAAACCTCTATTTAAACAGGGTATTCCCTTCAGTAACAAAACGTACTGCTATCAATGGGAGCCCTGAATTCCTATATAAATATAAATATAAAATACTATAACTATTAATATATATAATATTTCTTTGAAAATAATTTACAATTATTAGAACTATAAAAAAACTATGTAAAAAGTTTATACATGTTAATTGGGGGTCTACTCAATGCCTGGCAATCTTATGTATAGTAAATTATAAAATAAGAACCTTTTCAAGGTTCTTAAAAACCACTGAGGTTCTTATTTTTTATTATATGCAGTAAAAGGTTCGGAATGTCAGTAAAGTTAAGTACTCTTTTTCACCGTGCGGGGTTTAACTGCCCATATTCCACATTAAAAATATGATCACTAGTGTACTCGCTAGTTTCAACATCAAACGCAGCCCATACTAGTGTACTCGATCGTTTCCGGTCATATTACTTTTTTATTTTAAAAGGTCCTTTAAATGTTTAATAAAGTTAAGTACTCTGTTTTCACCGTGTTATAGATTTCCTTTAACCTTTGAATTTATCATTATACACCGACGCAGCCCATACTAGTGTACTCGCTAGTTTCCATTGAATTTATCATTATACACCGACGCAGCCCATACTAGTGTACTCGCTAGTTTCCATGTAAGTTAGTACTCTTTTTCACGGTGTTATAGATTTCCTTTAACCATTGAATTTATCATTATACACCGACGCAGCCCATACTAGTGTACTCGCTAGTTTCCATATAAGTTAATACTCTTTTTCACGGTGTTATAGATTTCCTTTAACCATTGAATTTATCATTATACACCGACGCAGCCCATACTAGTGTACTCGCTAGTTTCCATATAAGTTAATACTCTTTTTCACGGTGTTATAGATTTCACATATTATTTTTTATTTTAAAAGGTTCGAAATGTCAGTAAAGTTAAGTACTCTTTTTCATCGTGTTATAGATTTTCTTTAACCTTTAAATTTGTGATTATACATCGATGCAGCCCATACTAGTGTACTTGCTAGTTTCCATATAAGTTAATACTCTTTTTCACGGTGTTATAGATTTCCTTTAACCTTTAATTTGAATTTATCATTACACACCGACGCAGCCCATACTAGTGTACTCGCTAGTTTCCATGTAAGTTAGTACTCTTTTTCACGGTGTTATAGATTTCCTTTAACCATTGAATTTATCATTATACACCGACGCAGACCATACCAGTGTACTCGCTAGTTTCCATATAAGTTAATACTCTTTTTCACGGTGTTATAGATTTCCTTTAACCATTGAATTTATCATTATACACCGACGCAGCCCATACTAGTGTACTCGCTATCATTTCCATATAAGTTAATACTCTTTTTCACGGTGTTATAGATTTCACTACCGACGCAGCCCATACTAGTATTTTTTATTTTAAAAGGTTCGGAATGTCAGTAAAGTTAAGTACTCTTTTTCATCGTGTTATAGATTTTCTTTAACCTTTAAATTTGTGATTATACATCGATGCAGCCCATACTAGTGTACTTGCTAGTTTCCATATATCATTATAATACTCTTTTTCACGGTGTTATAGATTTTCCTTTAACCTTTAAGTTTTGAATTTATCATTACACACCGACGCAGCCCATACTAGTGTACTTGCTAGTTTCCATTGAATTTATCATTATACACCGACGCAGCCCATACTAGTGTACTCGCTAGTTTCCATTGAATTTATCATTATACACCGACGCAGCCCATACTAGTGTACTCGCTAGTTTCCATATATTAGATTATATGTCGACAAAAAGACATTTACATTTTTCTTCTCTTCCATTTTTTCTTATAGTTTATCAGTTTCAGGTAATCAAATGTATTATTTTTTTAAATATATTTTAAAAAGCATTGAGATTTTCAAATAAAGTATTGATATAAAGTATTGTGTTTAGTATTATAACAAATCCGCAAAAAAATTTGAAAACTAGAGTCACGACTAATTTAATCGTAGGAAATAAAATGGACGACACTCATTCGGGTGATATTTTGATTTTATATTTTCAGTTTTCTAACTGATATGGTGACTGTCGGTTGAAACCTCTTCAACCCACTTGATTTATACTTTAATATTTATGTTCTCTACTGGTTTTCGGCTGAATTTGAATGCTAAAATGACGTAAATTGCCGGCTAAAACTAGCCGTGTGGCATGCAGCTGGCTTTCTTCAGTTTTGCCGTGATAAAGTATGTGTTAATTACGAAATTTCTATTATCCAAATTAAAATATTTTCGCTTTCTTAGCAATAATAATAATAATAACAAACTCTATTTTTAAGAGGGCAAACACGTAACAGTTATATACTAATAAACATTGATTGTACGAAAATTTAAATTTCGATAATCAGCAGGCATGCATGCCAGTTGTCGGACTGAAAATAAGACCAATGTAGGTGTTTTAACTACCTTTTTCGAGTCAATCTTCTTTTCACGAATGGATCTTAAAATTTCGAGCTAATTTGCATATTCACGTGCCGAACGTTTTATTTTGAAAACAAAAATGTTTTCTTAATTCTCGATTTGTTGCCTTCCAATACCCATGATATTATAAGGCATAAATAACAAAGAAAACATCTTTTCTAAAATGGTAAGTTTTTAAAAATCCAACAAAATCGAGCGGAGTTACGGCAAATTAAAGTGATCCAGATTTCCGTATAAATTTTGCCGCGTTTGTCCCAATTCAAAATGGCGGACGACAGCGTGAAGTGGCTTATTATACTCTTTTAACGCCATTAGTGTGACATGGAATGATGTGTCTGCTCTCTGGCATTTCAGCGGTCTCACACAAGGCCATAAAAATAACTTTAATAAAAAAAGTGTCGCTTGTTTCATACTGAAAATCTTTTCAGCGATAATAAAAGTACTTGAAGGCGGCGCATTTGTGTAAATCAAAAACAAAAGTTAAAGCTTTTTAGTCTGGGCGGATGTTATCGTACGTGATCAGTATGAAGTCCAATTGAAAGTCAATTTGCAAAAGTGTTCAGTTGAGAGCAAAATTGAGGAGAATTAAGAACCTCGTGCTTAAAACGTTTTTCCCCTCAGAAAGAAATTAAGGCCCTTTTACTCCATTGATAAACATAATTGATCATATGATTACGGACTTCGTTATTACGCGGTGCCGGCCGGGAGAAACTGGTGAAAAATAGAAATACAAGAAAAAAACAAGGGAGGAATGGGAGGGGAGCATTTTTACTCATAGAAATATACTTTTAAATTCTACACTGTAAAAATAAGATTTATTTTGTTCGACGCGGGCTTCCTGTGCTTTTCTTGCGCGCGCCGTTCACGCACCATCCATGACGTCACAAACACTTGATTAGCATTTTGATTGCAGCATTTTAATTGTAGTCTGCAGGAGGCTAGATAGATGTTCACAGCTGATTCTTATACCAAAGGTAAGCCAACGCTCTAAAGCATAAAAAAACGCTACATTTGTTGGTACGGCGATACGTTTTCAATTAATACGTTTCGGTTTTGTATATGTTTTTGCCATTTACACCAAAACGCTCATTAACTTCGTAAACGCTACTTGGGAATTAAGCTTCTCTTCGACAGTTGAAATGGCCCCGCTTAAAGTGACTGTTCTGTCGTGTTCTGTCTAATTTTGTTATTTATTTCAAAACTTCCACCACACAAAATAACAGGGAAAAAAAGAAAGAAAAGAAAAAAGATAAATACCCAAATTAAAGTGCTTATATATGAAGCTTTTTTTTTTGAAAATCGATTACATATGAAGTGAATAGTGGGATGTTTCAGTATTTCGTGATTTGAGCTTCGCATTTGCGAGTTATAGAGGTTTGAAATCGTGATATGCTAAATCGGTGACGTCAAAGAAATTGGCTTTTGCTGTAACTTATTTTATTATTAACTTATTGATTATTTCAAGTAGCCGCCGCGTACTCTTTTCTGAAATGGAAAAACAAGTTTGACATCATTTATATGTTAAAGTTGTAGAAAAGTTTTTGACAGATCAAAAAAGGACAGTTTGCACAAGGGCGCTTTTGTATCATAAATTAAGCCTTATTTGACGGCATGAACACCGAATTAGCATATCATGCCACGATTTTTCAAAACTCGCACTCAAATCACAAAATACTGATTTTTTTGGGATCAGTTTGAACGTGAGCGTTTTCATGTTTCAGTATATTATTTACTGTATTTACTTTTGTTTATTTGTTTATTTTTGCATTGAGACATTGTGGAATGCACTCTCTTTTTATTGAATAAATAAATTATTATTATTATTATTATTATCATCATCATCATCATCATCATCATCATCATCATCATCATCATCATCATCATTATTATTATTATTATTATTATTATTATTATTATTATTATTATTATTATTATTATTATTATTATTATTATTATTATTTCTCCGCAGTTATCAACTAAAATGACCCAGCAATTTGAGTAGTAATAGTGGTTCAAATATGGCCGTCGACTTGGTGTACCAGGCCTCGAAAGGTCGATCGTCAACTGTTCGGAGACTACTCGAGGAGGGGATTCATCCCGATGCTTGTAATGGTAACGGCGAGACGGCACTGTTTCACGCAGCTTTGGCGGGGAAAACAGGGACTGCAAAAGTACTATTAAAATATGGAGCTGACCCCAACAGGTAGGAGAATAAGTTAAGTGGGATAACCGCTGGCAAGTTTTATGTTTTATAGTAGGCTCAATCAAATGTAATGATTCAGATTAAACTCTCTCTTCTACCCTTTCTTTAAAAATATCGGGATTTTTGGTATCAAATATGGAATTATTATTCCCGCTACCAAATATGGAAGTATTATTCCCGCTACCAAATATGGAAGTATTATTCCTAATTAGGTACCAAATATGGAAGTATTATTTCTAATTAGGTACCAAATATGGAAGTATTATTCCCGCTACCAAATATGGAATTATTATTCCCGCTACCAAATATGACAGTAAGGAAAGACCGTGTACGACTTTCTGGGCAACGTATATCAACTAGCCAGACTAGCAACAATAACACATAGCACCAAATATGGAAGTATTATTCCCGCTACCAAATATGGAAGTATTATTCCTCATTAAGTACCAAATATGGAATTATTCCTAATTAGCTATCAAATATGGAATTATTATTCTTTATTAGGATTTCTCATAATGGCTTGTCTCCCATAAATGCTGCCTGTCTAGACGATAATGTCAAGACGCTGGCGCTCTTGATGAACTATGGAGGACGCCTTCACAAGACAGACCAGGACAGTAATGAGCCTGCAGTGGTGTCGGCTCACAGATATCAAAGTCATCGAGTGATGAAATACATCACACAACTCAAGAAAGAGGCGCGCGCCTATCACCACATAGACGATCTGGATGACGTCATGACAGATACAGAAAAGAAACAGGTAATAGGCAATGACGTCATATACTAAAAGTACCAAAAAAGTATTTTTTTTAAAGAAGATTTTTTTTTCTTTTGTTAGAAAATTAGCACCAATTGTCTTGCTATTCTCATGAGGGAATAAAAATCTGAATAAGAAAGAAAATTCCAAAAGTATTCTGGTACTTGTAGTAAAATGACATCATCATGCAAGTCGCCTATTGGCTTTCCATAGTTAGTTACCCATAATGCTTTAGGACTCCTTATATTTGTATGACGTAGGTGGCTGTTTGACTCGGAAGTTTACACTACTTCAACAGCCACGCACACGTTAATCTCTTGCTTTATATAGTAACTACAATGATTGTAAATACCTCAATTATATATCTTTACCTAACTTTTGTTGTCATTTTTTGTCATTTTTTGTAAATATGTGTGTGAAAATAAATTTGAACTTGCATGAAAACGAGGCCAGGAATAAAATATATGAGTCGGACTGATTCGATTTTCAATATGGCGGCAAGTCAGTATAAAAAAGTTTTAAACTAGTTATAAACTAGTTTGTACAATTGAGAATATACTTTTGTCTCGGACTTTAGTTGTTTTTTTATTAAGGGTGCGTTCGATTGACCTTATATTCCGGAATAGGAATATAGTATAATATTCTGTCCTGGGTATTGTTATTCATGAGATGGTAATGAGGTATGGACCATCAATCTGGCCTGGGACAAGCCCAAGCCAGACTGAATTGAATGTTGAATAACTTAGTACCCGACTTACTCGACGCTAGGGTGGGTGGGTGGGTCGCCAACCGTCCTTCGTCGCGGACACAGTGAATTGAAAGGGGTAGGGCGTTCCTGTGTTTTCCTTTATATACACATCTGCATATATTAACTAATCCCCAGGGATCATATTTACAATTCAAATGATATGTGAATAGTATAATATTCTGTCCTGGGTATTGTTATTCATGAGATGGTAATGAGGTATGGACCATCAATCTGGCTCTTCCTCAAGCTGTCACACCATACACCATTACATGAGATCCCAAATACCCCCTCCAAGCGCCCTCTCTTCCCAAACCTTATCCTAACCCCCTAAGCGGTCATACGTGTGGTATCCTTCTGTTTTGCTTTATTTTGCTTCTAATCTTACTATTGCCCATTCTCATACGGAACTCCGCCTAAAAGGCCTGATAGAATCCCTTCAAGGCATCTATACATTTGTAAAATCGCTTCCCATGCACTGACATTTTTATGGAGGCCACCCGCCATAAACTCATCCGGGTTCCTTAGCTTTATCGTCTCCAATTGTGGCACAACTTCAGATACCAACACATCTCTCCAATCCACATTGAACTTCCGTCCTCCCTCCCGATCGGGAGCCCCCATCTATATTAACCCATGATTGAGATGTTCTGGTTTGCAAAGACCTGGCTTGCTTACTGAACTCTTCCACTCCCCCTTCATTTCCGTTTTCCACTCCACTCATTTGCACTCTTCTTCTCTTTTTCGGTTGGATCTACGATATATAGGGAAACGGAAATGAGGAAAAGGAACAATCCCTTAACAAAGAACACCCCAGAAATAAAATATAGATAGGGTTCCCGACCAGGAGGGAGTAACTTCACACGCCTGATGTCAGAACGTCCATCGGCTACTGAGATATGCAGTAGGTCGACGGGAGTTACTCACCCTGATTCGGAGAACAAAATCATGGAAGTAAGACCCCTTCCCCCGAAACAAACAGGGAGCCCACACGCACGTAAAAAACAAATTCGAACAAACATATGTATTTTTCTTTATTGAAACAAATTACTGTATGGAACCGCTTGCACAAGTAGTCAATAGGGTGGTTCCTACTCAGGTTGATCTGAAAATCTGCCTCTCTTAGCAGGTGGACCAGCAGAACCTGCCCCTCGAGACTGGCGAACCGGGCAGAAATTCTGGTAGTGGCCAAATTGGCGACAATAATAGCACTGCACCAAAGCGCGGTCTACACGCCCACGACGACCTCCATAGCTAGAATACCCGCGAGTGGCCCTTGGTGAGGACAGCCTCATTACTTTGTCCACTTTCGCCATTGTTCCCAATACTTTTTCGTGGTCCTTGTCACCCAACAAGACCTCCATATATTGCTGGAACTGTTCATCTGTACCGCTGGTCTTCTCTCTCAAAGCTCGGAGGACAGCTTCAAAGAATCCACTCTTTGGGTGCTTATCTTCTTTCGCCACCCTTTTGAGGTTTAACAACCGATCTAACGCGCGATCCTTTGTGAACATTGGACTCTTCACTAGGTGTCTTAGCTCGTCCAAACAGGAGTCTACTGTGGCCTTTCGCGCGTTTTCAAGCTTTTTAAGACGCTCCCTCATGTCCTCCAAATTATGACCACCCTTCAAACAAGATAAACAGTACCTGTTACAACTACAGATCAACGAAATTACCGCACATCAAATATGATAAATAGACCATCCCTATGCATAAACCGTAACGTCAAACCCTTTATTGCATAACTGAACAGTAATGTCAAACAGTTTATCGCATAAACCGTTTACAGCCCCCCCCCCCCCCCCCTCCGGGGGGGAAATAACTGGACCCCCCCCCCACCCCCTGGTAAAATAACTGGGACCCCTCTCCCCCCGGTACAATACTGGACAATTTAAACCCCGCAGCATAATTCATAAACTGCATGCTCACTGCCCCACAGGCATAATTCATAAACTGCACGCTCACTGCCCCACAGGCATCATTCATAAACAACATGCTCACTGCCCCACAGGCATAATACATAACTGCAAGCTCACTGCCCCACAGGCATAATTCATAAACTGCATGCTCACTGCCCCACAGGCATAATTCATAAACTGCATGCTCACTGCCCCACAGGCATCATTCATAAACTGCATGCTCACTGCCCCACAGGCATAATTCATAAACTGCATGCTCACTGCCCCACAGGCATAATTCATAAACTGCATGCTCACTGCCCCACAGGCATCATTCATAACTGCATGCTCACTGCCCCACAGGCATAATTCATAAACTGCATGCTCACTGCCCCACAGGCACTATTCGTAAACTGCATGCTCACTGCTTCACCAGCATAATTTTGAAATTTGTCAACCCCGACCCCGTTATCTTAGCCCCCAGGCAAAAAGAAAATATAAATATAGTATTAGCCGGTTTACAGTCACGTAGGCGATGCAAAATTCTATTACAGTGTCCTCTCGGTTCGTTGCCACGCACAAGCACACATTTTCAGCACACAATTTACAACAACACGCTCACAGTTTAGTCCCGTGCCCAGCGAACCTTTACATGTTACACGTGGCGACCTAAACTTCGTCAGCATTAGAAACTGAACCTTAAAAGAACATAAACCCCTGAAGACAAAACCCTACTGAATAAGGTGACTCAAAGTTTCACGAAAGATAGTTCATACCGAACTGATATACGATACCTCGTTAGCTGGAGCGTTGGCCGCTCGAACTCCGCCGTGTTGAGCTTCAACTTGCTGGTCCGGGGCCGCTTGACCTTCTGCCTGGCCATCCTGATTACCAGCGTTCGCGTCCGCCACAGCTTGTTCTACCTGTCCAGCCGCTGCTGGACGAGGCGCTTGCTCGTTCTCTGCCATCTTTTTTGAATTACGAGTAAGTCGGGTTCTACAGCTATCCGCCAAACCCGTCCTTCTTCGCGGACACAGTGAATTGAAAGGGGTAGGGCATGCCTGTGTTTTCCTTTATATACACATCTGCATATATTAACTAATCCCCAGGGATCATATTTACAATTCAAATGATATGTGAATACTTGGAATAATACAGAATGTCCGTTCAATTGAGTCTGTTCCGATTCCGGAATAAGCGGAATATATTCCAAACATTCTGCTCATAGCAGAATGCTTGGAATATTCCGGAATAATGACGTCATCCGTCTGTCCCAGAATCTGGAATTATTCCTATTCCGGAATAAGGTCAATCGAATGCACCCTAAGACGCAGTTTCTTACTATCCAACTGATGAAGACTGTTGATTTACAGTCGAAACGTCTTAATAAAAAAACAACTAAAGTCCGAGACAAAAGTCTATTTTCAATTTAAAACATGAATCCTGACTGCAAGTTCAACATTTTTAAAGTCATTAGTTTGTACAATGTACAACTCTATTTGTTTCTTCTCAGAAAGTTAAAAAGCTACAAAGGAGAGAGGAGTTTCCAGGGAATTATTCGTCTCTTCCCTGTGTTGACCTCGACGAGTTGAAGACTTTACATGACGGAAAGACGTTCTCCTTTGTTGCTCCTCACGTGACTTTTAGATCTGGCTCATGGCACAGGGTTCCCGTGACAGTAAAGACTCTTATAAAAGTTTACTACGTTAAAGAAATGAAGAGAGAAATGGAAGTGCTACGGTACGTCAGGAATAACTGGTTATTTCAGGGGTGGGGAAGGTTGAGCACAGGAAGCCCAGTTATGGCAAAAATCAAAGAATATTGGGCTCCCTGTGGACTAGCTCTCGAGGGACTCTCTTAATTTTTCCGCGCGTTCACAAATATTTATTTTTAGTTGGGCTTCCTGTGGTGGAAAGAGGAAGGAAGGGTTAAAGGAGAATGTAGTGTGGATGAATGGCTGAGTGGATGAAATACGTAAAGCCAGAGAAGCTCACCTCATAGATAAAGGGAAAACCCTTTAGAGCGTGACGAATTGTATTTTTTTATCAGTTTCAATCAATGTTGTAATGTTTTTACGTCATCTATCATCTCCTGTTTCGTCTCATTATGTAATAGCTGTATATTTGTATTCACCATTTGTAAATCTCTCCTTAACCTGAAGAAGGCTAGTCTGGCTAGCCGAAATATAGTCACCAAAAAAATATACGTTGTATTGGTCTTTGCTGAGTCCTTGGACTACTTGCTTCATATTTGAAAAAGAAGAAAACAGAAAGGAAAAAGAGAGATCAGAGAATAAAAGAAAGAGAAAAAAGAAGGAAGGAAGGAAGGAAGAGAGAAAGAGACGGAGAAAGAGAGAAAGGAAGAAAGAAAGGAAGAAAGGAAGGAAGGAAGGTAGACAGTATCAAAGACTCATATTAAGTAGAATTCTTCAAATGGTGTCAAAGCACCTCAATTTATAACAATATTAATACTTCCTTACCCGTCTCTCTTCCCAGCGTCCTACGTCATCCGAACGTTGTATCTATTTTAGCTGTCATCACCGGGCCAGTGGAGGACCAAATCAGCTCCGTGTTTGAGCACTTCAAACTAGGAAACTTGTACCACGTGCTCTACGATTCCAAAGTTACCCTAAACCTTCCTGACAGACTACATATCATGTTAGACGTGTCAGACGCCATGGTATACATCCACAACAAAGGGAATACTCACTGTTATATTAACTCCTATAGCGCCTTTCTTTGCGAGAACAATAGGGCAAAGTTAGGGAACTTTGAGTACATGCAGAAGAGCGATGACAACATGTCCAATGGGAATCAAGAATCTGGAGGGATTGCGCACATCTTGGAACAACAACGTTGGATGTCTTCTGAGCAGCTGAAGGGATACCCTGCAAGTAGAAATGGCGATGTTTATAGGTGAGTAAGAACGGGACGTATGGGACGTATGGGACGTATGGGACGTATGGGACGTACGGGACAGTACGGGACGTACGGGACAGTACAGGACGTACAGCAAAATCCCGCGTATATTAATGAACCTGTTTTTTCCAAGTCATGAGTCTTTCAGTCTTTCAGTTTATTTACTCGGTAAAACTCTGTTGCTACAAACCAAGAATATAAAATAAAAACCAAAAGAAACTACCATAAACCGGACTAAAAGGTTCGAGCTTACTTTAGTTAGCTTTAATTTGCTTCTATTTCATGAACATGTATGCTCAGTACACTTCAGTGTCCTCACACACTACCAATATGGCCGCTTTCCACATTATGTAAAATATCAAACACGAGAACTGAACACAGGCAGTCCAACCATTCCTTTTGAGGCTACTAAATAATTTGTGAATAAATAAGATAACGAGAAGTGTATACATATTTTTATGACAAATATTTCGGGTAGTCTCCACTACCCATCTTCAGTATTGGTTATTCGCCCAAAGAAATACATTCCTACTAAATAATGAAATAAAATGATATTTGCGTTTTTTGATGGGTTTCCTGTGGTAGAGCGCGCGCGCGCAAAACGTATTATGTTGGGTTCCCTGTGCATATGTATAGAAATTGATGATGTTGTGCGCATCCCGCGCGTCCCGCAGTACATATGTATATTCAATATTCAATATTGAAGTTCCAATTTCAAAACACCTCGATGTTGGTTATAAAAACTCCGCTGCTCCTCTTTTTTTTCAACCCACTTCTCAGTGTTTGGATATCAGATGAAACACTCTTTCTTGTGTTTGATCTATTACTACTATCATACATCCAAACACTGCACCTCATTGTTTCAACCCACTTCTCAGTGTTTGGATATCAGATGAAACACTCTTTCTTGTGTTTGATCTATTACTACTATCATACATCCAAACACTGCACCTCATTGTTTCAACCCACTTCTCAGTATTTGGATATCAGATGAAACACTCTTTCTTGTGTTTGATCTATTACTACTATCATACATCCAAACACTGCACCTCATTGTTTCAACCCACTTCTCAGTATTTGGATATCAGATGAAACACTCTTTCTTGTGTTTGATCTATTACTACTATCATACATCCAAACACTGCGCCTCATTGTTTCAACCCACTTCTCAGTGTTTGGATATCAGATGAAACACTCTTTCTTGTGTTTGATCTATTACTACTATCATACATCCAAACACTGCACCTCATTGTTTCAACCCACTTCTCAGTATTTGGATATCAGATGAAACACTCTTTCTTGTGTTTGATCTATTACTACTATCATACATCCAAACACTGCACCTCATTGTTTCAACCCACTTCTCAGTGTTTGTATATCGGATGAAACACTCTTTCTCGCGTGTTTGATCTAGCTTCTCAAACCATGAATAATTCTTGGAGAAATTCAAAGTTAAAGTTGACCAAATTCTATGCTAATTAAGGTCACACTTCAGCTTCACGGTAGTGATTTCCTTTGTTTTGTCCTCATGAATTATTAATGAGTTTGCGTGAGAATTAACATAGACTGGATGAACACCGAGTAGGTTCATGTAGCTATATACAGTGGTGGATCCAGGGGTGGTTCCATATATGGGTTCCATGGAACCCCCCTTTGTTAAGCCCATCATGTTCTTTACACTAAGTAGAATGAAGTAGCTATATACAGTGGTGGATTCAGGGGTGGTTCCATATATGGGTTCCATGGAACCCCCCTTTGTTAAGCCCATCATGTTCTTTACACTAAGTAGAATGAAGTAGCTATATACAGTGGTGGATTCAGGGGTGGTTCCATATATGGGTTCCATCATCGCCAGAAATTTCGAATCGACATGCGCAGTTGAACGCGACACTTAGAAAAAATAGACCTCGATTACATTACAATAAATGTATGGAGTCAAAATACTTATATCTCAATATTCCCCTTTAAAATAAAATTGAACATTTACTTTGCCTCCATTTTAACGAACGTAGTTTCTAGCTTTAGTTTAACGGTAATTACAACATCTTACCTCCAATACTCGGCTCGGTTTTTACGTTTCTTCAATCGTTGAATTATAAGTACCCCATTATAGAGAAACATATGGCGGATGCCTTAACTACAAAGAGTTCTGGCCCCTGGTGTCTGCCTGTCCTTGCACTGATACACTTACTTTGCCTCTGGTTCGAAAGACGAAGAACTAACTTAGAATTTCAGCTGGTTTCCAATAGATCCTACAACAATTTCGGCTCGGTTTTGGACACGTAGTTTGTGCAATATCAAGGCTCGGTGTCATGCTTATATTGGAAGCCATTATGGCCGATAAGCTCTAAATATTGCCTTTTTCTGTGCCATTTCTTGCTTCCACGTCGATCGACGCCATGTTTACATATATTTCAGTCAGGCGTTCCTTTTTTGCACGAAAATAGACTAGAAACTAGCTGAAGTCCTCCGCGCGCTCCTATGTTTTGACATTTTCGCGCGAAAAAGCTAGGTATTCCAAGCTTTACACTACATGTTTTATTATGTCTTCTTTACAAAAAGCGTGTACTTTTCCTTACCGAAAGTCTAAATTCAAGTGTTAACTTAAGGGAACAACACAAGAACGAAGAATGAAGTAGCTTATTGGCTTCAAGTTATTTTTTCTTAAGTCAAATCGCCATCGATCAGAAATATCTTATATTTATTTTTTGAATCCTGTTATTACAGGCAAATCATTTCAGTTATATATACCGTGGTAGCATAACGCATTGCCTTTACGACCAATCAGGTACGCTATAAGACAATACTTTTGATTGGCAGCCAATTCGTTCGTTATGGTTGACTGCAAGTTATTTATCACATTAAGCTCCACCCACTTTGATTCGAAATTTCTGGCGATGATGGAACCCCCCTTTGTGAAGCCCATCATATTCTTTACGCTAAGTAGAATGAAGTAGCTATATACAGTGGTGGATCCAGGGGTGGTTCCATATATGGGCTCCATGGAACCCCCCTTTGTGAAGCCCATCATATTCTTTACGCTAAGTAGAATGAAGTAGCTATATACAGTGGTGGATCCAGGAGTGGTTCCATATATGGATTCCATGGAACCCCCCTTTGTGAAGCCGATCATGTTCTTTACGCTAAGTAGAATGAAGTTGAAATTATGGTTTGTCCTTAAAATGCAGGAAGCAGCGTTTCTGCAGGAACCCCCTTTTTAAAATCGTCCTGGATCCTCCACTGATATATAGTATATCCATATCTTTCATCTCGTTCTTCCAATCACTTCGTAGTTTTGGAGCTTTGTTCTGGGAGTGCCTGACCAAACAGCTACCATGGTCTTGGTTGGCCGTCGACAAGTCAGTCACAGCAGCAGTTTGCGATGAAGGCAAGCGTCTCCCATTACTGAAAGAATGGCCGCCATACGTCACAGAAATCCTCCAAAACTGTCTGGGACCCGAAGAAGAGCGACCTACCTTCGTAACAATCAGCGAACACATCTCTTGCATGAAGACTTGTGGATGGAACATCAAGACTGATGCCTTGGACAACGCTTTTGACATGTGGTTTCACGGGAAGCGCAAAGTGTCGTTCCCTCGGAGAAGTATCAGTGGCCCTTTAGCGTCCAAGATCTCGGCACAACTGTCTAATTTTAGTGTTGACAGTGTGGGAAACGAGGAAGATTCAAAGGTTCGTGTGTTGCAGTCACGAAGAAGGTCAATGACGCACGCACAAGTAAAACATCACAGGAGAAAAACAATCGATGCCGGTAAGGACTGGGAAAAAAACCCCACGCTCCTCAGACCTCGCAAAGTTTTTGGAAATTCCGTGGAAATTCATTAGAAATTTATTGGAAATTCATTGGAAATTCATTGGAAATTCATTGGACTAGATTCATTGGAAATTCATTATAAATTTATTGGAAATTTATTGGAAATTTATTGGAAATTCATTGGAAATTCATTGGAAATTCATTGGAAATTCATTGGAAATTCATTGGAAATTCATTGGAAATTCATTGGAAATTCATTGGAAATTCATTGGAAATTCATTGGAAATTCATTGGAAATTCATTGGAAATTCATTGGAAATTCATTGGAAATTCATTGGAAATTCATTGGAAATTCATTGGAAATTCAATATAAATTTATTGGAAATTCATTGGAAATTCATTGGAAATTCATTAGAAATTCATTGGAAATTTATTGGAAATTCATTGGAAATTCATTGGAAATTCATTGGAAATTCATTGGAAATTTCAGTTATTAGAAATTTCTTGGAAATTCATTAGAATTTCTTTGGTGATTCGGTGGAAATTAAATTTCCAATAAATAATCAGCGCTAGACACGTATGCACCCGGAAAGTTTTCAATTCGATTCATTTTACAATCTATTTTTGAGCTTTACTGGAGACTTTCCCGCGTACGCCAGGCCTGGGAATTTTGGTACTCAGTGTGGATTGGACTGCATGGACTGGACCGCCATCAAAATCAGCCGATAAATCGGGGTCGTTTCGATCAAATTGACAGTACACATGGGGCCGCACTAAGACTATCATCTCATGATTGCTGTTATTTTTCTAGGAATAGCTGGGGTTATGACTGCTTTCAATCATCATAATTATAAACAAGATATCCGTAAAGAACGGGACATAGAGAAGTATGGCTGCGAAGTTGCTGAGCAGCTCTCGTTTGTTCGTAGTGTTTGGAGCGTAGCAAAGTATCACTCGAGGCACAGATGGGCCAAGGACACCGCAATGAGACGAAAGATAGAGGGAGATATCGATAGGTTAAGCATGCAAGCGAAATCCCGAGAAGTGGTGCAAAAGGTAGGCGCCGATGAACAATTAAATTTATGTGTTTGAGGGGGGATTTGGTGGTGAACGATATGGAGTGTGCATACCCCTTCCCCCCCCCCCCTACCCCCCCCCCCCCCCCCCCCCCCCCCCATGGAAAATATCCTGGCTACGCCCTGGAGTCTTCCATAAAGGTCTGCAATGTTGGTTGTTGAGTGCCACATTGCAAACAACATTGACAATGACAAACACTGATTACATAATAAATATTAGCAGAGAAAGTCGAACATTCCTCCTTTTAACGTTGTTTTGTCTCTAGGAATGCATGACCAATGTATATACTAGATTAAGATTGAGCAGATTTCGTATGGACCTTTTCGTAGTTTCCCAGAATGCTTTGAACATGATTCTGCGAGCGCAAGCGAGGTCAGGGGGAAAAATAGATCAAAAATATTAAGAGAGAATGAAGAAATTCAGTAGAAAACTTAGACTTTTAAGTTAAAAGTGCGTAAGAAGAATTACAAAGATAGATGCAAATTCTCAAGCAAAGAAAACAGTTTTTTCTTGTTCTTGATTATAGTTACAGTAGTCATTTTTCCTCAAAACACGATCAATTCTAAATATTTTTTCCCTTGATCAATTCTAAATATTTTTTCCCTTGACCTCGCTTGCGCGCGCAGAATCCTGCAGCATTCTGGGAAACTACGAAAAGTTCCATGACTGTGCAAACTTAAGCCTGGTCCTCATAAGCATAGGCAACATACGCAGACTCAGGACACCGTTTATGCAATATATAGGTGTGACAAAAGACAAGCACCGTTAATGAGCAACGTATCAATGAGTCTGCGTATGTTGCTTGTGCTTGTACTTATGTCGCTAGTGAGGACCAGGCTTTAAAATTACGGCACGGAAGAACTTTTTCAGACAAAACAGCGCAACAACAGTTGGAACTCGTTCTTGCTCAATTTAGGTCACTAACTTAACATGAAATTCAAGAAAGGCTGATACTACATAGAAATAAAAAGCTTAACACAACACCAACATGATAGAGCAAGAGAGAGCCAGGATTGGCAACCGTAGACAGCTGTTTCGTCCTTTTTGGGACTCCTCAGTACGGTGTAGCGAGAGCAACAAAAGCCAACTTAGAAAGCCAATGTATGTTACTTGCGCATCGACTCTGAAACTCAAACAGCTCAAAATTAGAAACCCGCCGATTGGCTCACACCACAACACGTGCGGTAATATGGTCCAAAGGGCAAGAATCCAAAATGTTCTGGCTCTCTCTTGCTCTATCATGTTGGTGTTGTGTTAAACTTTTTATTTCTACGTAGTAACAGCCTTTCTTGAATTTCATGTTTGCCATATGTATAGCTGATTAGATCTTTTACAGATCCTCGTATACCTACAGCATTTTCGTTCACGGTTCCTTCTTTTCTAGTTTATACTAACTTAACGTCGACTTACTCAATCAACAGAACAAAAAGTCAAAACGCGGCAGGCGCATCCGTCGCTTGAGTCACGGCGCTGAAAGCATCGCTAAATTACGCACGACCGCCTGTAAATACAGCAAATGGGACTGGGCACGGTACACTACTGGGCATGCGTACACGCTCCCTGAATACAAATACGAAGAGTTGTCTGACGAGGAGTATGACGAAGACGAGGTGGTGCAAGTTCCCATGGAAACGGCCGGCACGTTTGTCCAATACCAAGGCGACAGCACAGAGGTTGATCAAATCGTTCCAAAGCAATGCCAAGCGATGAGTTTGGAATTGATTGACGAAATAATGTCGAGCGACGAAGAAGTTATCGAGAAAGGTTTTGACTTCGTAGAGGAACACTGGCAAAAAGAGGGCGTCGAAGTTGGAAATGATAATGAGACGGAAGAAGAGGATGAGAAAGCTGAAGACGAAGAAGAAGACGACGAAGAGGAAGTCAACAAAAAGCATAATGATGACCGAGATGACCGAGATGGCGGCCAAGATGGCGGCCAAGATGGCGGCCAAGATGGCGGCCAAGATGGCGGCCAAGATGGCGGCCAAGATGGCCGCCAAGAACGCGGCCAAGATGGCCGCCAAGAACGCGGCCAAGATGGCCGCCAAGAACGCGGCCAAGATGGCCGCCAAGAACGCGGCCAAGGTGGCCGCCAAGAACGCGGCCAAGATGGCCGCCAAGATGCTGGACAAGAAGGCGGCCAAGATGGCGGCCAAGATGGCGGCCAAGATGGCGGCCAAAATGGCGGCCAAGATGGCCGCCAAGAACGCGGCCAAGATGGACGCCAAGATGACCGCCAAGATGACCGCCAAGATGGCCGCCAAGATGGCCGCCAAGATGGATGGCATGGTGGAAGTATAGAACCTCGTGATAAAAACGCAAGAGAAACAAATACAAGGGAAAGTGATGAACTTATAAAAAGAGAAGAAAGTGAGAAATCTGTGGTTTTAGACGGAAATATTGAAACTATGCATTTAAATAGAAATAATGAAGCCCATGTAACCCATGGCACCAACCTGAATGAATGCTCTTCGGGTGGTAACGAGACAGAAGACATGCCTGGTTCTCCTGACATGTCCTTCAGTAGCGATGCTACAGGCATTCTAGATGAGTTCACGCAGTGGCTCGACGACTACACCCCAGCAAAACAGTCTTAGCTCTAGTGTAAACTCGAGCAGCATGGCGCCTCACAGCATCAGCAATAAGTCCTCCTTAGAAGAATTATTGGAAAAATACGACCCTGAATTGAAGGACCTTGAGTTTCCAGTCAGAAAGTCGGGAACGCCAGACGAAAAGGAAGGTCTATCAAGCGAGACAGAAGAAGAACGAGAAGATACTAGGTGTTTTGCGACAAATAGGACAGTTGGCGGAGAAGCTGAAATCAGTCAATCGCGAGGACAACTTGGAGGATGCGGCTTTGACCGATAATGTTGTCTTAATCTTCCAAACATCGTGTCGGCATGTAATACTATAAAGTGTACGCATGATTATATTTCTAGACTCAGTAGTAAACAATGGATAATAAAAGAAATTCCAAAATTAAAAAAAAAACCTGGGACGATTTTACCGAGACGCGCTTACTAAAAGCTGAGACATCGAATGGACTTACAAAGATTTCGTCTGCATTATGTTCCGCGCTCTCACGATGTTACACAAAACTTGGGGTACGCATGCTTACCATATACACGGAAAAACCGGAAATTCCGGTTGGAAAAACAAAGGGCTTGTAACACCCGCCACGTGACTTTTTAAATTTTCACCGCAGACAAACGAAAATACCATAACTGGAAAGAGCATACTAAAGTTAGTAAAAGTGGAAAGTTTGAAGGGAAATACGTAAATAGGGCAATAGTTACAGGCATTCAAACTTTGCCTTTTTTGTATGGAAATGTATGTTGGAAGGCAACGCTTGCCCTCCAAGCGAAAACTCATACAAATCCTTGTCAAAGCGGGAAACTTTGAAAGCCGTTGACTTTTTTCTTATTTGCTTGATTCTTTTGAAATTTTCAACTTTTACTAATTTTAGTATGCTCTTTCAAGTTATGTTATTTTCGTTTGTCTTCGGTGAAAATTTAAAAAGTCACGTGGCGGGTGTTACAAGCCCAATGATATGCATGTGTCTTTCAGATCAGAAAGTAACGGAAAACTCGATCGGAATGACACACACCTTTTTTATTTTCAAACCGGAATTTCTGGTTTTTCCGGGTAAATTAAGGTAAGCACTCCTGGTCCTCACCAGGTTCAGCGACCGAGCAGGCTGGCGGTGTCCATGCAGAACAGATCGTTTACTTTGCGTTTACTTTGCGTTTGCTTTGCACGCGCGCACATGCATACATACAAACTTTATTTTACGTGAGTTTACAAATTCAGTAATTTAATTAAATATAGCAAAACTGGTTTCCAACTGTCCGAGCGCGTAACTCGAAAAGCGCTTAACTCGAAACGCGTAACTCGAAGAAAACCATACCTTAATTTTTAACAGATCAACATTTACAAACGACACACAGGTAGCCCAACCATTGCTTTTGAAGCTACTTAAATAATAAATAAAGTATGCGCGTGTCTTTTTTTGATGGGTTTCCTGTGGTAGAGCGCGCGCAATAGCACAGGAAACCCATCAAAAAAGACAAGCTCATACTTTGCTTAATACTTGACTTTGCTGATCAGCTTTAGTTGAGTTTCTTAGTTCGTTCTCTCCCTTGCTTCCATGTAGGGGTTTTTCACCGTGGTACTCCCTCGGTAAAAACGAACAATATATTCCGATCTGAGCTGTGCTCCGTGGTCAGACATGGGTCGTATGGTGGCAGCATAGTGCGCCTTAATATAGCTAATTGCATAATCGTTGTCGGGTTGAAAATCATGAAAGCTATGACCAAAAGGAATTCTACGAAATTAAAACTCTCAAATAACACCGTCAAATCATCGACCTTTTTATGCAGACTTGTAGGATCTTAGTTAAATAGCTCATATACCTTCAAAACTACGAGAACATTGAATATATCTGCATGTAATATGGCTCATGAACTGATTTCCCATCCATCCTTGCGGTCTCAGCTTCTATGATTTATGATTTTAAACCCGACAACGATTATGCAATTAGCTATATATGATCAATCCTTCATATATGGTACATTTTTTTACTATGTATGCCTCGTTCTACCATATGGTACATTTTTATTACACGTTCGTATTTTGAACGAGCTTTTGCTCCTAGACGTTAACGTTATCAAACTTGAAATTCTTTTAACCGTGGCTGATTGAATATAAAGCTCTCCCAACCTAACAGGTTTTGGCCAATGAAATCGACGCCTAGCCTAGCTGTTTTAATTAGTCACCAGCTCGTTGTATTTCGTGTACTTCGTTGACGACCTCACCGCGGTTTGTATGAACGTTCTCCACGTGCATGTGCTCAGTTCTATCTTCAAACTGTCAAGTAAACTATTATGGGTAGTTGTGTTTCTACAGTGTCTACCGTCCACCCTGTAATTATTAACCCGATGAATACCGGTGGAATTTCACATCTAACGGTCGAAGGACCCCTTGAATCGAAAGGTACAGTTACACTGAGTATGCCGCAACCTGTTGTTTTATGATGAAATAGAGCGATAAAATAGAGCGATGAAATAGAGCTACATATTATTAGTAGTATTGTTATTATTATATTATTATTATTATTATTTACTATATTATTATTATTATTATTATTATTATTATTGTTATAATTACATCCTGTAATGATAAACCCGACGAATACCGATGGCAGTGGTATTCATCACGTAACGGTTGAACCCAAAGGTAAAATTACCGAAGTGTTTTGCAAATATGCCGAGCTTTTTTTACGATTTAAAGCGATAGTATTGGGCATTTATGTGGTAAATAAATATTATTATTGCTATTATTACATCCTGTAATTATAAACCCGACGAATACCGATGGCAGTGGTATTCACCACGTAACGGTTGAACCCAAAGGTAAAATTACAAGTGTTATCAATAATAATAATAATAATTTAATTCTTGTAAAAGCGCATTACATATAAATCTCAATGCTCTTTACAAGTAAATAAGAAAAATATAAAAAAAAAAAAAAATATAGAAAATCAAATACGGCCGAGCCTTTTTATGATGTAAAGCGATATATTGGGCATTTACATATGAAATATATAAATATTATTAGTAGTATTGTTGTTATTATCATTATTATGATTATTATTATTATTATTATATTATTATTATATTATTATTATTATTATTATTATTATTATTATTATTATTATTATTATTATTATTATTATTATTATTATTATTATTATTATTAATATTAATATATATTATTATTATTATTATTTTTATTATTATATATTATATTATTGTTAATACTGTATTATTATTATTATTATTATACTTACATTATGTAAATTATTACGGTAACCGCTGACCATTATTTATTGCCTATTTACACACGCACCTCTCAAACGCTTACTTTAATTTTATTGATGGTGGTTTCATTTTTATTAATGCACTTTTGGGGGTAATTTCTAAACTGTGGATGTCTATTGATCGATTTTTTTTACCCTAACTCGTTATCTGTCACTTTAGCAACGCGCTATCCTTTCAGTTTTTGCAAATTTATGCGTAGGAAGTATATATGGCCGCCATACAAGTTACTGCATTTTTAATCATTCCTTTTTCACATACGACAATGTTTCTGGAAACAGGTGTGTATAATTTATAAGTACAGCTTACTGCTAGTTTCATATTTATATTTATCTATTATTTGTAATTTGTTTTGAGAAATAAAGTCATATTATTATTAGTTTTATATTCAAATATTATTATTATTGTTATTATTGTTATTATTATTATTATTATTTATTATTATTATTATTATCATTATTATTATTATTGTTATTATTATTATTATTATTATTATTATTATTATTATTATTGTTTATTATTATTATTATTATTATTATTATTATTATTATCATTATTATTTTAATTTTAATTTGTTTTGATTATCATTATTATTATCATTATTATCATTATTATTATTATTGTCATTATTATTGTCATTATTATTATTATTATTATTATTCTCATTATTATTTTACAGTGCGAATCGAAAAACCGTGGGCACCCAGAAATATTTCAGAAATCGTTTATCGTTCGTTAAACAATCAGAAACAACTCTCTAACTGCAAGAAGTTCGACTGATTTGTAGTCAGATAAATTTCTTGCAGTTAGAGAGTCGTTTCTGATTGTTCAACGGAAAATAAACGATTTTTGAATTATTTCTGGGTGCCCACGGTTTTTCGATTCGCACTGTAATTTTAATTTGTTTTGATTATCATTATTATTATCATTATTATCATTATTATTATTATTGTCATTATTATTGTCATTATTATTATTATTATTATTATTATCATTATTATTATTATTATTATTATTATTCTCATCATTATTCTCATTATTATTATTATTCTCATTATTATTATTATTATTATTATTTTATTTTTATTATTATTATTATTATTATTATTTTATTATTATTATTATTATCATTATTATTATCATTATTATTATTATTTTCATCATCATCATCATTTTAATTATCATTATTAGTATTATTATTCTCATTATCATTAAGCTTTATAAAAGATTTTTCATGTTTTGTGCTCTTATATCAACACGCGGGATGTTAGGAGAACACGAGAAAAGCTTTAAAATCACGAGCCTCAAATTTTAGGCTTTGGAAATGTTCGATTTGGCGAATTATAAGGTTTAGCAGTGTATCGTGCCCTTATTTTGTACACAACAAATTTGGAGGGATTGATACGAAGATCCAGAGCATGTACATCCACTATTCCACACAGTCCATGATTATTACCTTCTAAGTAGAACCTCCTTTTTTGAAGTAACCATTACTTAATTTAGCTTCTCTAGATCAAAGCTGAGACCTTTACCCGGTCGAAAGACTTCGGTGCGTCCATTTTGATAACCGTCAAGACTAATGCAAACTCCGAAAAAAACAACGGCTTAATCCTTGCATTACTTTTATCTCGGTAGAAATATTCTTACACAATAATACCTCTAGAAACTAAAATAATATATATATAGACTGTACATGCAAATATGAACAGACTATTGAGAATTTTATAGTCGGCACTGAAAGAAGACCAGATTGGCCGTCATATTGAAATAGACCTTTTTACCGATATATACGACGGCCATCTTGAATTATGGGATGCCCTGGGTGCAAGCTAGTAACCATTTGGCCCTGAAAAACTACGAAAACTTAATTTACAGTTATAATGATGATTGGCGCAGATGACTCTTGTTGGAATGTGATTATTTTCAGGTGTAATCTGATTGGTCAGTTTTGCTCAAGTGGTCCCGGTTAGTGTGTCCTCACTGTAAAGCAATGATCGAATTTGTACAACATTTTACAACAATACACAACACATGTAGATAGTAAGTCATACAACACTATGGTTAGAGTGAAATAGAAAAATAATATATTGACGCGACTTCACACTGTAGTACTGTGCAGTTTTTTGGGTCATTTGCTTCCTGAGCAATTCCGTCAATTTAGGAGCAGAATTTATCCAAGCCTACCGCAAAGACGCCGCGACACTAGTTAGTCTAATAAGAGTTTTACGCGGTCTAGACAGAGAGCGGCGTCAGAAGGAAAGATTCGTGAAAGGGGCAACCTCGTCCCCAGGGCCCTCTCTTCTCGCTATTTTCAAAATGGCGGACGCTCGAGAGAAGACCCTGGTGACGGCTGAACTAAAACTCATTTTGATTGGATAACACAACAAGCCTTCTAATTGGTCCTTATCGAAGGTTGCTAAATATAGCATAAATTAAAATTCGAATCGCATCGAGTGAATTTATAGTTTCAACTGATAGTTCTTCTCTGATCTCAAATGTCTCGAATTAGGAAGACCAAAGCCGCTGCAAGTGATGTGTGAGTGTTATCGAAGCATTGAAATGTCTTTAGGAACATGAAAATGTCCACCCGGATCGAGATCGTTTACCGTAAAGCAAGGTATATATCGAACAAGACTACCGACGGCCGGTCACGGCAAACTGATATATTGTCGTTCTGTTTACATAATTTGCTAGTGCTTTTGCTCTTGAGTTTTGCAGTATGTGACACCCGGGGGGGGGACTCGTCAACTTGCTTTGTACTTTAGCCGTTTATAGAGAACCGTTAGAGATGCCAGGGTAGAGATGAAAGGTGTCAGTTGTATACAAATAGCAGCACTTGTTTACAGCGAATAAACTGTCGATCTGACCTGTTCAGTTGTTCATGTGTCTCATTAATTACACTTCCGAACCCCTGCTTTTCAAATGGCCAGAATTGCTCCAGCTTAGAAAGTGATTTTATTTATTATTTGAGGCAAAACACGATCGAACGTATATTTCTTCAGTAACTCTTCACAAGGCCCTTTCGATTACTTTCGATCATTAGGAAAATGGCAGCCTGGGTACGAACCTCCAAGAATCTTGGAGACACGTGACCAGCCGTCACCAGGGTCTTCTCTCGAGCGTCCGCCATTTTGAAAATAGCGAGAAGAGAGGGCCCTGGGGACGAGGTTGTGAAAGGGGCACTGTCAGCCGGTGAGTCTGCGCAGTAACGACCTTTTTTTCCTAATTAGCCATGCTTACATTCGTTTGTTGACAGTGATTTACGCATGCTCGAGGATCCAGCGGTTCGGCCGGTGACTTCGGAGCGCGGACAAAAACCGCTGGATCTACTTTTGAATAGTTCTCTTGATTTATCAATTATTCGCCGAAAGCGAAGTGATTAGTCGGTGAATATTCACTGAGAATATTCAAGTCGAGGTGAATATTCACCATAATCACTGAGCCTGAGGTGAATAATTGTTTTAGTATAATTTTAGACTTGAATATCAGAGAAAAGACGAAATTCAGGATTTAAAAAAACCCGTTTTATCGGGTACTTTCGCGTTGGTGATTTTACTTCCGCTCTCGACCAGTGTTATCGTCTCATAAGCACTGGTAGCTCGACCAATCACAGCGCGCGAAACTGTATATTCACTGTCTAAAGTTATACTACTCCGGATAATGATAAATATTTATTGATAATATATTATAATACATTCTTTATTTATTTTTACATATAGAACCCTTGATCTTTACTGATCTTGAAACTTTGACGAGAGACTGCAATGACAATGACAGAGATGAAACTCTTATAACTCCATTGCTCACCTCCCAGTACAATAGGTAAGTATTCTCGTCCCCAGACCCTTCTCAGCTTAAGCTGAGAAGGGTCTGGGGACGAGAATGAATAGGTAAGTAGTAGAGCATTGTCGACTGACAAGAGTTCGAGCTCCCGGATGTAATGTCCAATTTGAAACCCAAAACCCAAAACCCAAAAACAACAACAACAACAGAAAAATTACATTCTACAAGGCTTTGAAAACATATTTAGGCATGCAGACCGTTTTACTTTGTTTTGAATAGTTTATGCTTTGTTAAAATAAGATTAGAGTGTTAATCCGAAGCGAAAATTGAATGAATTAGCCACTTTAGAAACGAGCAAAGGACTGGGAACGAGTTTTGAGAATTAATCTAATTAAAAAATGAAGCATATCAGAATTAGCATTATTACAAAGTTTCAAAAGGTTTTGCTAGATATTGAACGAGTAACAGCTTTCCAAAAATCGCAAAAATTACAAAGAAATGTATGCTTAGTCACAGATAGCCCAAGCTCACTGTTTGTGGCTATTTACTAGAGACTATGTGACTAAACGAAACATGGAATATAATCGTTGAATTTTAATAAAATCCAATAAGACTTACATGGTGTCTATTTTATATACTTGCTTATTTCGCTGTAACTCAGCAGGAGGATAACCAAGTATATAAAGAAGACACCATGTAAGTCTTATTGGATTTTATAAAAATTCAACGATTTTATTCCATGTTTCGTTTAGTCACATATATCTCTAGTAAATAGCCACAAACAGTGAGCTTGGGCTACCTGTGGTTTAGTAGGGACACTCGGTTCCGAGTAACCCGTACATTTCTTTGTAATTTTTGCAGTTTTTAAATGTCTGCAGTTCATTTACTATACTTGTCCAAACCCTATCAACCTCCTAAAACTTACTAATTCTGATATGCTCTTTCTTGTGATGGGATTAATTTTTTAATTATATTAATTCTTAAAACTCGTTCCCAGTCCTCCACTCGTTTCTAAAGTGGCTAATAGAGTGTTGGATGTTGTAAAACTATGACGTACTTCCGGTATTCATCACGTGATCAATTGTTTTCAGGGATGACAACCGTAATGAACGCCGTAAAGCAACCTGTAGCGCGCTTGATAGTACCGAAGATAACAGAATCAAAGCCCGAGTCTTGGAGAAAAAGTTTGGAATCGATGGGTTAAGAAAGCAGTGCCATTGGTTGGATATTCTATGAACATTTGAAATATAGAACCCGAATAATTGAATATAGTTTTTTTAAATATTTTAAAATTATTATTCGATTGCAAGTGACGTCACATACCACAAAAATTAAAACTAAAATTTAGTTATGAATCCTAGATATATATCACCTTGATTCTTTGCAGTGTTTTACTGAGAATTGTGATATGAATTATTGTTGAAAGTTTCAGATGGACTCGATGTTTTGTGTCCGAGTTTTCGAAGTTTGAATTGTGTCACGAAACTCTTACCAAACGCTAGTCACGTCTCTGAAAAGTCGAGGAAAACAACAAATTTGTACCAAATTAAATGTTTTTAGTTTGATACATGTTCAGACGTTCTCTATTATATATTTGACATCACTTTTTATGCGTCTGTCCTCTTAGGCCCTGTTTACAAGGAGGGAGGGTAACCCTAGCAGTAGGGTTACCCTAGTACTAGGGTCAAAGATAGCCCGGGTTTACAAGCGAAATTTCTTAGACTAGGGTTACCCTTCTCATCGAGTCAATTCAATTGCTTGGTAACCGCGCAAGGCTTCGTCAGGCCCTTCGTCATAACAAACAAAATGGCGGAAATGAAAAAAGTCGAGGCTTTTAAAGTCGTACGACGACTTATATTCTTGTATAATACACACAATGTCTTATGAAAAATGTCGCTCCACGTCATTTTATCTTTTCGGGCTACTTTTCCTTTTGTTTTTAGCTGTCACTGGCCCTACTTTTCGCTTTTCTAAACGCTTCTCGCCACTGTCTTGATCAACCGCCAAATTGTACTCGTCGATGAAAAGGCCTGGAAACCAGTAAAAGTTGTCCCGTGTAGGCGAGTTAACTCGGGCAAAACCGTTTACAAGGGAAAAAGATAACCCTAGTGGTAGGGTAACCCTATCCGAGTACTAGGGTTACCCTAGCAGTAGGGTAACCCTACCAGCCTTGTAAACACGTACGCGAAAAATACAAGAAACGTACGAGAGCTAGGATAACCCTAGTACTAGGGTAACCCTAGTGCTAGGGTTACCCTCCCTCCTTGTAAACAGGGCCTTATTGACGATAAATTTCGTCATAACATTGTCAAAGTAGTGTGGATCCACGAGGCGACAGCCGAGTGGATCCGCATACTACTTTGACAATGTTATGACGAAATTTATCGTCAATAAGAGGACAGACGCATAAAAAAGTGATGTCAAATTTTTTTTTACAATAACAAAAATTATTCAAACATGTTTACACACCATCTTGTATTTCTCGATCTTACGAATTTCTTGACTATTTCGTGCAGTTCGTAGTCATTTAGTGTCGCAAAGCGAACGCTATCATTTACTTTCTGTTCGGACTCAACTTCCTCCAGAGACAAGCATAGTTTTTCATCTGAAATTTCCTCAAGAAATTCAACTTGGAACGAAGGAAAATCGTCCATTGATGACATTTTTCTCCATCGATCTTCAGCTTTGTACGCGCCATTTTGTTTTTATCTGTATGTCCTCTTATTGATGATGAAAATTAACCAATCAGCGCGCGAGAAATTTGTAAGTTATTGTAAAAAGTGCAATTAAGTGATGTATATCAACTCTAAGCTTGAATTTAGTTGTTGAAATCTTGGCCGCCACGTTGGAGGACATCAGCTTATCATCCAACATGGTGCCGCCATACAAACACACTGGAATATTTGGAAACTGCCCCAGAGTTGTTATTTTGATAGCGGTCTACAAGCTCATAAGCATTTTATTTTATTTGGCAAAGGAAGTAATATTTCGAAATTTAAGAACAGCTAGCCAAATATCGGGGCCCAAATATACCAACGTGGTTGCACGTTTTGTAAATTACGCAATTAATTTCAAGATATGCAGTCTAATGAGACCGAATGCAATAATGGCGGAATAATTTGCATAAACTGAGAAAAAATACGAATTTAAGAAATATAATATCATTTTTTGAAAGACCATACATAGTCTAGTTATACATCAAAAGCCCATCAATATAATTAAATGAAACCACCGTAAAGTTATAACCATTTGAATTCTAGCAATTGCATGGAAACGAGGTTATTCACTCCAAAACTCAATTTCCCATACAAATCTTTGTGATTTCAATTCGCTATAACTTTTTACATTTTTGTAGAATCGCTCTAAGATCTTGTAGGTTTCTTTTTGTTATTATACTCTTTGAAACGATGGCTGTATCATATCACTAACTACACAATAAATGAGATTTACTGATTCCGCCATTATTGCATTCGGTCTATTAAGCGGCCACCCTCTTTTAAGCGGCCAGTTATCAAAGTCCCGAAATTATTGTCGGTATAATACTGTAAATATAACCCTTATAAAGCGACCACCTTCTCTTGACACATGTTTGGGTATAGGGGTGCCGCTGAGGGCTTGAAAACCTGACCCTGTTTAGGACAAACAAAATCAGGACAGGCCAGTGTATAGCTTGTACCTAATAATCCAGTTATATTACTTAACCCGCAAAACAAAACTTTTCTTCATTTATTAAGTGATATTTACTGCATGAGCGGCCGTGTTGTATCGGTAGATATAGATCCGAGCCGTAGGCGAGGATCTATATCTCCGATACAACACGGACGCGAATGCTGTAAATGGCTTCTAAACCTCCATCCCAATTTACCTTGATTTAAAACAGCAATACACGAAATCTGAGCAAATAACACAAGAAAATTACAGAACTTTCTTGTAAAGGTGCTTTTGACGTCACTGTCATGCGCAGGATACACCTCAAGTCATCCCACATTGGAAAGAGCTTTTGTATTTGTAACAAGACGCTCAATGAGCGTACACTCGCGCATTGAATATGACAATGACAGTTGCGTAACGAGGGAGACTAGTGGTGAGCATAGATCACGGGCAACAGGTCACGTGGAGTCAGTATTTTTGGTAATTTTTGTATTTTCCGTATCGCTTATAAGCTCTCCGAAGTTCTGTTATTGTCTGTATTTGTTTCTGATGACCTTTAGACTATCCGAACCCCGACAGTAATCTGAACCCCGACATCTGGTTTCATTTATGACGTCAGGACAATCAGTGACAGTTGCGAGGGAGACTATGTGTCGGGTGAGTATGTACATGATACGTCTTGAGGTTGCATAGGTCAGATGGTTCTGATAACGCCCTCACGTTTGTTTATGTTAAATATATTTTAAGCTTACAAAGGCTTCAATAGCACTATTTTCAGTCAATCATGCTTCTTCAATACAATATCATTTCTCTGATGTCATGACAATCAGTGACAGTTGCGTGACGAGGGAGACTATGTGTCGGGTGAGTACATACTTGATACGTCTTGAGGTTGCATAGGTCAGATGGTTCTGACGCGTTTGTTTTTGCTAAATATATTTTAAGCGAGCTTCTAGTCCTTCTACCACTTCTAGTCATCGAACGATGAACTAGAATCCTGACCTTTAATAGCTTGAAGATCTACGGCTGCTTTCAAAACTAAGATTCAAATCTACTTGAGTCCTGTGTGTTGTTTGTTTTCCCTTATCTGCTGAGTAATCTTGAAACTCGATACGATTAAATACGTCGCATACTTTCTTCATTCTTTGACCAAACAAAACTACTAAAACCGAAGAAAGCCCATTTTATAACTCGGGCTTCCTTCGGAAGGGCCCGAGTAAATAGGAAGCCGTAATGATATTCGTAACTTGCTGTCGGTGCTATGCAAAGGTCAATGATACGAGAAAATGAGACCTTTGCATGACCTGTGTCAGTTCTATTCATTAGGTCTGTATCACTGATACAGCACTGATGTTTTATTCATCAGTGTCTGTATCGGGGTATACAGATGCATGCATGTGACCGATTCAACCAACCTGGTTGGATCAATTGCTCATGAATTATTAATGAGGTTTAGAACTTAACTTATAAACTAAATTGTATGCAAACTACTGGTACTAAATAAATTTTAGGACCCTGTTTAGGACGAAGGACAAATACACACAACTCTAACGCGTTTTATGTTGATTGATGACCTGCTAAAGACCGGCAAATCTCGCCGGATCTCAGATATATGACTAAATATACCGGATAAAACCATATTTAACGACGACAATCGTGCATTACCATACCCTGTTCAGGACAGACTCACATAAAATTATATATACCCTGTTCAGGACAGAGAGGCCAAAAACCATACCCTGTCCAGCGGCACGTCCCCGTATAGCCCATATATGGGAGTACCCAGCCCCCCTCCCCTCCCCCCCGGTAACGAGTTTGTTGTCATAATGTTTGATGCATGATGTGCAGTTTACACCTGCTCTTAAGACGGTAAGTCATGCAGTGCCAGTTGGATCTACAAACGTCTGATTTAATTTAAACAAGACGCTCTACTAGCGTGAACTTGGGCTTCTTAATAAAGCTGTTTTGATAGATTTTAAATGTGAAACCTAATAGCTTGTATCATCATACAGAAGTAGTTTTAGCCTACATGTATTCCCGGTGTACGCAATCGATGACAATCGATGATCGGAAAACCAATCGAACATAATCGATATAATTAATCGATTGATATCGATTGGTTTTGGCCAATCGATCACCAATCGATAGTCACACAAGAAAAATGACAATCGATGAAAATCGATCATCGATCGATTGTTATCAGGTTCAGTACAAGATTTCGTGACGTAGTCCTATCGACCTCCCTCTGTACGTTGCCGCTAAAATGTCGTATATGGAAAGCCGCTGGGAAAGCCACGAAGTCAGTCTAAAAGTGCGATCGATGCATCGTGAAGGGATATCAATGTTGTCTTTTCCAAGTCCAACAAGGAGAAATATTTCTAGCTCATAAAAAGAGACCGGGAAAGAGGCACGCGAGGAAATGCTTTCAAGGTAGTAATGACCGGGGACAGCTAGGGCAATTACAAGCTGAGTGCGCTTGTTCCCGCTCTGGCCATAAGTACAAAACAATCGATGAAAATCGATGAAAATCGATCTATTTTAGGGCAATCGATAACAATCGATCAAAGGTCACAGATTTTTGTTTCATCGATTGGTCATCGATTTCCAATATCAATCGATTAATTGATATCGATTAATATCGATTGTCATCGATCATCGATTTCATCGATTGCGTACACCGGGATGTATTACTTGCAGAATTTAAGTCACTCGTTGCGTGACTCAGTAGAGCATATATACGTAACTAGACCCTGTCGGCAGGGTTCACTCGTGCCCTGGTGGGAATTCTTTGGATCACCCAAGTTAGTTGAATTGGAATCCCTGTATATTCTATGTGGGGAGGGCAAGGGGAGAAGACCGGGGCCTAGTATCTTCATCAAGTATATATGTATTGGAACCATTTATATACAAACATTTATATTTCTATCAATCGATGTGGGACATTATCAAATCCAAAACCGTCACTAAAAATAAAGTCAAAATCAAATCAAATCAGATTATAGGGCAAATGGAATGTATTTACACAATGATATTGTCAAAGCTGGTGTGTCTAGCTAGCGGCGTCAGAGCGAAAGCATATATCATGGAGTCTTGTACTACTGAATTGTCTCGCACATGCGCATAACAGTGAATGCTGCAAAGCCCTCATTTGATTCTGTAATACGGATGGTAAGATTCATAGCATCTGCAACTGCTTGTATGATTAGTGCATCACACCATGTACCTTGTCGAGACATATTAGATATGTACTTTACCCATGAGTAAGCTGTATTACTCTCAATAAACCTTTCTGGATTATTTCTCATGTATTGAACACCAGTAGTACGTACATCCATGTGATAGTTGGTTTCACCATATAATTGATGTGATACTGTTCTAAAAAAACAATCACCTGCACCGCCAACATCTATTGATCTTAAACCTTGCTCGGTTAATCTAGACTGTAATAACACCATTGGGGGAATTCTTGGCACTGTATTATTTGCATTGGAAACTGGGCCTGGGTTTACTTCAATGTCACCTGAAATAAGTAACTTTCTCCTTGAAATACAATACCTCTGATGCTGTTTATTGCATATTGGATAACAATCAACAATAATAGTAACTAAGATTTTTGATATTTTATGCTTGGCTCTTCTTGATTGACTAAGATAATTATTATCATATTTCTGACTTACTTCTCTCCTCATATCATAAGATACAGAAGTACAACCAACGGCAACAACACTTTTGGCATGACAGTTTTGTAGATTTGTGTGTTTCAATAACTTTGATTTTTGATAACAATGGTTCATTTGTTTACTGTTTGTTTCATAGTATAACTTTGATTTTTGATAACATTGGTTCATTTGATACTTGTTTGTTTCATTATACCTTTGCAATTCGACCGTACTTGTGGTCTCTTCGTTATTTGCTGCTGGGACAGCTCCCTCGCGAATGGAAGGGGTGGCGACCATATATTTGCTGGTCTCTTCGTTATTTGCTGCTACAACAGCTCCCTCACGAATGGAAGGGGTGGCGATCTCAAATTTGAAGATCTTCTCGTCTTCAACACTTAACTTAACACTCCGACGAGTAAAAAGTGCAAGATTTTGCTCGTAGAATTCCACACGAATCGTTGAAGTCTTCTTCCACATGTCTAAAATCCAAAATGGCCGTCGTCTTGTACTTCTGAGCATGTGCTAACCGCAAGGGATGCTGGATACCTGTGGCATGTAAATTTCGTGGCAGCTACCGGTCTGTGGCAAATGTTTGGGGTCTGGGTTCGAGTAATTAGTGGTCATTGGTCATGCGTAGTGTTTTGGATTTCACAAAGTCCCACATCGATTGTGAGACAGATAAATGTTTGTATATAAATGGTTCCAATACGCTTAAACATAATAGAGATACAGTCAACTCTCCGCTAACGGACACTCTCGTAAGCGGACAGCTCTACTTACGGACACCTTTTCAAATCCCCGTTTTACCTCCCAGTCAAACTCTGTATTTACACATTCCCGTAAGCGGACACTCTCTCGTAAGCGGACGCGGACACTTTTGAAAATGAAAATTGGATTTTTCTCTTGTTTACGCTCTCTCGTAAGCGGACACACCATATAATAATGGACTTTCGGCAATGGAATTTGTCTTTAATTTGCAATAAATCAACAAAAATATGACCTTTTACAGAGCAACAGAACAGTGGGGATCGGTTTTGTCAAATCTCCATTTGTCCGCGGGGAAGCAAGGTCTACGGTTCAGTTGCTATTTTTCTCTACCGATTAAAACGTAATTAACTCTCCCGTAAGCGGACATCCACCCTATTTTTCTTTGGTGTCCGCTTACGGGAATAGTTCTCATAAGCGGACAGCTCTACTAACGGACACTTTTTTCAATTCCCGAGGGTGTCCGCTTACGAGAGAGTTTACTGTACTAGGGTCTTGATACCATGTGACCGGATATTGCACAACTGACGCCAAATGGTTCCAATACATTTACACGTGATGGAGATACTAGGTCCGGTATTTGGTCTCGATACCATGTGACCGGATATTGTGCAACTGACGCCCCCCCCCCAAAAAAATACGCGTTGGGTTTTATAACTCGTGCGGCCTACGGCCTGGGCACGAGTAATTAGCTTCAACACTCACACTCCTAGCTGACAGCTGCATGGCGAAGCACATTTCGATTACCTTGCAAGAAACGATTTCACAAACTCAATAAACTACGATCGAGTTCTTACTAAGCCACAGACATCTGTTAGAAATACACTTTCAGACAGAATTGCAAGGCCAAAAAGTATTCTCTAGGATATTTGCATATTTACTAAGCAGTATTAATGAACGACTCGACTGGCTCGAGCAATGGAGCACGGCAAAATCCTTTTTGAATGCTGCTGGTGATTTGATTTATGCACCTGTCAATGTAAACCCCCGCCCCCCCAACCCCGGGAATTAGGCGGGGATTGGGTTTTTCTGTTTCTAATGAGTATTAATACACCAATATGCGGGGCATTTCATTGTGTCTAATGCCCCGCTCTTTGTTGGATTATATTAAAAAATACATTTACTGGCAAACATGTTTTCTTTTTTCATATTTTTCTTTTCTTTTTCTTTTCTCCCTGATGTAGATACTGTGGACAAAAGAAAACCAGTTTTTATGAAGTAGACAATTTGTTTAGAATTTTAATAGAATACAATGTTATTGATGCCCAAAAAGAAGACATATATAGTATCATCTCAAATAATTTTTGATACATCAGTAATAATATAATTAAGTTCGAAAAAAAAGTTCGAAAAAAACTTGAAGTGTCAGTCACGGTTCGAGTGTCCATTTGTCCAGTTGTAACACATTTTAATTTGCAATATTCAATCAAAACACAATCCTAGATACTTCAAGATCATCTATGAAGCCTTCTGCGGCTGGAATAATAACGTATTTTCAAACAAACAATGAAATACATACCTTGCTTGACTGATTCCACGAGGTCAAATGAGCCAAACCGGTAAGCGGTTTTTATGTCTAATCCCGACCCAATCCCCACTCAGATTTCCGGATGGTGGCCAAACACGGCTAATGCTCCGCTTACCGAGGAATGATTTTGTGCTGAATACCCCGCTAATCCCCGCATTGCCCCGGGGTTGGGGGGGCGGGGGTTTACATTGACAGGTGCATTATCGTTACGTACGTCTGCCATCTTGAATTTCGTTGATAAGCTGCTGACCACAACTTCTGTATACTCAAAAAATTGGTCCCAAAAAATTGGAACGATACAGAGAAGATTAGCATGCGCATGCGCTATGGTGACCACTTGCAGATTGACGACGAGGAATCTTAGACTTGGGCCTTCCACAGGAAGCCCAAGTAATAAATGTACGTTCTGAACAGTTCCATACTCGCAATATTTGACGTTTTCCAAAACTCTCTGTTCTATGAACCTTTCCGTAGTTTACCAGAATGCGTCATGATTCTGCGCGTGCAAGCGAGGTCAGGCCTAGGGGTAAAAAATATTTAGAATTGATCGTGTATTGAGGAAAATATGACTACTGTATCTAATCAAGAACAGAAGAAAAATATTTTCTTTGCTTGAGAATTTGCATCTATCTTTGTGATTCTTCTTACGCACTTTAATTTAAAAGTCTAAGTTTTTTACTGAATTTCCTGACCTCGCTTGCACGCGCAGAATCATGAAGCATTCTGGGAAACTACGGAAAGGTCCATAAAGTTTCTACATGTAGTGGTTTATGCGCGCAAAGGATTGTGGTAAAAATGTATTGATCCACCCATCTTTTGTTAAGCGAGACTGGTTGAGGCGAACTACACGGAAGATGTCTTAGCTAGAGAGGTGTCCGTCTTAGAGAGGTGTCCGCCTATATCGCATTTGAAAACAAAAAGATTTCAGATCGCTCAGCGCGGGCTTCCTGTGGTGGGCTGTTTCGCGCTCGAGGGGTTCGAGAACAACATGGCGGCAGGTATGAAAGCATGATAATAACATGGCAGAGAACGACTCAACACAACAAATCTTCAGCGAAGTGAGCTACTTTCTTGCTTCTGACTGCAGCGACGAGGTATGTACAACCTTATAGATTCATTTTCAAGACGATCAAGGCTTTCTTTTCTTGAATTTAGCGTATCTTTGAAGCCACATTGAACTTCGTGTACCGATAAATGGCTTCTGTATTGTGTTGACACTCTTGAACTGTCATCGTTGCTTCTGCTTCCCTCCATCAAAAGCTTTGGAAATCTCATCGTACATTGAATCTATATTCCAAAAGCTCAAACGCTGGTTATTTGTAGAAGCTTTAGTTGCATTTGAAGCGAGGAAACTTTGTCGTGAAGACTGAAGTTCTGTATAATCACGTTTGCTTTGTTGGCGTTCTGTCAAAGTATTCTTGACAGCACTTATCGGATTTAAGCGAGCTTACCTGGTACATTGAAGGAGTTGTGCACGATTATACAGTATATTTTGACTAAATTAATTGAATAAATAGAATACTGTACTGGAACCCATTCATACATTGTCTGGTTTATCATTGGTTATATTGATTCATGACATGACTTTACGACCAATCTTTGATCATCTTATTCAAATGACTAGCTTCGATAATCTGTAATATTGGGTAGATACATGTAACCCGGGATGTAAGCTTTTTTTTGATTATACATACAATGTACCATTAATTATTGGGAGCCCCGTTATTGTTATGGCTGTTCATGTTCATGTGTAAATTTACCAGATGAAGAAGAGGTAGAAGAAGAATATTTTATTAGCACTTTACATAATATTACAAGTTTAAATTAAGGAGGAGAATAACATGATAGTGTAAATTGTAAATAGGTTAAATAGTAAATAAGGTAGAAGTGCTGGAGAGATGATGTTTTCCTCAGCAGAGAATTATCCAGAGTTATATATAATGCTATTCATGGATTACAATGAATCCTAATTGGAATATCATGGCATATAACAATGAAAAAAGCCAACTACATGTAGGAATAAATTAGGCATGCAAACTACATTATCGTATGTTTCCTTACATACATGTACATGTAGCATAATCCTGGTCACATTTTCTTTGAAGATCAATACTGAGAGGGATCTGTATGTCTTAAAGAGGTGTCCATCTTAGACAGGCGTCCATCTTAGATAGGCGTCCATCTTAAAGAGGTGTCCATCTTAGAGAGCTACAATCAGGGAATAGTTCATTGGGACACCAAAGCCCATTATTGGTTTATTTCCGTTTGTGGTATAAATACTCCTCTCTCCACCTCCCCCACTCCCAATCCAGCCCTCCCCTACCCCCCACCGAGCAATGTTGACCCACAGGCAGAACCTCTGAGCTTTGGCGAACAAATTTTCGGACTCAACATTGAACGGTGGGGGGAGGGGAGGGCGCACGCGCGACAGCACTGCGCGCGGAGTTTGAAGTCACGTAACTGACACGTGTCCCAATGTAATTATTCCATGATTGTAGGTGTCCATCTTAGAGAGGTGTCCATCTTTGAGATGTGTCCTAAGAGATGTGTCTGTCTTAAAGAGGTGTCCGTCTTAGAGAGGTGTCCATCTTAGAGAGGTGTCCATCTTAGAAAGGTGTCCGTCTTAGAGGTGTCCATCTTAGAGAGGTGTCCATCTTAAAGAGGTGTCCATCTTAAAGAGGTGTCCATCTTCTGTCTTAGAGAGGTGTCTGTCATAGACAGATGGTGTCCTTCTTAGAGATGTGCCCTTCTAAGAGATGATTAGTAATTTTATATATATATTTGAAGTAGTTCTAGATTAATTTTTTATCAATTGTAACCACACGCCCCTTGTGGAAATCAGCTTTTCAAATTATTGTTGACGGGGCAAGCGTGTATAAATAAAATAAATAAAGTTATATTAAATAAATAAATAAAGTTATATTATTATGAGTCTGTCTTAAAAAAGTATCCATCTTAGACAGGCGTCATCTTAGAAAGGCGTCCATCTTAAAGAGGTGTCCGTCTTAGAGATGTGTCCATCTTAGAAAGGCGTCCATCTTAAAGATGTGTCCGTCAAGATTAGAGAGGTGTCCATCTTAAAGAGGTATCCGTTTTAGAGAGGTGTCCATCTTAGAGAGGTGTCCATCTTAGAGAGGTGTCCATCTTAGAGAGGTGTCCGTCTTAAAGAGGTGTCCGTCTTAGAGAGGTGTCCATCTTAGAGAGGTGTCCATCTTAGAGAGGTGTCCATCCTAGAGAGGTGTCCATCTTAGAGAGGTGTCCATCTTAGAGAGGTGTCCATCCTAGAGAGGTGTCCATCTCAGAGAAGTGTCCATCTTAGAAAGGCATCCATCTTAAATAGGTGTCCGTCTTAGAGAGGTGTCGTCTGAGAGGTGTCGTCTGAGAGGTGTCCATCTTAGAGCTCTAGGTATCCATCCTAGAGAGGTGTCCGTCTTAGAGAAGTGTCCATCTTAAAGAGGTATCCATCGTAGAGAGCTGTCCATTTTTGAGAGGTGTCCATCTTAGAGAGGTGTCCATCTTAGAGAGGTGTCCATCTTATAGAGGTGTCCATCTTAAAGAGGTATCCGTCTTAAAGAGGTATCCGTTTTAGATAGGTGTCCGTCTTAGAGAGGTGTCCATCTTAGAGAGGTGTCCATCTTATACTGATGTCCGTCTTAGAGAGGTGTCCATCTTAAAGAGGTATCCGTTTTAGAGAGGTGTCCATCTTAGAGAGGTGTCAGTCTTAGAGAGGTGTCCATCCTAGAGAGGTGTCCATCTTAGAGAGGTGTCCATCTTAGAAAGGCATCCATCTTAAAGAGGTGTCCGTCTAAGAGAGGTGTCGTCTGAGAGGTGTCCGTCTTGCAGAGGTGTCCATCTTAAAGAGGTTTCCATCTTAGAGTGGTGTTCGTCTTAGAGAGGTACATGTATCCATCTTAGAGAGGTGCCCATCTTAGAGCGGTGTCCATCTTAGAGAGGTGTCCATCTTAGAGAGGTGTCCATCTTAGAGATATGTCCATCTAAGAGAGGTGTCCATCTTAGAGAGGTGTCCATCTTAGAGATGTATCCATCTTATAGAGGTGTCCGTCTTAGAGAGATGATGTCTCCCTAGAGAGAGTTGACTGTATGTAGTGTATACTCTGATACAACACGCTGGCCACAAATGTTGGAAACTACATGTGTACTTACCGGTATTCAGCGAACAGCTGTAGAATTTCATATGTTGTCAAAAAATTTAAAGATACGAGTAATTTTCCTTGAGAAAATCACTGTTAAAGTTGAGGTAAATGAGGATGCTTTTTTTTTTTTTTTTTTTTTTTTTTCAAGATTCGCCCATAAGGCAGGTGCTGTACAATAGGACACGAAGTCCCCTTTAAAATACATTACACCACTTCCCACCCAATAAGAAGGTTACCCAGTATACCCGACCCCTGATGTATGAGATTTACAACACTCGTCACAGTTACGTATCATTTCTTTTGTGTTTTCCTCATGAATTAATCATGAGTTTATTAAGTAATAATTTATTTGATTTCTCTGCAGGTTGCGCAGTATTTAAAGCTTGGAGGAGCCACAAAAGAGTTTTATATAAGTGATTTAGTGACGCATGTCTTATCGGACACTTGTGAGTTTGCTTTGGCTGGTGAAGCAAAGGAATACAACCTACCAGTAGTCACAGTAAGAACAGTTTATTATAATAAGACGTATTCGCAAATAAGCTACACACACAGACAAGTTGCATCTGCAAATAAGCTGCCCCTGCAGACAAAATAGTAATTATAATATGGTATAATAATATAGTAATTTTATTAGCTGAGGGCCACAAGTTTATAAGTGTATTTATACTTTTACGTGCTACCCTCGTTAAATAAAGTCTTTGCCTTACCTTACCTTACCTTGCCTTACCTTGCCTTACCTTACCTTACCTTACCTTACCTTACCTTACCTTACCTTACCTTACCTTACCTTACCTTACCTTACCTTACCTTACCTTACCTTACCTTACCTTACCTTACCTTACCTTACCTTACCTTACCTTACCTTACCTTACCTTACCTCACCTCACCTACCTCACCTCACCTCACCTTCACCTTACCTTACCTTACACTTACCTTACCTTACCTTGCCTTGCCTTGCCTTGCCTTGCCTTACCTTACCTTACCTTACCTTACCTTACCTTACCTTACCTTACCTCGCCTAGCCTCGCCTCGCCTCGCCTCACCTTACCTTACCTTACAAGCTCAAATTTAAATTAGCACCCTCTCAAATACATGTAAGTGTCTCCCACCCCTCCCTCGGCTACGCTTCGTGCTTCTCCTAACACTTCTCTCGTCTTCTTCCAATTCCCGCATGCTTCTGTAACTCGATAGAGCACACTGCCTTATTTTCTATTTCTTCAATAGTACATTGTACCTTTGAACAAAACTGTTTGTTACAGTGTTGTACATGTAAATCTGATGCTCTTAACAGATGTGATTCTTTATTTCAGGAAAACTGGGTAAAAATGAGTATAAAGGTTAACAAAAAGCTACCGTATCCTTTCTCTTCAAATGACATACATGTACATGTACAATGTTTATAATATAGCAAAGATATACTGCGCGCTATGAATGGCTAGAGTTCCATGAACTATTTCCATATGGGCTGCACGCTCTCGTCAACTTCCCACTGGCCTCGTCTGATTGCGCGAGTGCTGTTCAAAATAACGTGCATGCTTATTGGCTAAAATTGCTATGAACTATTTCCCCATGGGCTGCACGCTCTCTAGATGCCATATTATAAATCAATTGGTCAATAAGCTTCCATGCGCCCATAGCATTATAGACACACTTGAGAAAATATAAAGAACTCTTTACAAGCTAGAGTCGCACTTGGCTACGCCTCGTGCCACTCTTACGCTTGTTAAGAGTTCTTTATATTTTCTCTTGTGAGTCTGTAACGCAATGGGTGCATGGACGCTCGTTGACTAATTGATAAATAACACATAAATGTCACATAAACTGTGAAACAAAATCAGAAATCAACATTATATGATCTACATAGCTATCAATCCATCCTCGGGAACCCAGGGGTATATTCTGTCGCTTGTTAGTCGCTCCCAGAGAAATACCCCTGGGAACGAAGTCTGTTGGAACTTGTTCCGGTAGTCAAAATTCAAAATGGCGGCTGTTCTATTCAAACCAGAATATACTTGATGCTGATTGGTCGACCTTCCTAGGTCGACCAATCAGAAACGAGAGTAACTTTGACTTCCAGAACAAGTTCCAACAGACTTCGTTCCCAGGGGTATTTCTCTGGGAGCGAGTAACGATCGACAGAATATACTCCTGGGTTCACGAGGATGCTATCAATCTTGCATATCATACAAGTCATGATAATAATGATATTTTATGTTAGCTAATCCTTAACAACATTCCTACAGAACACAACCCTTTTCTCCCAAACTCATTCAACTTTTCAGTGATATTAGAGTATGTCCTTCAAAGGTAAATTGAAACATTGTTTCATGTACATATACTTACATGTACAAGTAATGAAATCAAAGAAAGTCATAATATGTGCGAGCATGCATAGATCTGTACATATATTTGTAACTCCATGATGCACACCTGGGCCTGGTTCCTGAAAGCCCAAATAGTCTTAATCCAGGTTTAAAATGAATGATTTTCTTAAGATTTAATCCTGGATTAGCACTAATGTGGCTTTCAGGAACCAGGCCCTGTACTCCAAATGAATCATTTGAGAAGCTAGATCAAAGATGAGAAAGAGTGTCCGATAATATAACCAAACACCTCGAAGTTGGTTATAAAAACTCCGCTGCGCCTCATTGTTTTAACCCACTTCTCAGTGTTTGGATATCAGATGAAACACTCTTTCTTGTGTTTGATCTATTACTACTATCATATATCCAAACACTGCGCCTCATTGTTGGAACCCACTTCTCATTTTGATATCAGATGAAACACTCTTTCTTGTGTTTGATCTATTTACTATCATATATCAAACACTGCACCTCATTGTTTCAACCCACTTCTCAGTATTTTGATATCAGATGAAACACTCTTTCTCATGTTTGATCTATTACTTGTATCTTTTTGTAGATACCTTGTGGTGACCTGAGTAAACTGTGGGCCATGATTACATTCCATGGTGGAAAGTGTCAGCTGAACTTGACGCCGTCGTGCACTCATCATCTTGTTGTACCTCAAGCTACTGGAGTAAGAAACAGTTTCCTAACAGTATAGTTCAAGGGGTGACGAATGGTCTTGGCAAGATTTTGCAAGATGGCGAGAGAAAACTTAGACTCTGAGATGATGAAAACACTGAGAAAGCGAAAGAACTGCGAGACTCAAGGGACCATTCACCACCCCTAGTTGAATCACCCTGTAGATTTAACACTGTAATCATCATAACTACAGCCTGGAAACTCTAAACAACATAGAAGCTGGCAATCAGTAAAATAGGGCACTTGCACTAAGATGTCACGTGACCCTATACCCATCAAGCAGCAGTGTCAAAATGAACAGTCTCCAGAAATGAAAAGAGCAACTCAGTCAGTATTAGCCACTTTAGAAACGAGTGGAGGACTGGGAACGAGTTTTAAGAATTAATCTAATTAAAAAATGAATGCCCTCACAAGAAAGAGCATATCAAAATTAGTAAGTTTTAGGAGTTTGATAGGGTTTGGAGAAGCAGCAACTGAACTGCAGACATTTAAAAACTGCAAAAATTACAAAGAAATGTACGGTTACTCGGGACAAGCGTCCCTACTAAACATACATTTATTTGTAATTTTTGCGATTTTTAGAAAGCTGTTACTCGTTCAATATCTAACAAAACCTTTTGAAACTTTGTAATAATGCTAATTTTATTGTGATATGCTCTTTTTTTAATTAGATTAATTCTCAAAACTCGTTCCCAGTCCTTTACTCATTACTAAAGTGGCTAATCAGTAAAAACTAAGGTGAATTTTCAGCTCATAATGTTTGACACAGGAAAAAGATAACATCGCATGATTTCTAAGAATTTGTATGGTAAATGCATTGGATGACAAGAGCTTGCAATCCAGCACATTTTCCCATATGAATCCTAATAAAAATGTCCAATTTATTTTTAATGCAATTTCTCCTGTGTCAGACATTATGAGCTGAAAATTTGCTTTTTACTAATATTGAGTTGCTCTTTTCATTTCTGTAGTTCATTTTGACACTGCTGTTCGATTTAAGGGGGTTGGGGTCACGTGACCTCTTAGTGCAAGTCCCCTATTCTGCTGTCTGTCAAGACGAAAGTAGCCGCACATTCTGTCTTTGTGCATGTGCCAACTTCTACAAAAGCCATTATTGTACAATGTACTTGTACATGGCAGTTCAAAGTTTTTGACCATCTGTTAAGAATCCACTGAGAAATCTGTCATTTCCTCTTGTGGTAATATGCAACATTTACATGTACAGTACATTCTGCAGTACATGTACATGTATATACATTTGATGGGGTCCCTGTAAGAACAGAGTAAGTGACTTGAGATCAAAACCCAAATTCTCCTTTGAAATTTAAAGAATCTCAAGGAGAATTTATATTTTGATCAGAGTAACCCTAACTGAAGGGGTCCATGCAAGAACAGTGAAAGTGACTTGTGATCAAAACCCAAATTCCCCTCTGAAATTCAAAGAATCTCCAGGAGAATTTATATTTTGATCAGAGATCACTTATATATGTTGTTCTCGCAGGGACCCCTCCATTTGAATTCATTTAGAGACTTCCATCACGCTTCCTTTACACATTTGTATTTATAACATGTGTGTTTCATACTGAAGGAGAATACAAGGTTGCATCCAAGCTTGAAGGAAAGATCAAAATAGTCACCCCAAGCTGGATTATTGATTGCATCAAAGAAAATAAACTCATAAATGAAGAACTATATGCCCCTCAAGAAGAGAAGGAACACATCAAAGAAACGCTAGAGAGTGACGAAAAGGTTGAAGAAAAACCTGTTGTCATGGAGATAAGTACGCCAACTGACACCTTAAAAACGCCAGAGAACTTTAAACAACATTTGGCTGTTGCTATGCCAACTATGGAAACAGAAGAGCCAGATGAGGAAAGTGATGTAAAAAGAGATCTTGGAAGTTCGAGAAACGCCAGTGAAGACAGAAGGGGAGGCAACTGATGCTGAGCCATTGGAGAACGTTACGGCAACCAGGCATGAGGAATGTCATGATAGATACGATGAGAATGTCGCAGAACGAGCAAAGATGGTGGAGGTAGATGGAAAGAGTGATGAAGACAGAGCAGTTTCAAAGACGTCAGAGCTTGAGCAGGATGACCACGAAGAGAAACATCAACAATGTACTGTAAACACTCAATTTTTTCACATTTATTCATTACATTGTAATCCATCCGATTCATTCATTTATTCATTCATTCATTCATCCATCCATTCTTCCATCCATCCATTCATTCATTCACCCATCCATTCATTAACCCACCCATTCATTTATCCATTCATCCATCCATCCATTCATCATTCATCCATTCCATTCATTCATTGATCCATTCATTGATCCATTCATCATTGATCCATCCATTCATCTATGACCTATTCATCCATCCATTCATTCTTTCCATTCTATTCAT